>OX104064.1:164000649-164025202 GCA_944474145.2 Dicrocoelium dendriticum | reverse complement strand
TAGATCACTGAATATCCCTCTCCACTACCCGACTTTGTTGTACCACATGATCAGGCTCGTAGTCTGCCTGTGTCTCGCATGTCGAGAAATATATCCTTTATTTATTTATTTACTGAAAGCACACCGACTTGGTGAGCAACCGAGTGAACAAAACGTTGCACATTGTGCGATGTCTACGTAATCAAGCGTGTTCATATGCAGGCCTAACGCGATCACCAAGCAACCGATTAACTGATAATCGCACAACGTGACATGGTGGGCATGAATCCTGGTTATCTTTAAGTTCAAGTTCAAGTGGTACTGGAACGATAGGATGAATCCCGTAAGTGTTCATTATTGAGCGGGTCGTCGATCCAGTTGATAGGGGTGCTCTGACTTCTTGATGGGTCTAAAACGGAAACAGCCGGTAAAGCACCCTGGTCCACCAATTCAATGCAGACGACAGAAGCGATTAAGTGGATAAACTGGGGATAGGGAGAATCACTGAGACATCGGATATAAGGTATTAATGGGGACGGCCTCGGAGGTGGTCGAACTTTGTGGGCCAAATTGACCATGACGGGACAGGTAAGCAATGCATGGCTGCTCCGTTATTACGAGGATCATCAAAACTTCACGTTCCCACTATAATTAACACTTGCATTTGATTCAACTGTATTTCAACTTGTCCCTCACGAAATGAAATAAGAGACCAGATGTGTGTTTGTGCCCAAAAGTTTGCTAGAACTCGTCCGTACCCACTTCCTAAGTGTTACGGATTATCTAACAAGACCCTTCCAAGTTCCTGCCGCTGCAAACCGGTGGTGACGTATTGCCGATGAACAAACGAACTACGGACTTGACTCGTTTCATTTATCCTGTTTTATGCTTCATTCGAAGGCCCCCCGGAAGTCGCTTGTCTTGAATTCGTCAGCTAATGTAATCAACTGCTTACGGATGCCTTAAAAGACAAGGGTAGTCGGTGGGCCTAAAACTAGTCCTTTCGTGGGGAGCAGAACTAGAAAATGGATGAGTGTATGCAACGCAGCGTGGCGAGAGTATAGATAATCACCAATGCTTAATGACTGGGACAACAACGTAGCCCATCTTAACCGCTGCATTCAAATGTTCAGAGACGACACAGCCACATATTAGCAACATACAATGAAAACTTTCAGCGCTAGCCACGAACTGCTGTACAACTATGTCAGTGGCCATGGTAAGATGAAGAAGGGAATTCCTGCGCCCCAGATTACTGATGGTTCAACTGGAACAGCCACATAATCAGCAAACGCGCTGCGGACGCTACATACTCTCACCTTACAGAGGGTTTTCTCGCCTCCAGTACTTACACACGTCCCTTTTACTGCCGAAGCTGTATCGCAGAACTTGACATAGCTACACAAACACAGCTCCCAGGGAGTCGACGCCATTCGCGTAGAGGCAATGGGAACAGCAGCTAGACAAATGGCAATACCTTTGACACAGTTCCTCCCGCGCTGCTTTGACCATAACCAGATTCATGCGATTTGGAAACTCGGAACAATAAATCCGATTCACAAGGGCGGAAGCAAGACTGAGCCCTCAAACTTCCGTCCAGTGTCTCTTCTCCCTATTGTATCCAAACTCATGGATTCCATCTTTGCCGATGCCTTGGTGCCTTAGCTAGAAAATTGTAAAATTACTGCTCCTGAGCAACACGGATTTAGTCAACAGCAATCGTGTAAAACGGATTTCTTAAACGCACGGTTTGGTTGAACAGAGGCAGCTGACGCTGGGGGCCATTGTTGTGATCTACTTGGATTTGTCAATGAGATCTGATCGTTTAAAGCATCGGATTCTTCTTTCCAAACTCCAATATCACTGGATCAGTGACCCTCTCTTGAGATGGGTCGCCACCATTTTATGTAAAGACAATTAGTGGACAGAATCCAAAGTTTCTTATCTGAACCCATACCAGTCGAATGTGTTGTGCTCCAAGGCCCAGTTCTAGGTCCAGGATTGCTTTTGGCATTCATAAATGACGTTATGTGGAAATGGCTTCAAATTTGGGGTTGTTTGCTGACGATATCAAGATATGGCGCCGAATGCTGGCGGATGCTCATCAGCATTTACTTCAGTGTGATCTAGATACGGTGCATGGTTGATCAACCCGAAATCTGCAACAGTACAACGTGGACAAATACAAAGTAGTTTCAATACGACACCACAATACCTATTCCTACAGGCTGGGAAGGCAAGTACTGCAGCGATCATCCATCGAAAGCGACCTTGGCGTGCATTTTCAGGCTAACTTAAGTTGTTCCAACCAAACAGCAAAAGCATCGAAAACTGGTAACATGCATGTCGGCTTGCTATTATGGGCGTTCGGACAACTAGACACCAATATTTTCAGACTGATGCTGAATGCCTATCTTCTCCCCATGTGGAATACGCAGTTCAAGTCCAGCATCCATCAGTGAAGCACGACCCTACTTTATTGGACCAACCATAATGTCGGGCTTCCAAATACCACTTTGGAATGCACCATCTTCCATACGAGCAGGAGCTGGAACGTCTGGGAATATTCAGCGGGTGCTACCACCGACTAGGAGGCGATTTAATTATAATGTACTTGATTTCACACAATCCAAATCGTGTGTGGCCTTTACTGCAACTCGGCAGTAACACCAAGCCAAGAGGCCACTCCTTGAAATTAGCAGAATAGTAAATCCATCTGGTGGGTCTTAGAAATTCCTTTACATTGGTTTGTGTGCTAAGTATGCACCGATCTCCTTGAATCCGTTAGTTCTGCACCCACATTAGCCAAATTTAAATTCGGTTGGATGAGGCACTCCGCTGTTTACATTTTCTTAGTTGACGCTACTCTCTATCCTACTCCCAAAATATAACTTAGATTTCAAAACCTTGGAAAATACTTGGAATCGATCGAGAACTCATAATTTCAAAAAGATTTGACAACAACCGGTTGGATTATTTTTCACCTACTGGAACTATGGAAATACTCGGAGTGCAGGGTTAATACATTACATGCGATATGCCCACGCTTTTACCAGTGGAACTACTAACTGCATTTTTTCATTAATATTTTTCTATAACAGACCAGACTATCCTTTTTGGTTTGTAAAGCGGTGCTTCTTCACCCGTATAAAATTATTTCCATTGTTCAACCTTAGATGGTAGACAACATAACACTCATGGCCACTTTTCCCTTAATGACAAGGTTTTCAGGAATAAAAGCACAAGAGTTCCGGGGTAGTTAATGTTCCTAACCAGTCTATATCTAATGCGAAACTAGGTGAAGCTTACTTAGGTATTAACTTCTGTTATATTTCGGAGTCCGATATCTAAATCTCCCTAAGTAAAGTTAATCCAATAACTAATTTTTGTCGCTGTTATCTAGGAGACGAATACAAATTGATCAAACCAGTTAGTTAGATGGTGCTTTGCTCCGTTGAGGAGTATTTTTAAATTTCTGATTAAACCGTACATTAAAGGAAATACAAAATTATCACAATGAACTCAGTTAGAGCACTACAGAATTCAGAAAGAGAGTTTGGTAGCCGGCATTGGCGTGGTCACTTCTTTTGCCGTACAGGCTGGTGGTAAAATGTTCCTTGTCTTTGGTATTTTGAATCCGTTAACCCGCCTAATTGTGAACAGTCTTGCAACATCTTATTTCATAAACTAGCATGCAAAAATCTGACTTTAGAGTGCTGCTCTACATGCAAATATTTGTAGTTTTACACCACACGTGTACAGCATTTTCAAGTAGAGCTTTCCTTGGTTTACTTACAGCAATACTATTGATAACACTACCTGGGTTCATTCCATCAGCAAGTTCTGTCTCTTGGGAAAGAACTGGCAAGCCCGTGAACTTATTTCAGCTCATTGCTGATTGGAGGTAGTTAGTTGTAATCCTAAGCTTTGGAAAAGACGCCATTAGCTGTTAATGCCAAAGATGAGGTTAAGAGAACGCTTAGCATGCTCACAATATTCGATGCAGATTTCCCAAGGAGAAATTTTTCTATGAAGCTTAAGGTTCGTATGATCCATAAATGTTGTCGCACTCTGAGATCTTCATAAAATGCTGCAATCGATTTTTTGGCTACGAAGTCATCTATTTTTATAGCTTCCTCAACTTCGCTAAATCGGACAACGATATTTATTACCAAGTATGTTTAACTGCAAATAATGAATTTGCTTAATTCCAAGACAAATTTCTTCTGTTAACCTGTCAGTGACAGACAACATTTTCCGTTTAAACTAGGAATTAAATCCTATCGATGAACCAAACAACATTCCACAATCAAATTCGTTTCTTTCGTTGGTCTGTAAGCTCCATACTTATCCCCATTTCAGAGCAGAGTACTCTGTATCCATTGATTTCTGTCTATGTTCACTCTATTTCGAAGAAGGTAAAAGGTCAACACGCCGATCTTGATAGAACCTTTCTATAGATCCAGCCATTTTGTTTGACGAGATTTCTCTGCAACATGGATTTATAAGAGAACAGATCTTCGAAGACTCAGAAGCAAAGGAAGCGGAAACACGGTACCGGATATTAACTGAAAGCGAGCACCCATGCACGTCACTGCTAACCCTGGCACCTTAAAAAACATGCCGAGGCAACCACCTGAAACTAATGACACAGCACTTCCGTTTGAATTGTATCAAGTATTTTTTCAATTCGAATCTGTTCCAATTGCTATGCACTACCGACATAAGTGGTGAACGCACCAGACATCGAGACCTTCGAGAAACTTTTAGACTTTCATCATAGTACTATACGCCATACAACATTCTGATAAAGTGCCATGGCTTAATCACTGATATTTCGCGTTCCAGTAGGGAACATTTTGATTGCAATTTTCTTTTTTATATTCATCCTAATGCTCTTGCAATGTTATGCTTTTCATCCCATCATACACTATTGAACCATTAAACTATGGAACTCTCTAGAAGCATCTAATCTTGTGGTTGCATTTTTAGCTACTTTGAGATGTTCTAAATCAGTGAGGATATTCGACTATTTACTCCCCATCAAATTTGCAGTGTGTTAGTTTCACAGCCCACTTAATACTTAAACGGGTCACTTGCATCGCGACGTTCCATTGCCACGTGAATACAAAAATAAAATAACATAATTAGTTCACTGCATCAACAGAGTTAACCGTCGCAGAAAATGCATGTGCACAAGGAACATTTAAGCAATGGTTTGGGCATAGCACAAATGTCGCTTTGTGTTGAGGTCACAGATACCCCTCTAGACCGCTGATCTGCTCCCCACCATCACAGCGACATCGTCAAATTCCTTGAAAAATCAGTTGTCAGACTGGTTACGCTCAATCTTAACAGGCCACATGCCGACTTCCGTAAAATGGGTTGGTGTGCCTCTTATCGTGCCAGGCAGTTGCTGCCTTCCCAGTTCTTCAAACTCATGCGGATCTTCTGCACCAGCATTACAAATATTTTCCGCTGCATCAATAATGTCGGTGTCGCTTTCCGTTGCCTGGGTAACAACCTTTGCCATATCAACTACATCTTCGATGCTTTTGGTTATCCAGAGCAATCTTCCAATATACACCTGCCAGGTTATCTGGTATCGAACAAAAACCTGTACAAAAGATGCCGCCCCTCGCCTCCATTTGCCACAGCTTTGACCGCAGGTAAAAGAATCCGTCCTAAAAATGTTACATTGTACTTTGGTGCATTGGTGCGTATTACCCCTTTTGCTTAAATTATAGATGCAATATGAACAGTGAACTATCATCAGATTAAAAGTTTCTAGTATATTTATATGCATGGTCCTATTGATGGAAGGAAGGCTACAGGGAAAGCTTATCGCATACTAAAGGAAACCGGTATAGTTAATGCAAACTTGACAATATTTATAGTTACTGAGCAAGTATAAACGGTTTACGTGTTCTGAGCTTGTCTTTTCTGAGCCCATTAGAAAAACGATGCCCAAAGGAAGCAGCTAACGGAAAGATTACACGGCACATGCAACGTCCTCTACACCAGACCGTTATTTGACGTCAAGCGTTCGAGCATGTCAGACAAAACTCACAATTATAGCTAGAATACTTTGGTTCTGTTTACGGTATCGACTGTCATTACACACGACATATTTCATTCATGTTATTCATGACATTGTACTCTGATGCGACACATATGGTACCTCACGTCCCTTCGTCATCTTCCAGTCACCGAACCAGATGTGCCCATCTGGTGTGTGAACACAGACATGTGAGCGCACTGGAACACCGTGCATTCCAACTTGAAAGGGCTAACAAATGTCTAATTAGACAATCGGGGACGAAGTAAACAAATTGTGTTCAGAAACGACGGCATTTCTAAAGCAACGACTGTAGCTGTAACGGTTACAGTAAGATCGGTATGATCCACAATATCAGCAGTTTGATGTTCATCCGAGCAAAGCACAACGACTGGCCAATGCCGGAAGATGAGGTAGCATTCCACCAGCCTGCAGTGCGAAAATTTAAACCAACAATTGAACAAAAATAGAACACTCCATACTATCAGCGTTCAATATCCAGTAAATAATAAAGAAAACTAATTCTGAACTAGTTTATTGAATTTCTAAATTTGAAATGGTTTAACACACGTTCAACTAAAGGAACACAATGTAGTTTCGTTGACGCAGGTAAGTGCTTCCTTGCGGTAGTCAGGCATTCGTAAAAGGGGTTTCTAATGACTGGACTTCTTCTAATGTAAGCGATGTGTGTGCCTATGGCTACGTACCACTAAATAAACAAGTGTTGTGTTCCCACATCCGAAACTTAGAAATTACTGGTGAAATCAGAAATTGATCCTTTATATCTGAAATTTTGGAAACCGTACGTTAAAACAAAATACACTGATCTCGGGAATTCAAAGAAGGCTTAGTGCAATAAACTTTTATTCATATTACAACTAATTGGTAATACGTTTGCGCAACAGTTATCTTAAAAAGGCTTTTCCTATCCTCCATGCTGAGTACAGACTGGTGGAACGCTACTGAATATGTGTCCGATCTTGGTGGATTTCGCAAAAGGCTGCAAGTAAGAATCAGCTTTAAGAGGAATACTTCTGAATGACAATGGTAGGGGGATTCTTCACCCCCGGTATTGAGCAAGTGGAAGACTTAGTTGGTAATAAAATCACTTTGTTGGATTTTCCATGTTTCGATAAGTAGTTTGCGTTACTAACTGGAACACCTGAAATGTGCGCATTTTAGTCAGTACTGTGGCAGAAATCGGAACGACGTTTTTGCAAGCCTATGTTAGTGTTGACGTCCCGGTAGCAAACCAGTCACCATCCGGTTACTTTATGTAGTGAAATTCTCACAGCCATTTCAAAGACACAACGAGACGACGCAAATATGATGACGCATGTAGTACTCACAGAACCACTTTGTGTATTATAGATTTCGATCTAGTCCAGGCGAGAATTTTTCAGCTGGGATTTCACATTAATGATTGATGCAATCGCAGTAACAGTGGCTTAGAAGCTTGAATCTAAACACTGAAGGGCATGAAATCCTGTCGCTGATCAGCTTTATCACCATTTCCGACTGACGAGTATTCAGTCTGGGAAATACAGGTCACGAAGTTGCTAGGGCGTGAGGCTGCGTATCCACAGGCTATATAGCCTAGCGCGCACAGCCGCGATACGCAGAGTGCAGTCTATCTCAACAATCCGCCCAAGTATTCTCTAGACACAGTCTCATTTGTGGTAACTTACGAATAATAACTTAGCAGGTGGGAACGGATATGCACCTTTCATAGTCAATTTGCTGTGACGTACATCCGGTGCAAAAGTAAAATCCATGGTACAATTGTGGTGCACTTAAGGCAGACATTACTTCACCTGTTATCAGTAGCGCAGAAAGCCAGTATGCAAAACAGCAGCCCGCCAACAGCAGGCTGTAATGACTCCCTCAAAGGACGGGAATACTTTAGAACCTCAGTTGCATGCGCACGAGGTATGGATCCACAAGCAATGCACACCACGCAAACACTAGTATTAGCTAAGTTGACACAATAAATAATTTCTCCTGCACTTCGGGTCTTCACTTTGGTGCCGTGACTAAGCAAAGTGCGTCATGATGACACCCTGGCCGGAGCCGTTTAAAGAAAGGGAGGTGAGGAACTTATTCGAGGACTTCGAGAATATGGAGGAGGCGGTTGGAGTCAAGATCGATCTGGAGAAGCTGATGGCCGTCGGAGTATCCCCAAGGAGAGAGCGATGTCGTTCCTGGAGGCGGTACTAAGAGGCCCCGTCAAGTTGGATTTGGCATCCGCGAAGGATACGGTGGTCTCTAGTTCGGACACACCAGCAGACCGACAGTAGGTAATACGGAGTTTTCAGGCCGCACGGTTGTTGTGGAGGCGGATGCCCTTGTGTTTGCAGTTCACATAAGTGGTTTGTTGAACCTGGACTTGCTGAAAATGGACTAAACGTCAAAACAGCAATTACTGGTGGACCAGTTCATGCTTGGTCTTCCACAATAAATCGCAGAACGCGTCCCCATTGCGAGTTGTACTTGGGGAATGCGACTGAAGAATTTGCCGCAGGTTGCTCGAGAGCTGGGCGATGCACCACTCGCCGCACTGAAGAAGGAACAACAGGAAGATTTGGAGTGCATGGATAGGTTAGAACGGATGACTGAACAGCTCGCTGAGGCGGTCAATCGGCTTCGCTTTTAGCGCTCGGAAGAGCGAACAAGGGGATGTTGCTTCTTCTTCGGGAAACCAGAACAATAGAAAAGCAATGCTCAGTGAGGTGTGCTGCTGCCCGTGCATTAACTGCACGTTTACAGCCTTGTTTTTCTTCTCGGATCGAGGACTGTGTGCTCTGAGCACTGAGTAAGGGGGCGATCGAAGCAATGGTGGAAGTTGACAGAAAGTTGGAACGCTGTCTGTTTGATCCGGGTGTCACAGTGCCGCTGTATATATATATATATATATATATATATATATATATATATATATATATATATATATATATATATATAAAATACACAATCTGTGGTACAGATATTGCGCCATCGGAATCATGGCTGAATAGGAAAACAATATGAATAATAAGAAAAGAGCAACAGCAGATGCTTTTTTGTGTATTTTACCACTCACCGTTTTTGAAATTTTTTCAGTTTGTTCTTCTTTTAGGGGTAGGAAGAAAGGACACCACAATGAACCGATGCATACGTTCGCCATTAACATCGATCTTGAGCCATAACTTCCAAGGTCTTCAACCAGCAAGTATCCGCATCTATCGGATCCCAACCAGGTAGTCGACAACAACCGGCCGAGTACAACTGTTTCGTCAGCTTTTTCATGCGGCTTCTCCATGTTGTAGGCTGTCCACCAGACCGTCTCTTCCAGCCCTGTCCAGCAAGTGCAAACAATGCACGACGGGGGTAACGCTGGACATGCATGCGCAATACGTGTCTCAACCACCGCAGTTGATGCAGTGAGACGAGCTCATCGAGTGCGTGGATT
Organism: Dicrocoelium dendriticum; assembly: GCA_944474145.2. NCBI lineage: Eukaryota > Metazoa > Platyhelminthes > Trematoda > Plagiorchiida > Dicrocoeliidae > Dicrocoelium > Dicrocoelium dendriticum. Next base: position 164,015,717 of record OX104064.1, on the reverse strand, counting down.
CCACGTTCCAAGACACGCTGTCTAACTTCCAAATTGCTTACGTGGTGCTGCCAACACACACACTGGCAATGGACCGTAGACAGCCGTGCTCGAAGACGGATAGCCTGCGCAAGTCATCTTTACGAATGGGCCAGGTCTCGCATCCGTACAACAGTACAGCACGAACAGTTGCACAATAGAACCGCTCTTTGATGGAGAGACGAATGTCGTGGCGACGCCACAAGTGCCTCAGCCTAGAAAAAACGAGGCGTGTTCTCGAGATGCGCATCGAAATCTCGTCTCCAACAGCCCCGCCAGCAGTGATGCAACTTTCCAAGTAGACAAAGTTCTCCACAACCTCCAGTGTCTCACCAGCAAGCGAGAGTGCAGGCAGAGGCACCTGCCAGTCTTGAAGGAGAGCCTTGCGTTTCGATGGCGAAAAGTACATACCGTACTTTGATGCTTCAATCGCCAAGCGGTTTAATGCAATTTGGACGACCTGCGGATCGTCACCCAGCAACACGATATCATCAGCATAATCCAAATCAACAACTCGACTATCTGGGAGGAGCTCAACGCCAGTGTTCAACGAATCGCTGAGAGAGTCCTTCAGGACATCCTCAATGGTAAAGTTGAATAGGAACGGAGAGATAGGGCATCCTTGTCGAACTCCACTGGAGACCACAAAGGTTGGCGAAAGCTTGCCATAAGCCCTAACGCTGCCCGAGGTCAGACTATATATATAGAGCGCGCAGTATGAAGACGAAATTCTCGGGGACACCATTCCTCAGAATGCAATGCCACAGTACTGTACGATCGACAGAATCGAAGGCTGTACGGATATCCAGGAACACAGCAATCGTTGGCCTCTGATACATATGGCGGAGCTCGAGGATCTGGCGAAGTGTAAAGATTTGATCGATGTGGCCGCGACCAGGGCGAAACCCAGCTTGTTCTTCTCGTTGCAACTATTTGCGTGTTGGGAATAGCCTGCGAAGTATGATGGACACCAGCAGTTTGCAAACGACGGGGCTTATTCCTCTGTAGTTGGAGCAGATTGTGCGCAGGCCCTTTTTGAAGATGGGGACGACTATCGATTCACCCCAAGATGATGGAACTTTCTCTTTCGACCAAATTTTCGAGAACAAAGCGGTGAGTTCTCGGACCAGCGATGCGCCACTATCTTTAAATAGAGCTGGGTGAAGATTATCAGGGCCGGGGGCTTTATACCGCTACATGTGCCAGAGCTCCTGCTCGATTTCTTGAGAAGAGGGAGGGTCTGTTGTGATAGACCACTCGGCCCCAGCGCGAGCGCCAGAGGTAGAAGATGGAGCTGGGGGCCAACAAAACTGCCCACCAAAAAGTTCGGCCCATGGCTCCAACCGTCGTTGAAGATTGGTGATTAAGGTGCCATCCTCTTCGCATATTGTTTCACTTACACTAGAGCGAACACCTTCGGTGACTCGAATGAGATGGAAGAGTTTTCTGGTATTACTAGAGAGACTAGCAAGCTCCATCTCCTTAGCACGTTCACACCACCAAGCTTCGCGGTCCATTTGCAGACTCCTGCGCAACTCTCGACCAAGGTATTGGCGTTCCTCACTTTGTCTGGAATCCGATGGGATCAAGTGGCGTCTGTCCATCAGCGTCAAGGAGTCGGCGGAAATCCAATGTTTCGGTGGGTGATGGGTAACTTCAAAAGTGTCGATACTGGCGGAAACTAAAGCATCTTTGATATGCGCTCACTGTGAATCGAGAGCACGGTCAATAATTGAGCCAAGCAAGGTTGACAGTGAGGCTTGATACCTGGTTAAAATCGCAGCGTTTTGTAGATTCGCGACGTCCGGTCGGTAGTGGGCGCGCTTAGGTAATCCTCCGAAACGCATGCAAATCTTAGTACGAACCAGATCGTGATCAGTGTCGCTGACCAACCAAAGGCGGGGCGAACAGCTTCAATCGCGCTTCATGATATTGAGAGCTGTTGACGGTTACTCAGTGGGCATTGACAGTATGGGAAAACACATCGTGGGAACCGGGGGACGAGAAGTAACGTGTCATCTTCGTGTCACTAGATGCGTAGAAAACAGTATTAGGAGAAGGTTTTCTGGAGTTCAATAAGGCAATCTCCGATGTAAAACGAAGAAAGTTATTGACTGGGTACTGGTCGTCGTCACTTCTTGGCCGGGGAGCAACGATAACTTCGCAAGCGGTCGTTGCCGCGTTACATTGAGCACAATCCCATAGTCACTGATCATAAATTATCAACCACTTGTTTACGGATGACGGCTGCCCTTATGGATTTTGCGACTGGATGGAGCACACATCCCTCTTACCCGCCAGACGTATCGGCACCATTGACCCCTAAGAATACTAATCCATCTAAAGGCTGAAGTGAAGAGGCAAGTATGGAAGATGCTGGACGCAGATGTAATTGAACAATGGAAAAATGGTGTATTACGGGTGAAAAGCAATGCTTAACAAGCCCGTGGGATGGAAAATAGTGCAAAAATAAATGTGCGTGACAAAGCCATGAGAGTTTCAGTTGGCTCATCATACACTTATGTAGTATAGTGGAGATGTTCACGTTTTAAAAGTATAAATCCTTTGGTTGGGAGTTTAGAAAGACACCGTTTGCTTGCGTTTTTTAGCCATCTTGCTAACAAGTCATAAAATGAAATGCAAATGAGACAACGCATTGTCAAACTGTTTTTTAAATCTCGCCGGATTTGGAGCAGTAACGACAAAATTAGGGAGGGCATTCCAAGTTTGGCGCATGCGGAGCGAAAAGAAATTTCTACGGCATTCAAACCGGCTATACTGAAGTGTCAGTTTCAGAGTTTGAACACTTACCTGAGTGTTGTGGTTCAATTCCAGCAGCAGACGGCAAATTTCTTTTACGAACTTCAGAACCTGAAAACCCGTTATGAGATCCCCGCAAAAGCCAATATCGACCACTGTACTAACCTGATAGGGCATATGAAAGAGGCCCCTGATGTTCTTGTTTGCCATTTGTTCAGGAGTCTCGAGAGCAAGGAGATCCTGCATCTACTACGTCTGCAAAGGCCAGATAGCATATTACACGTGTGGTGGCACGTAGAATTTAAACATTTAGGAAATAATGGAGGACTCAAAACTACGGAAAGCACTGCGAAGAAAGCCAAAGCGTTGCTTTCCGGTTCTCGTGGCCTTCCTGCTTGTTTTGAACACCCGAGATCTTCCTGTACCAGTACACCCAGGTCATGCTCCTGATAGGCGTTTTTCAGGTTGTGGTCTCCAGGCTCATAAGAGCTCACACCCTGGTGACGCAGAGGGGACACCTTGCACTTAGCTACTTTCAACTGAAGCAAGTTCCTCGTTTAACATTTATAAACGCAATCTAGGTCATGTTAGGGTAGATCGTGATCTTCATTGTCCGCCATATCTTGACTTCATCGGAGAAAAGTAGGAAATTTGAGGAGATAAAATTTGGCTGGTCGTTGATAATCACCAAGAATAAGCGCGGTCCCAGCACTGAGCATTGTGGGATACCCCATTCCACCTTATTCGGATTAGAGAGTGATCACCTAACGCTTACTTGAAGCTCCCGTTGGTGAAGGAAGCTGCCAATCCAATCAAGCACAAGATCTCCGATTTCGTATCTCTGTAGCCATTGAAGTATGATACGGGGATCCAAGTGGTCGAAAGCTTTGGATTAGTCCAGATAGAGGACGTCAACTGTGACCTAATCATCAGCCACTACTGGAAAACTGCCTCATGCAATCAGTAGGTTGGTGGTGCATGACCGGTGTTCACGGAAGCCATGCTGCTCCGGTGCCAAGATGTTGCATTTTTCCAGGTAGTCCATTAGAGTCCCAGCGACGACATCTTCTTTGCCAAACCTTTGTAATTTGACTATCACGTGAGGGCATGGAAGGTTAATCTATTGTTTGCTGAGTTAAATGGTTTTCTTTGTTGTTTGTATATTATATCAGCTCATCATCATCATCATCATACACGTTAGCTAGAGGTGGGGAACACCTCAGCTATTGTGCCGCAATACATAGAAAAAAAGGAAAGAAAAAAAACAACTGGTGAAAGCTGGCTGAGCGACCCGTAACGGATGGGCATCGTTCCGGTAAGCTACCAGCCGGCTGCTGTGCATCCAACAAAAAAAATTATTATGCAAAATTATATAAGGCTAAGTAATGAGATCGTGGTTGGAGGGGAGGCTAAGAGGGATGGGGTGGGACGAAGTAACTCAGAGCACGAACTCCATTGAGGTCGGCTCCTAGCCATATCAGCAAGTGTGTCCAACCAAACGTGTTCATCATCTTTCGGACCCCAACCAGGGAGCCGAGACGCTCCAACCGAGGCCAGCTCAGAAGTGAGGGTTTTCATTCCTCTGGACCAAGTCATCTCTTGGCCACCCCTCCTCTTCTTCCATCCACACCCCCGGCGCGCAAACAACGCACGTCGCGGGAGTCGGTGTGCTGGCATGCGTAACACGTGGCCGAGCCATCGGAGCCTGATGGGTGAAATAACGGTGCTGAGCGGTTCAGTTCCTCTTTCTGTGCCATAAACAAGGCGTCGAACACGCACGTTGCTCACGCGGTGTTCCCACCAAATGTGAACTAAATTACGAAGGCACCGGTGGTCGAACGTAACTAGCCTCTTCAGGTCCGCCGTTTAAAGCGGCCAGGTTTCACAACCGTACAATAGGGTGGAACGTACTGCTGCATTGTACACTCTACCCTTCAGGGCAGGAGTGATGCCGCGCCGGCGCCATAAGTGGCGAAGGTTAGCAAAAGCGCCCCGAGCTTTTGCTATACGATTCGTGATTTCATCTTCAATCCCACGGGCGCTGATACAACTTCCCAAGTAGTTTAATTTTTGAACGACTTCTAGGTGATCCCCACCAAGGGTCAGCGAAGGAGGCGGTCCTTGTCGTTAGATTCACGTATACTTCACTACCACTTTCGGCGATAGTTGTCACTTCATGCTGTAAACCCACTTGCAAATGTCTAGAATCAAGAAATGCAGCACAAAGATCCTAAATCATTTCTGACATGATCAAGCCATGTTTCGTTGAACTTTGGAAGAAGTATATCGGATGATGTAGTTTGAACCAGTGGTTAATGACCGCAGCGTTCGTTTTAGCGTCAAGATATATACCAAGTGCACTGGATAGAGGAATGCATATAGAGGCCAAAGTATCACCCGATCTTAGCAAGCCCAGTCGTACCCTACACGTTTGGTATGATAGTTCTTGTACCACTCCGAAAGTCATTTCCGGTTAGAACAGGGATTGCGTGCATTAACTTGTAACCGCAGCCAGATAGCCAAGCTGTCAAGACTGACCACCTAAGTCATGAATGACATCGTGGTTGTCAGAGCCAGACAATAACATTTTTGGAATTCTGACATCTAAATAAATTGGACAATAGTTCATCTCCTATACTGTAAATATAAAGGAAGGCACCAGCGATACGTTGGTGTATCGCAAGGATGCCTCACTGCCGCGCGACAACCACCCGTCAAGCTCGAACTATTGACACTGAGAGACCGGCAGCACCAAAGCACCTACGAAGGAGTGACATCCGGATTTCGAAGCAGATGAATTGGTTACACAGATAACTTTCCAAACAGCAGTGTAACATGTGACTAAAAGCATGAGATAATATTAGGTGGTTGGCTATCCAAACAATCTCCTTGTGTTGCTAGCTGTGTAGTTCGGGTTAATCCTGTTCCAGCGAGTGGTTGGGCGACAGTGTTTCAGGAAGTTTTGGGTTTCCACTTGATAGGTGTCCCTCCTATAAAAGCTATAAATGTGTCTGACAACACGGCGACGTGGCAGAATTTGCAAGCTGGAAGATATTACTCACTTCACGAACGTCATCCAATTCAGAGGGTACGTTCGCTCCCTACTTGCGGTGGTGAACCCAGCGGAAAAAGTGCGAATTCCGAGTCACGTTAACAAATTCATGCAAGACAATTACTTACACATGGCTGAAGTCCTTCGGTTCTGGCTTCTCTTATCACTGCAGCCTCCATAGAATAGCCAGGAAAAGCCTATACCCACGTAGGCACCAAGGGTGGCTTACATTGCAGCACCCACAGGTCCATCCACAAAAGGCCATCAAAAACAATGGACCTCAAAAGAAGGGACAGTTGTGAGAAAATGAAAACCGAACATAAAACAGGAATATATGGTTTCGTCAGAGAGTAAGATGGCCCCCTGTTGCCCAAGCCGAAATAGAGTGTTAACTTAAGGAATACCCTCTAGCCTTTGTTTAAATGGTATACGCGCAAAGCAACGGGGTGAATTCAGGGAAGCGCGCCCATTGGGTGACTGACTGCTAGCTGATACGGCTTTTGTTTGGTCGTTTGCCAATCAGAGACCTAATACTCTTCACAATTTCCGTTTCGGGTGGCTGGTATACAGTGCCCATCAGAGTGAAGCAAAGAGCAGTTAGTTTATTTAGTGGCGAATTACTTCCGCCACGACGCAATGTTTTTAAGCAGATATGTAAGTTTTATTGGGAGAACGATTGCCAGGCGAAAACCCACCACGTCCTGAAACATTGCTGCCGAACTATTTACGGGAACTGGGCACATTAGAGCCACCTACCTGGCACCATGAAGAGGTTGTTCGGCAAGATAACTCAATCCACACACCACATATACAGTGTAAAACTGCAGTAATAAGACTGGGAGACATGTGGATGGGAGACTGGATCCAAAAAGAGCCGTCCCACAATCCTTCAAAGTGTACGTCAGCAGCAAAATTTTAGTCTATCTGATTTGGGAATCATGCCTAACAGGTGTATAGAAGGTGGTGGCTTGGGAATAGTTGTCTTCACACTATATGGAAGCATTTTTTGAGTCTAGCACGGTCACGAGGATCGTGCACGCTCTCCCCTCGGCAACAATTCAGTCTCATACAGCCAGCAATCGAGGTGAAGGGTATTAGACAGTTAGGCACCTTATAAAAATTTACACCAAGCGCTGGCTCACTGACGATATCAAATAAACGACACAGAATTTAAAGTAAAATAAGCACGCAAAGTTGAGACGGAATTTGCAGTAAAATAACAAGTATGGGAAACTAAATAAAATAGAACCCTCTTTATCCAGAGTTAAATATCTGAAAGTGCAATGGCGCACAGACCAAATGCGTTGTTAAAGCATGATGTACACAACGTCAACCACCCTACTTCATATATATATATATATATATATATATATATATATATATATATATATATATATATATAATGGCGGGAGAGCCTATGGTGCGCTGAGGCTGGTGGTGGCTAGATCCTGACAAGTGGTCTACCCACTGCTGCTACTGTTGCGCCATAGTCTCATGTCTTGGGCGCCTCCACGTGGCGACCGCTGGGTGGGAGTTGGGGTTCGCCCTTCTTCCTGCTAAGATCCAGGACACCAATCCGCATGAGTCGGCTAACTGACCATGTGCTAGACCCACTTCCTTTCGGGTGTTCATTTAATCGAAGGCTTTGGCTGAGGACCCGAGTCGTTCTCCTGTCAGGATTGGGCGCCCTTGCAGTATCCTAGTCCATCCTCTCCGGAGGTTAGGAAGTGGTCGATGGCCCACTTCTCGTAAAACCTAGCCATGGGAGACAACAGGTTTACGGGTTATAATCTCACAACTCGATTGGCGTAGAGCACGAGGGCCACGCATTGTCTCTGACGGTGGGAGGACACCTCCGGGTGTTCAATGGTTTGCTACTGCCCGCTTCAAGCCAGGCAGCCCCTGGTCAAATTGGTGCAAACCCGCCAAAAACTCACCTGCGTCTGGCCGTGGTCGCAGATGCGTATCCAATTACGGTCGCAAAACATTTGATAATTGTTCCAGAACCTCAAAGGCTGCGTGTGACGGCCGTCAAGCAGATCCCAATCTGTCTCTGCAATCACATTCCCGAGCTGGATCTGCTCTCCCCTGTTTTGCGGGTAAGGCTATTGAGCCAAAGGCTCCGGGTGGAGTCCCTCAAGCAAACCTCCAAACCACCCACTGCCTTGTGGGTCAGGCTATTGAGCCAAAGGCTCCGGGTGGAGTCCCTCAAGCAAACCTCCGAAGCAAAACGACCACCTCGCGTGCCACTGGCCACGAATGCAATCGTTTGCCTGCGCGCAAAGCACTCAGCATCGGGTGCTGGAACGTGCGCACACTACTGCACCGGAACTACAGCGAGCGCCCGGAGCGACGCACTGCACTGGTCGCAATGGAGCTGGCGCGCTACCACATCGATATTGCGGCGCTCAGTGAAACTCCGGCTCGCTGAGCAAGGTAAGTTACATGAAGCAGGTGCTGGCTACACATTCTACTGGGTGGGGAACGCCGCATCAGCACCACGTGAACATGGGGTCGGATTTGCAATATCCGATCGCCTCCATGGCCAGCTGGTGGGTGAACCAACGGGCATCAGTGCGCGACTGATGACTGTTCGCCTACGACTCGGAAGAGGTAAGTTTGCTACTTTTATAAGCACGTACGGTCCGACCATGTGTTATCCTGCTGACACGCGTGATCAGTTCTACACTGAGCTATCCTCCGTGATACGGTCTGTGCCGAGGAGCGACCGACTATTTCTGCTGGGTGACTTCAACGCGCGCGTTGGGCGTGATGCATCAGCGTGGACAGATATTATCGGTGCGCATGGCATTGGTTCAGAGAACGCGAACGGTGACAGGCTGCTCTCACTGTGTGCCACTCACAGCCTGACGATCACGAACACTCGGTTTGCACTGAGTGCAAGTGATATGGCAATTTGGACGCACCCACGGAGTGGTCACGCTCACCTGCTCGACTATGTCATCGTACGTCAGCGTGATATGCGTGAAGTGCGCATGTCACGTGTACTGCGTGGAGCTGAGTGTGGCACTGATCACAAATTGGTTCGGACCAAACTGTACATATATTTTCGTAAATCAATGTATTGCACTCCCGCCGTGAATCGGCGTAAATTTAACATTCTCTCCCTCAGAACTGTGGCGAAACGTACTGAGCTTGAGAAGGCGATGGCTGCACGCCTGTGTGGTGATGTGGACTGCATAGCCACAGTGGGCGACCTGTGGCACCACATTCGCGACCAGGTGACAGCTGCTGCCGAGGAGACCATCGGGCGCGCAAACTGCAAGCGGCCTGATTGGTTTGATGACAACAATGTGACGATTGGCGCATTGGTGTCAGAGAAGAATGCAGCATTCGCTGCACATGTGGCAGACCCCAGTGACTTGGGGAAGAGTAGTCAGTTTCTCAAACTTCGACGGCGACTGACCCGAGAGCTCCGTCGCATTAAAAATGCATGGTGGACGGAGAAGGCGAAGCAGATGGAATGCTGCGCCGAACGCCGTCAACGCAAGGAATTCTTTGACTCTTTGAAGGCGGTGTATGGACCGAGATTGGAGCCGCTGAGGACACTGATCGATGGTAGTTCAGGCGCTACCTGCACCCAGACTGCAGACATAATGCAGGTCTGGCGGAACCACTTTGACTGTCTCTTGAACAACCGTTCAGAGATCGACTGGCCTACATTGAATGGCCTGAAGCAGCACGATGTGAAGGCGGATCTGGTGGATACGCCGACACTGGATGAGACGCAGAGAGCACTTGCTCAGCTGCGAAACGGCAAATGTGCCGGAGCCGACGGGATCCCACCTGAAGTATTGAAACACGGTGGACCCGCGTTGTTGACTGCGCTGCACCACTTGGTGCAACGCGTGTGGATTGAGGAGGAGGTGCCTCCTGAGCTGAAGGATGCCCTTGTGCTACCACTGTACAAGGGCAAAGGTAGGAAGTAATTTTGCACGAATTATCGTGGCATCAACTTGCTGAGTTGTGTGGGCAAGTTGATTGCCCGAATCCTGCTCAACCGCCTCGTGAGTCAGGTTGTGGAACCTAACGTGGCGGAAGAGCAATGTGGATTCCGTTCGGGTCGCAGCACTATAGGTATGGTGTTTGCGGCTCGTCAGTTGCAAGAGAAGTGCAGAGAACGACACCAGCCTTTGTACTCGCTTTTTGTTGATTTCACCAAGGCATTTGATACGGTGAACCGCGAGGCATTGTGGCTGGTGTTGGGTAAGTTTGGTTGTCCGCGTAAGTTTGTAAGTTTAATTGAATGTCTGCACAGTGGTATGCGAGCGAGGGTGCAGCTGAGTGGAGAGACCTCTGATGACTTTGCAGTTGTCTCTGGTGTGAAGCAAGGCTGTGTCTTAGCTCCTGCCCTGTTTAAAATCTATCTTCATGCAATGTTGTCTTGTGCTTTTGATGCGGCTTGTGCTTACGCTGTACTTGTGGAGCACTGTATTGATGGTGGGTTGCTGAACATCCGTCGTTTCGGTGCCAGAACCCTAGTCTGTGAGACAACTATCCGTATGTTGCTGTTTGCTGACGACTGTGCGTTGTTTTCACACAGCGCGGATGAGTTGCAGCCCATGACTAGTGCTCTGGCTTCAAAAGCGGCCAAATTCGGGCTCACCATCAACACAAGCAAAACTGTCTGTCTCTTTCAGCATTCACCGGAGGTGCAATCTTCAATATTGCCGCGAATCAGCATTGGTGCTGAAGTATTGGAAACCACCTCCTGCTTTTGCTACCTTGGGAGTGTGATGTCGGCTGATCAGCAGCTACACGTTGAGTTGCGTAATCGCGTGTCGAAGGCGGCAGCGGCATTCGGGAAGCTTGAGTACCGAGTGTGGAACAACCATCAGCTTACCATTGGCACAAAGCTGATGGTGTAAAAATATCCATGGTACTGTCCGTTCTTCTATACGGCAGTGAAACGTGGACGATGTACCGTCGGGATGTACGAAATCTCGAGCGGTTCCATCAGCAGTGTCTGCGACGGATTTTGCGGATCGGCTGGGGCGCCAGAGTTGCAGACACTGAAGTGTTGCGCCGAAGTGGGATGTATGCAGTGGACTGCATACTTTTACTGAGACACCTGAGATGGCTCGGTCATGTGAGCCGTATGGATTCGGCGCGGATTCCGAAACAACTTTTATACGGTCAGTTGAGTATAGGGAAGCGGCATGCTGGGAAACCAAAGTTACGTTACCAGGACATGATTAAAGTGAGCCTCACACGTTCTAATCTTGATTGCAGATCATGGGAATCGAAGGCGGTTGATCGTGGTGCATGGCGCGATCTAATCACGAAGGCATTTGCTGAAGTGCGGGAGAATGCCCTCATGCATGCAGAGAAGAAGCGGCAAGTACGGAAGCGGCAAGCACCAATGAATTGTACTCCATCGACATCGAGCGCATTGTGCTGTAGAACATGCGGTCGCGAGTGCCTCAGTCAGGCAGGCCTAGTGAGCCATGAGAGAGGTCACTCGGGACCACTGCCGAAGCGGGTCCCGCAGTGAACGTACGCAGCACCGGCGCAGCGATTGTTGGCACGCTGAATTCGATTTACTAACCGCGTGCTTGCATGCTAAGTCTCTTTATTTCAGGTGGTGGGTTTTCGGTTCTGTCCTAATGCCTTTCTTTCTCATATAAATGTCTAGTGGGCCTTGAGTTAGGCCCTTTGGGGCCACTACAGAATCGACGACGGGTCCTGCAGAGAATTACGGCGAGCCGGCGCAGCGTTTGTAGGCGCGCTGAATTCGATATACTAACCGCGTGCTTGCATGCTAAGTCTCTTTATTTCAGGTGGTGGGTTAACAGTTTGTGCCTTAATGCTTTTCTTTCTCATATAAATATCTCCCTGTACTCTGTTCCAATAACTTGCACACCTTGCCTAAGCCAATTGTATTCGATTTCCATAACATTTTTGTGTTCCTGGCATTCCGTGAACTATACTTTGTGACCTCGTGCACTTAGCCAGGATTTGTTTGTAAACAGCTTATTACATGTGTTATTTAATTATGGTCTATATCACCGTTTCCTTATGAATTAATCGAGCTTTTCTCTTTTTTCGTTTCTCCCTTTCTCTCTCAAGTTAGTGGCTGTTGTTTGATATCCCCGGTGTGGATGCGCTTGATGTGCATGTTGACAAGGTGCCTACCTGTCTATTACCCACTACCATATATATATATGCATATATATATGTATATATATATATATATATATATATATATATATATATATATATATATATACATGGTTGGCAGCATCCGGTTTCGGATTTGCCTGTCACTGTGGCAAGCCACAGGACGCCTGCGCCTACAGAGGGACCATGGGTGGCTTGCGCTGCACCACCCACAGCTTCAACCACACACCCCATATCCAGTGTAAACCCGAAGGAATAAGACCGGGAGGCATGTGGATGGGAGCCACGTTTCATCAACGGAGCCGGCCCACACTCCTTCACAGGCAAACACAAGCACACTGTAGTTGGGGAATCAAACGCACACAAGGCAATGGCTTGACCGTAGTCCGCTCCACACTGACTGCATGGAACCACTCTTTGATCCTAACACGGCCACAAGGACCGTGCACCCCGTCCCCTCCAGCAACGACCAACTGTCTCCTGTAGCCAGTATGGACGAGATAGTGGGTAATAGACAGGTAGGCACCTTGTGAACATGCACATCAAGCGCAGCCTCACCGGGGATATCAGGCAACAGCCAATCACTTGAGAGAAAGGTAACAAAGAAATAAATCCAGTAATGCATAAGGAAAGGGTGACATATATATTGAAGTAATGAGCATCTGAAGTAAATTGTTTACAGAAGAATGCGAGATAAGTTCACGAGGTCAGAAAGTATACTTTACGGAAATGCCACGAACACAAAAATGTTTTCGAAAAGGACTAGAATTGGCTTAAGTGACGTGTGCAAGTTTATAGACGAGAGTACAGCTAGACATTTATATGAGAAAGCAAAGCATTAGGACAACCTTGAAAACCCACCACCTGAAATAAACAGACTTAGCACGCAAGCAAACGGTGACATAAATCTTAGATTAGTGTGCATATGAAATAAGTTGTTTACAAAAGAATATGTTTACAAAAGAATACGAGGTAAGTTCACGAGTTCAGGAGGTTTATTTTACGGAAATGCTACAAACACGAAAATGTTATCGAAATAACTACAAGTGGCTTAAGCGACGTGTGCAAGTGTATAGAAGAGAGTATAACTAGGCATTTATATGGGAAAGAAAAGCATTAGGGCAAAATTGAAAACCCACCACCTGAAATAAATAGACTTAGCATGCAAGCAGACGGTTAGTAAATCGAATGCAGCGAACCTACAAACGCTGCGCCGGCTCTGCCTACGTTCTCTGCAGAACCCGTCGGTGCTTCGGTAGTAGTCCCGAGTGGCCTCGCTCATGGCTCACTAGGCCTGCCTGACTAAGGCACCCGCGACCGCATGTGCTACAGCACCATGCACTCGATGTCGATGTCGATGGAGTACAATCCATCGGTGCTTGCCGCTTCCGCACTTGCCGCTTCTTCTCTGCACGCATGAGGTCTTTCTCCCGCACTTCAGCAACTGCCTTCATGATGAGATCGCGCCATACGCACCGATCAACCGCTTTCGATTCCCATGACCTGCAATCAAGATTAGAACGTGTGAGGCTCACTTTAATCATGTCCTGGTAACGTAACTTTGGTTTCCCCACGTGCCGCTTCCCTATACTCAGCTGACCGTATAAGAGTTGTTTCGGTATCCGAGTCGAATCCATACGCCAAACATGACCGAGCCATCGCAAGAGTCTCAGTAAAAGTAAGCAGTCCACTGCATACATCCAACTTCGGCGCAACACTTCCGTGTCTGCAACTCTGGCGCCCCAACCAATGCGCAAAATTCGTCGCAGACACTGCTGATGGAACCGCTCGAGATATCGCACATCCCGACGGTACATCGTCCACGTTTCACTGCCGTATAGAAGAACGGACAGCACCATGGATTTGTACACCATCAGCTTCGTGCCAATGCTAAGCTGATGATGGTTCCACACTCGGTACTCTAGCTTCCCGAATGCCGCTGCTGCCTTCGACACGCGATTACGCAACTCAACGTGTAGCTGCTGATCAGTCGACATCACACTCCCAAGGTAGCAGAAGCGGAACGTGGTTTCCAATACTTCAGCACCAATGCTGATTTGCGGCAATATTGAAGATTGCACCTCCGGTGAAGGCTGAAAGAGACAGACAGTTTTGCTTGTGTTGATGGTGAGCCCGAATTTGGCCGCTGTCGAAGCCAGAGCACTAGTCATGTGCTGCAACTCATCCAAGCTGTGTGCAAACAACGCATTGTCGTTAGCAAACAGCAGTAGACGGATAGTTGTCTCACAGACTAAGATTCTCGCACCGAAACGACGGATGTTCAGCAACCCACCATCAATACGGTGCTCCACACGAACACCATAAGCACAAACGGCATCAAAAGCACAAGACAACATTGCATGAAGATAGATATTAAACAGGGCAGGAGCTAAGACACAGCGTTGCTTCACACCAGAGGCAACTGTAAAGTCATCAGAGGTCTCTCCACTCAGCTGCACCCTCGCTCCCATACCACTGTGCAGACATTCAATTAAACTTACAAACTTAAGAGGGCAACCACACTTACCCAACACCAGCCACAATGCCTCGCGGTTCACCGTATCAAATGCTTTGGTGAAATCAACAAAAGCGAGTACAATGGCTGGTGTGGTTCTCTGCACTTCTCTTGCAACTGACGAGCCGCAAACACCATATCTATAGTGCTGCGACCCGAACGGAATTCACACTGCTATTCCGCCACGTTAGACTCCACAATTTGACTAACAAGGAGGTTGAGCAGGATTCGGGCAATCACCTTGCCCACACAACTCAGCAAGTTGATGCCACGATAATTCGTGCAACATTGCTTGCTACCTTTGTGTTACATGTGTGTCGTCCGCTAAACCGTTGAGCAAAACACAGACGCATACAGATCGACTGTCCGATAGCTGAATCGTCCACTCCTTTTCCTTGTGCTGATTGGTTCCTTTTTGATTTGTTGTTCTGGTTTAACCTACAAGCCACCATTATAATTTTTGACACGTCCCAACTGGTGTGTTCTTATTCACTTCTTGCGCGGCCTAATGGTCCAGTTGCGATCCAGCAATACTCGAGTAATACGTATCAGAATGGCGACAGTTTCTACGAGGCCTTTTGA
>OX104064.1:163861583-164000217 GCA_944474145.2 Dicrocoelium dendriticum | reverse complement strand
CTGGGCGTGAAATGGTTATGACTACCGAAAATATTCGTCGATCAAAAGAGCCAAATCCGGTCTGACCGTCATCCACAGCCAAAGAAGAAGCTCTGACCCCCACGATAGCCAAAATCAGGTATACGGTTGGAAGATCTGAATCTGGTGGTCACATTCCAAGTCAACGCTGCTGATCGCAGGATGTTTGTCAAGGACTTGATCAACGGTCAGCAGTCGGACACTTCTTGACATCCCTACTGTATATATATATATATATATATATATATATATATATATATATATATATATATATATATATATACAGTAGGGATGTCAAGAAGTGTCCGACTGCTGACCGTTGATCAAGTCCTTGACAAACATCCTGCGATCAGCAGCGTTGACTTGGAATGTGACCACCAGATTCAGATCTTCCAACCGTATACCTATTTGGCTATCGTGGGGGTCAGAGCTTCTTCTTTGGCTGTGGATGACGGTCAGACCGGATTTGGCTCTTTTGATCGACGAATATTTTCGGTAGTCTAACCATTTCACGCCCAGCCATGTCTCCGGCAGAAGGTTCGACACTCCCGGTGTAATTGCTAGGCATCACAGTATCGACTCCTGGAGAGTGGGGCAGCGCGGAATTTAATCGCTTTCGTGGTGCGACTATCTGGATCAGACCAGGTACAGAAGCGTTCTGGATCATCGTGGAGTCGTGTTTCGGATTACGCAGCATTCGACACCTCTCGGCCAGCTTCTGCACCTTCCTGCTGAATATTGGCTAAGAGACGTTTCCGGACCTCGGCATTTTAGGCTTACTGAAGACTAGCAATTAAAGTTAGTTATGTGAACTCGTCTTTCCGAGAGATCCTGGCTAACATTGTTTGCATCCCGGATCGACGATGCTAGCGTAATTGATGAGTTTTTTTGGCGTCACATTTGTTTTGTTGGATGTTAAATGTTTTCTGTTCGCCAAATATCTGTGCCTGTCGGAATGGTCTCTCCAAGGGCAGCTTCTCTTGATTTCTTGGGTAGGATTAAGTAGACAGCATTGATACTCGACAGTGTCAAATTTGCAATGAAGCGACGGGCGACTTTCGGATGACAGGGCAGGCGTCTATTTTGTAATCCGAAGGTCACCGGCAGTCTTGCGACTGGTTTGTCTTACGACAACGAAATGTAGTGCTTGGAACTGCTGATGCTTTTCTGCCCTTTCTTTGACTGCACCACATAGACTGGGATTGAACTGTTGGTTCAACTTTTCGTCTTCTGCCACCATTGTTAGCAAAGGTGTGCGGATGTTTTGGATCCAAGCGCTTTGTAAATAAATTATATAGTCTCCTTTCGACAAGACATGCCTGTTATGACATGCTCAGATATTTAAAAGTACTTTCTAGCGCAACGACCACGTTTGATCTCAATATGTACCACAATGTCTCCAGTCGATTTTCAGTTTTGCTTACTAGTGAGTAGACGGATTTGGGTATGGTTTCTTATTGTATATATGTATGTATGTGGTGGGAGAGCCTATGGTGCGCTGAGGCTGGTGGTGGCTAGATCCTGACAGATGGTCTACCCGCTGCTGCTACTGTCGCGCCATAGTCTCATGTCCTGGGCGCCTCCACGTGGCGACCGCTGGGTGGGAGTTAGCTTACATCCTTCTCCCTGCTAAGATCCAGGACACCAATCCACATGAGTCAGTGAACTGACCATGTGCTAGACCCGCTGCCTTTCGGGTGTATATTTAATCGAAGGCTTTGGCTGAGGACCCGAGTCGTTCTCTTGTCAGGGGTGGGCGCCCTGGCAGTACCCTAGTCCATCCTCTTCGGAGGTTAGGAAGTGGTCGATGGCCCACTTTCCGTAAAACCTAGCCATGGGAGACAACAGGTCTACGGGTTATAAGCTCACAGCTCGATTGGCGTAGAGCACGAGCGCCACGCATTGTCTCTGACGGTGGGAGGGCCCAACAGAGGGTTCATTGGTTTGCTACTGCCCGCCTTAAGCCAGACAGCCCCTGGTCAAATTGGTGCAAACCCGCCAAAACCCACCTGCGTCTGGCCGTGGTCGCAGGTGCGTATCATACTACGGTCGCAAAACATATGAATAATTGTTCCAGTACCTCCAAGGCTGCGTGTGACGGTCGTCAAGCAGATCCCAATATGTCTCTGCAATCGCATTCCCGAGCTGGATCTGCTCCCCACTGCCTTGTGAATCAGGCTATTGAGCCAAAGGCTCCGGGTGGAGTCCCTCAAGCAACCCTCCGAAGCACAACGACCACCTCGCGTGCGATTGCCCACCAATGCAATCGTATGCCTGCGCGCAAAGCACTCAGCATCGGATGCTGGAACGTGCGCACACTACTGGACCGGAACTCCAGCGAGCGCCCAGAGCGACGCACTGCACTGGTCGCGATGGAACTGGCGCGCTACAACATCGATATTGCGGCGCTCAGTGAACCCGGCTCGCTGAGCAAGGTAAGTTGCATGAAGCAGGTGCTGGCTACACATTTTACTGGGTGGGAAACGCCGCCTCAGCACCACGTGAACATGGGGTCGGATTTGCAATATCCGATCGTCTCCATGGTTAGCTCGTGGGTGAACCAGCAGGCATGAGCGCGACTGATGGCCGTTCGCCTACGACTCGGAAGAGGTAAGTTTGCTACTTTTATAAGCACGTACGGTCCGACCATGTGTTATCCTGATGACACGCGTGATCAATTCTACACTCATCTATCCTCCGTGATACGGCCTGTGCCGAGGAGCGACCGACTATTTCTGCTGGGTGATTTCAACGCGCGCGTTGGGCGTGATGCATCAGCGTGGACAGATGTTATCGGTTCGCATGGCCTTGGTTCAGCGAATGCGAACGGTGACAGGCTGCTCTCATTGTGTGCCACTCACGGCCTGACGATCACGAACACTCGGTTTGCACTGAGTGCGAGTGATATAGCAAGTTGGCCGCACTCACGGAGTGGTCACGGTCATCTGCTCGACTATGTCATCGTACGTCAGCGTGATATGCAGGAAGTGCGCATGACACTTGTACTGCGTGGAGCTGAGTGTGGCAGTGATCACAAATTGGTGCGGACCAAACTGTACATATATTTTCGTAAATCGGTGTATTGCACTCCCGCCGTGAATCGGTGTAAATTTAACATTCTCTCCCTCGGTACTGTGGCGAAACGTACTGAGCTGGAGAAGGCGATGGCTGCACGCCTGTGTGATGTGGACTGTATAGCCACAGTGGGCGACCAGTGGCACCACGTTCGCGACCAGGTGACAGCTGCTGCCGAGGAGCCCATTGGGCGCACAAACTGTAAGCGGCCTGGTTGGTTTGATGAGTGCAGTGCGACGCTTGGCGCATTGGTGTCGGAGAAGAATGCAGCATTAGATGCACATGTGGCAGACCTCTGTGACTTGTGGAAGAAGAGTCAGTTTCGCAAACTTCGACGGCGACTGACCCGAGAGCACCGTCGCATTGAAAATTCATGGTGTACGGAGAAGGCGAAGCAGATGGAATGCTACGCCGAACGCCGCCAACACAAGAAATTCTTTGACTCCTTGAAGGCGGTGTATGGACCGAGATTGGAGCCGCTGAGGACACTGATCGATGGTAGTTCAGGCGCTACCTGCACCCAGACTGCAGACATAATGCAGATCTGGCGGGAACACTTTGACTGTCTCTTGAACAACCGTTCAGAGATCGACTGGCCAACATTGAACGGCCTGAAGCAGCACGATGTGAAGGCGAATCTGGCGGGTACGCCGACACTGGATGAGACTCAGAGAGCACTTGCACAGCTGCGAAACGGCAAATGTGCCGATGCCGATGGGATCCCTCCTAAGGTATTGGAATACGGCGGACCGGCGTTGTTGACTGCGCTGCACCACTTGTTGCAACGTGTGTGGATTGAGGAGGAGGTGCCTCCTGAGCTGAAGGATGCCCTTCTGCTACCACTGTACAAGGGCAAAGGTAGCAAGCAACGTTGCACGAATTATCGTGGCATCAACTTGCTGAGTTGTGTGGCCAAGCTGATTGTCCGAATGCTGCTCAACCGCCTTGTTAGTCAAATTGTGGAGTCTAACGTGGCGGAATAGCAGTGTGAATTCCGTTCGGGTCGCAGCACTATAGATATGGTGTTTGCGGCTCGTCAGTTGCAAGAGAAGTGCAGAGAACGACACCAGCCATTGTACTCGCTTTTGTTGATTTCACCAAAGCATTTGATACTGTGAACCGCGAGGCATTGTGGCTGGTGTTGGGTAAGTGTGGTTGCCCTCGTAAGTTTGTAAGTTTAATTGAATGTCTGCACAGTGGTATGGGATCGAGGGTGCAGCTGAGTGGAGACCTCGGATGACTTTACAGTTGTCAGTGGTGTGAAGCAACGCTGTGTCCTAGCTCCTGCCCTGTTTAATATGTGTCTTCATGCAATGTTGTCCTGTGCTTTTGATGCCGCTTGTGCTTACGGTGTTCGTGTGGAGCACCGTATTGATGGTGGGTTGTTGAACATCCGTCGTTTCGGTGCGAGAACCTTAGTCTGTGAGACAACTATCCGTCTACTGCTGTTTGCTAACGACAATGCGTTGTTTGCACACAGCGCGGATGAGTTGCAGCACATGACTAGTGCTCTGGCTTCGACAGCGGCCAAATTCGGGCTCACCATCAACACAAGCAAAACTGTCTGTCTCTTTCAGCCTTCACCGGAGGTGCAATCTTCAATATTGCCGCAAATCAGCATTGGTGCTGAAGTATTGGAAACCACGTTCCGCTTCTGCTACCTTGGGAGTGTGATGTCGACTGATCAGCAGCTACACGTTGAGTTGCGTAATCGCGTGTCGAAGGCAGCAGCGGCATTCGGGAAGCTAGAGTACCGAGTGTGGAACCATCATCAGCTTACCGTTGGCATGAGGCTAATGGTGTACAAATCCATGGTGCTGTCCGTTCTTCTATACGGCAGTGAAACGTGGACGATGAGCCGTCGGGATGTGCGATATCTCGAGCGGTTCCATCAGCAGTTTCGGCGACGAAACTTGCGCATTGGTTGGGGCGCCAGAGTTGCAGACACGGAAGTGTTGCGCTGAAGTGGGATGTATGCAGTGGACTGCATACTTTTACTGAGACACTTGAGATGGCTCGGTCATGTTTGGCGTATGGATTCGACTCGGATACCGAAACAACTCTTATACGGTCAGCTGAGTATAGGGAAGCGGCACGTGGGGAAACCAAAGTTACGTTACCAGGACATGATTAAAGTGAGCCTCACACGTTCTAATCTTGATTGCAGGTCATGGGAATCGGAAGCGGTTGATCGGCGTGCGTGGCGCGATCTCATCATGAAGGCAGTTGCTGAAGTGCAGGAGAAAGACCTCATGCATGCAGAGAGGAAGCGGCAATTGCGGAAGCGGCAAGCACCGATGGATTGTACTCCATCGACATCGACATCGAGTGTATGGTACTGTAGCACATGCGGTCGCGAGTGCCTTAGTCAGGCAGGTTTAGTGAGCCATGAGCGAGGCCACTCGGGACTACTACCGAAGCACCAACGGGTTCTGCAGAGAACGTAGGCAGAGCCGGCGCAGCGTTTGTAGGTTCGCTGCATTCGATTTACTAACCGTCTGCTTGCATGCTAAGTCTATTTATCTATTTATTTTGCCCTAATGCTTTTCTTTCCCATATAAATGCCTAGTTATACTCTCTTCTATACACTTGCACACGTCGCTTAAGCCACCTGTATTTATTTCGATAACATTTTCGTGTTTGTAGCATTTCCGTAAAATAAACCTCCTGAACTCGTGAACTTACCTCGTATTCTTTTGTAAACATATTCTTTTGTAAACAACTTATTTCATATGCTCACTAATCTAAGATTTATGTCACCGTTTGCTTGCGTGCTAAGTCTGTTTATTTCAGGTGGTGGGTTTTCAAGTTTGTCCTAATGCTTTGCTTTCTCACCTAAATGTCACTTAAGCCAATTCTAGTCCTTTTCGAAAACATTTTTGTGTTCGTGGCATTTCCGTAAAGTATACTTTCTGACCTCGTGAACTTATCTCGCATTCTTCTGTAAACAATTTACTTCAGATGCTCATTACTTCAATATATATGTCACCCTTTCCTTATGCGTTATTCGATTTATTTTCATTGCTACCTTTCTCAAGTGATTGGCTGTTGCCTGATATCCCCGGTGAGGCTGCGCTTGATGTGCATGTACACAAGGTGCCTACCTGTCTATTACCCACTATCTCGTCCATACTGGCTCCAGGAGACAGTTGGTCGTTGCTGGAGGGGACGGGGTGCACGGTCCTTGTGGCCGTGTTAGGATCAAAGAGTGGTTCCATGCAGTCAGTGTGGAGCGGACTACGTTCAAGCCACCGCCTTGTGTGCGATTGGTTCCCCAACTACAGTGTGCTTGTGTTTGCCTGTGAAGGAGTGTGGGCCGGCTCCATTGATGAAACGTGGTTCCCATCCACATGCCTTCCGGTCTTATTCCTTCGGGTTTACACTGGATATGGGGTGTGTGGTTGGAGCTGTGGGTGGTGCAGCGCAAGCCACCCATGGTCCCTCTGTAGGCGCAGGCGTCCTGTGGCTGGCCACAGTGACAGGCAAATCCGAAACCGGATACCGCCAACCGTGTATGTATGTAATCTCCACAGTCTATTAACTAGACATAGAGCCAGCATAAAACCATGGAGATGAGCAGATTAGCATTATTCATCGCGTCAGAATCATCGTGGCATGCTAGTTGAAGGTGATCCACACACTTCAGGTAATATGCCGCAGGGAGAATGGAACATTTTGACATAAAGTAGAACAAAACATTTTTAGTTTGTTTTTCACACGCCGGTTTTGGTCTTTTTGTCATTTTAATGTTTGTAGTGTTAAACATGTGAATCAGAACGATACTGTACACAATTCTTCCACTGATTCCGGTTGCGGGCCATATTTTCAAGAGTGCTAATCATTGGCATTCCTCATCTTTGGTTCCCCATCCTGGAAGACGTACGGATCCAACAGCGGATGGACACGTCAGCGATTTCATGTGCTGCCGCCAAGTGGATGGCTGACCACCACGCGGTCGCCTCCAGCCAGGTTCTTGACGAGCGAATAGTGCGCGACGCGGTAAACGCTCAGATGCCATGCGTCGGACGTGACCGAGCCAACTCAGCTGGCGCAACAAAACCAGTTTGTTGAAGGGAATACTCGCATTCCCCAAGATGCGACGTCTAACGTCGTTACTATTAAGTCGATGTTGCCACCAAACACGAGCGATCCTCCTTAACCAACCGGCAGCGAAGGCAGAAAGACGACGCATGTCTTCCACGTGAATTAGCCAGGACTCGCACCCATACAACAATACTGAGCGAACTGATGCGCTGTAAACGCGACCCTTTAGTGAGAATGAGACGTCGCGACAACGCCACAAGTGCCTCAGATTGACAAATGCTGATCTAGCTTTAGCGATACGAAGCGAAACTTCTTTGTTGATAGTGCCGTCAGCAGAAACACAGCTCCCAAGGTAGACGAAACTATCTACCTGTTCAAGTTGTGCACTTTTGAGAGTGAGTACGGGAGCAGGTGAAAGCCAATCTTTAAGCAGTACTTCACATTTCGATGGGGCAAAGCTCATGCCATACTTAGATGCTTCAACCGGCAAACGATCCAGAATGAGTTGCATACTCTGAGGATCGTCACCAAATAAGGCAATATCATCAGCATAATCTAAGTCGGTCGCGCGCTCACCCGGTAAAAGCTCTAGGCCAAAATGTTGGAAACCTTCTATAGCATTCGACAGAACGTCTTCGATTGCGAAGTTGAAGTGGAATGGGGACATAGGGCAGCCCTGTCGCACACCGCTATTGACAGTGAATGGCGAGGAAAGCTTGCCATAGACCGTCACTCTGCCGGATGTATGAAGGTAAAGTGCTAGTAAGATGGCGGTATATTTCTCTGGCACCCCGTTCTTTAGTAAGCAACGCCATAAAGCCGGTCGATCAACGGAGTCAAAAGCGGTACGTATGTCTAGAAATGCAATGATAGTGGGCCTGTGATAAATGTGACGATGTTCGAAGAGCTGGCGGAGCGTGAAGATTTGATTCACGCATCCGCGGCCAGGACGGAAACCAGCTTGTTCTTCACGGTAGTATGATTCACGTACTGGGGATAGCCTGCGAAGCAGAATGGATGCCAATAGCTTAGAGGCAACCGAAATAAGACTAATCTCGCGATGATTTGCACATGAAGTGCTAGCGCCTTTCTTGAAAATCGGGACAATTACTGATTCGCCCCAAGAGGAAGGCACTTTTTCTTCATGCCAAATTTTTGCGAACAGCGCGGTCAGCTGGTTAATGATCGCCACACCTCCGTACTTAAATAGTTCCGGAGGAAGTCCGTCTAAGCCGGCAGCCTTGAAGCGCTTCAAGCGTCGAGTCTTGAGACAGACTTCCGCTTCTCTGGTTGGATTCAGAGGGACGAGCCAGGGTGGACAACAACGTGTACTGCATGTACTGATGGATGGTGGAGGCCAGTTGAAGTGCGAGTGAAAGTGCTCGACCCAGCGGTCCATACGCCTATGTTGGTTGATGATCGGATACTCGTCCAATTCACAAATGACCTCACTGACACCAGGCTTCCTGAGGCCAGTCGACCGAATGAGTTGAAAAAGTTTGCGAGTGTTACCAGAGAGAGCAGCGGTCTCCATCTCTAAAGCACGCTCAGACCACCATGTCTCGCGATCCTTGCGTAGGCTTTGCTTGAGCAGCCGGTTGGCAGAACGGCGCCGCTCGTTGCAATCTGATTCCGCGGGGATATCTTTGCGGCGTTCGAACAGCTCCAGAGAACGAGCGGAAATCCAAACCTTCAAGGGGCATCGAGTTAGGCCGCAGCATGACTGTTCGGAAATGGTCATTGCCTTCCGTATACAAGTCCAGTGTTGTTGCACTTCTTGCGGTGGATTGTAACTGAGTGCATATGCCAATGAAGACTGATAGCTCGCCTGGACAGAGGAATCAGTTAATCTGTTTACATCAATCTTGCGGTGCTTCGTGTTTCGAGATCCTCCAAAACACACAGATTTTCGCGCAGACCAGAGCATGATCTGAGTCAATGAAAGTGGACCAAAAGGACCTGCAGTCCAGTACGCTGCCGCGCCATCTGAAGCTAATTGCAATGTGATCAATTTGAGACCACGGTTGTGTTGGAGATGGGGGACGCCACGTTGCAGAACGCTTGTTCGTACGCCTGAAATTAGTACTCGAAAGTAACAGACGGTTGTCTCTGTGAGAAGCCTCTTTCCGTTATCGGAGCGGTTCTCATCGAGCGCGTGATGACCAACAAGGTGGCGTTAGTTTGGTAACAGGCGGCCAACTCGTGTATTAAAATCCCCAGCAAGGATTACGACATCCGACTTTTTAGCATTAGTCAAGAGCTGTTGTAGATCCTGGTAGAATTCTTCCTTGACCGAGTCGCCACTGCAGTCAGTTGGATCGTACACGGAGATCACAAACAAGTTGTGTCTCTCTTCGCGGTGCCTATTGATTCTACATGAACTCCGAAGCCGAACTGCACATAGCCGGCTATTAATAGGGAACCAGTCCAGTAGTGCCGCCTCGGCCTTGTCACTTAGTGCTATACCTACACCAGCCAAACCCGCTGAGGCTGCTTCTGGATCTCCAGAAAGACGCGGGTGATATCTGGCTTCGTGGTCAGTGGGGGGTGTCAATATAAGTACAGTGCTGGGATCTTGCAATCGGGTTTCTGAAAGGCATCAGACATCAATGTCTAGGGAATCTAGAGTGCGCGCTAGACCGGCTTGCTGTCCAATCTGCATGAGTGTCCGAACGTTGAAGCACGCCAGACGGAACGAGGATCGGGGACGAAGGAGAGCCATAGATTGAACTTCTTGGTCTGTGGCGCAACCGGAATCGCAGCCAGATTGTTGAACAGATGAATCGGGTAACGGAAAGTGAGGATTGTTAACAAACAAACAATTGGCATGTGATGTAGTCGCGTGAAAGTGACTAGCAGAAATAGCAGCTGATGAGCAAGTTGTAATATACGGTTCATGGTTTTGCGAGAGGGCGTGATACTACCCGGTTGCCCAAGCCGAAGTAGAGAGTTGACTTAGGGGACTCCACCCCGAGCCTTTGGCTAAATAACCTACTCGCAAGGCAGCGGGGCGAATTTAGGGAATCGCTCCCATTGGGAGGCGTTGACTGAGTGTTCAGTTCATGCGCCTTTGTTTGATAGCTTACCAAACAGGGGCCCAATACTCCCCAGGAAGTCAGCACACCTGCTGGAATACAATGTCTCACCGAGGTGGAACATTGGTTTTATTTGCTTCATCGCAATAGGATTACAAGCCGCATCGACGGGCTACCTATTCGGTAAAGCACCAGACAATGTCCTATTGGGACTCGTCGGTGGTGCGCATTCCCTCGGTGCCCTGCTGGGGATCGAACCCATGACAACTAGTGGCTTGCAACACTACCCAGCAGCTTATGCCACTGCACTGTGGGGGACGATGCCCAACCATCGTGGATTGGAATCTAACTGCGATATAACCCGACCCATCCTCCACGGCCCGTGCAGAGGACAGTGGTTGGCCGTCCGAGTCAGGACTTTCCTTGCCAGTGTAATGAATCCACACAGCATCTTTTGAAGATTGATCGGACTTAGTTTTTTATTACTAGTGAGTAGACGAATTTGGATATGCTTTTTCCCCTTCTGACAGAGCATAATTGTTGATTGTTATATCCGTATATTATCACACGTACGACACGTACACCAGGCATGATTCCCCAATTAGGCACGAATGCTGTGCATGTTCAAGAAGTGTGGCGCAGCCACGATTAAACATTGCTCCAGTCCGAACGTCACCTGCTTCCTATTCCTTCGGATTTACACCGCATATGAGGTGTGTGTGAGGTGGTGCAGCGCATGCCCCACATAGTCCCTGAGTAGGCGCAGGCGTCCTATATATTTTCTTGGGGCGAAATTAAAAGGCAAATCTGGAAGCGGATGCCGCTAATCCATTGTTATCTGATTCTTCAAAGGATGCATTTATGGAGCTTGGTTGGCCCCTAGAGAATATGAACATGAAACTCCTAGATGTTTTTGGATTACTGGAAAATGTATTTGTCATAAGTACTATAGTGCCTGTGTATGCATTTTTCATAATAACGGCTGCTTCGCTCAAGGCTACTTAGGAATATCGGATGTTGGTTGTGGCGGTCACATGAGATTGGAACAAGAGAAGCGCCTAGAAAAGGGAAATGTAAGGATAGACTGCATTAATGATAGTTGGAAAATCGGAGCCGAGGACGGAGAATGCAGGGCTTCCTCCCTCTGCACACATTTGTTGTTATTGTTGGTAACCTTGGGATTGACATAGCCGAGCAAGAGCAAGACTGAAAATGGAGTTTGTGAGTGTAGAGGCCTCCCCACTTCAGTATTCACTTTTTGTTTTAGGCACTTTCCTGGATCAGATGAGTCCTGGGCCTTGTTCGTATGCTTGGTTATTTGTTATGTGACGTCCCAGCAGTTTGATCACGTTTTGCACAATTAACTATTTCCTAATCCTTATACGAACCTTGTGCTCCGAATTGCAGACACATGTTTTAAGTGATAGTTTATTCCAGAGTCTAGTATTCCAGTAAAGGAAAAGTTCGCTTATCTGGTGATCTTCGACTTGCATTCTACTGCCTAATTCTTTTTGTTTCGTGTGTTGTATGTGTTTGTACGTATTTAACACATGGCGAATAAACAACTGGCAGAGTGCCACAACATGTGAGTAAAAACAACAAAAACGATGAGAACAAGCAGTCGGAGAAAAGGGTGGTTGATGTGTTGCGTGGGCAATGAGCTTCCCGGTTGCCCAGGCTGAGGAAGATAGTTGTGTTAAGGGACCCCACCCCGAGCCTTTGGTCTTAAAGACCTGATTCGCAAGGCGACGGGGCGATTCACACAGTTCTGAATACGAAGACCGTTGACAATCAGATGGCTCATTCGCCTTTGTGTTCGGTAACAGTTCAGGCAGAAGCCGCTGGTCAACAAGGTTGTTCATCCGTCCTTCGATAGGTACTCACCTCTGGGCGCAAAAGTGAGTGGTCGGTGACCTTATAGCCGGTCACTGGCTTTGACACAACGCCGTACTAGATCTTGTGGTATTTGATGGAGATACAGTTGATCAGCGCAGTACTTTCCACGCTCTGAAATGCTGCCGCTGATTGCTCGCGACTGCTTATTCATCTCGTCTGTAAAGCAGACGAGACTTATTCTCAGTTACTTCCATAAGGAAGGCATTTCCCAATCCGCAACATGGGGACGCGCCCGATAGCGTATAGATCCGCCACAGGTTCGTGTGTTTCATGGGGATGAATGTCTCATTGTCATGTTGACCCGTTATCTATCAGTGTGATATTTAAAGGACAACTAAGCATATGGATTCTTTTATTGGAAGTTATTTCAGTACCATATTAAGAGGACAGACTGTATCTACTTACTCACACATATAATCAAACAACTCTAACACTTTTATGTGTTCCAGGGACCATAAGCAACACCATTAGTACACGGAAAACAAAATCATGCTTGAAAGCGTGCATTTTTTTATGCAGGACGTTAAAATATCTGACCGGTTTGTGCTTCATGTGCCTTAGCCAGAGGGGATGGAGTTTCAATTTTTCAAATCGTTCGAAATGTTCGAATTTTCGTCGAGGTACCTGATAGGCGTTTTGTGAATGTACGTTGCATATGTTCTAATGCAATGCGGTTGCGTTTATCCTGCTGCACCCCATTGAGCAGTATTCCATCAAGGGATGAGAAAGTGATAAGTAGGTGCAGAGTTTGGATTTTTTGAAAGAAATACCATTCCGATGCAGTGACGTAGCATGCTTGTTCGGTGAAGTTAAGTGCGGATGAATAACATTCCCGGATCCCGGATGTTGTGGCATATGCTAATTGGCTTACCATAAATGGTCAGGTCGTTAAATATTATATTTTTATATATTATATATCTTATTATATATCTCATTGTAATACCTAGCGTAACACGTTTCTGTCATAAAGAACACTCCCCACTTTGAACACCAGGTTTCGAGCGCGTGGAGATCTAGCAGCATCATTTTTACAGCTCCACTTATGGTAGCAGAGTAAAAGGTGTAGATAATTTCGATGTGATCAGGCAAAAACTTATGGTGTTCCGATTTTCGGTGCATCAAAGATGTCGTTAACATACATTAACAGCAGTAGAGAACTCAAGACACTGTCCTGTACTACACTGCTTGTCACTGCAATTGGTTCAGATTTATCTTTCTGAACCTGTACCACATGCGCGCGATATGAGAGGTATGATTTAGACTACGAAAGCTAAGGTTTTTCGATTACAAATGACATCATCTTGAGTATTAGTCTTCCGTAAGACAATCGATCAAAAGTTTTAATATGTCGAGATAAATACCGATTGCAGACATACCGTTATCCTATGAAGTAGTTAGATGGCGTTGAAGTTTGAGTTGACATGTCATGCAGGAACGAGCACTCCGAAAGCCGTGCTCAGAGTCATTAACTTTCGGGAAAGTAGGATGTCGGCCGTTGTGGCTTTCATATGTCGCTCCATCATTTTCGATAGGATTGATGTGTACTTTATTCGGTTGCTGATTCTTTCTTTCCAACAGGGAACCTGATTTATGATCCGATATAACCATGGCTCTCTTCCACTATGTCGGCACGGTACTAGCGTTCATGGATCTAGTGAACATATTCAGTAGTAGCAAGGCTATATCGACACCCTCAAGTTTGAAATGTACAGGAGGTACATTATATCTGCTGTCAAAATAGCATACTCTTGTGCACTTGATAAGTTTGTGCATGTCGCAGAGTTCGAACCTGACATGCGTAACTTAATCAACAGTGAGTATTGGTTTGACCAATCCTGGAGATTCATTATCCAGGTTGGAGGCACAGCAATACTGACTGAATATTTTACTAGTGCGAGCAGAGTTATTTATTATGTAGTTATTATTTGCACCCAGCTGCCAAGCTAAAACTAATTGCTGAAACAAGACCTTTAATTCCTCAGCACCTAAAGAAAACACTTCCGATTCGGTCCGCATCTTTCATGGTATACCAGTTCACTTGCACCTGTGGTGCAAGGTACCTTGGACATACAACCAAATGCTTGTATCAACGGATTGCTGAGCACTATCCTGCATCGCTGCGAAATGGTACGGTGAAGAACATCAAAAGTTCCATTCTACAACGCTTGGTTGACACTGGTTATGAGGTCCGGCTGAATGGGTCATTTAAAGTGGTTTATACCATTCCTAGACGTTACCCAAAAATGCGCAAGAAACAGCTATAAATCATCGCTGAGGCAATCGTGATCAGTTTTGAAACCAGAACTGTGCAAACAGCGAACTCTGGCACAAGCTCTGACGTTTCCCTGACCATAAACCCGCTCCTGCATTAATTGTCCAGCGTTGGTCATGTGCATTTGCGTATGCCGCCTATTGTGATCGAATGAACAACTGATGTATATTTCATTATGTTTAGCTAACCAGTTGGATAGAAGTGCAGTTTCCCCTATGTTCGTTTATCCTATTTTATCAAGGCTTTCACAAGCTAGTACTTGTCATAATTTTCTTTATAATTGTAGATGCTTGAAGTGATTTATCGAAAATAATATTCTTCGCACAGTTGTTACTTTCTATTCTCATGGGAATAATTTATGAACCTTATCGGTTACATTGGTTAGGCCATGTCCTCCGTATACCCGTTGATCGGCTTCCTCGGCATGCATACTACACCGTGACTGCGTCACTTTGGGCGAAACCGCGAGGTGGTCAGTTCATGACGTCTCAGAGGCATATGGAATCTGACTGAGAGAGTTGGTCAGGCTAGTGCTTACCGTCTTCGCGAATAGGGACCCCGGGATGGTCCACACCAACGATTGGAGACCGTATTGGCCACGGCGCAGTTACGCAGTCAGTGACGTTCCTGCTTTCGGTTTCTTGCATCTGGTTGTTCTTTTTTGTTCCTTTCTGATTACTTTACTGCAGTTCTTTCTCACTTCCCTTTTCTTTACACTGTTTGCCTTTATCCGCGCTATCTTGACGTTGTTGTTTATTGCTGTTCTTGCGATGTGAGTCGTGGCAACTGGGTCCACCACACTTCGGTGCTCTGATCATTATTGTTCAGCTTAACTCTACTTAACTGACTTTATTTCTTCGCGAGTCACATCCCCCACCTCGCACTGTTAATCTGACTTTTGGGACAATCTATGGGGAGAACGCTTGACAAGCAAAACATTTCTCGTCATAAAACACTGCCGCCAAAGCGTTCACCGGAAGTGGAAATTTTCGAACCGCCCAGTTAACACCACGGGAATGTTGTTCGGCAAGCCGACCTTCCTCTACCGAAAAGTTTCGTTTACCGATAATTTGGTGGGCTGCATCAATGCCCTACCATTCGTGTTTTCACTAACCTACAAGTTACGAACCTTTACCTTCCATGAATGTTTTCTGTCCATTCTGCGATTCCAAGTTGATTATCTGTTCAGTGCGTTTCATCTGCCATGGAATGATTTTCCGGGCTACATGCAAAAAACTGGATTATTCAGATATCCATCCACTGTTCGGCGACTCAGTCTAGTCGGACCAAACTGTTCTGATGTTTTTCTGCAATATATCGGTACTGGGGCCCATTTTGTTCCTATTTCATATCAGCGAAGTGTCGCAGCTTATTTGGTCGCCCTGCACATTATTTGCAGACGACCTGAAGATTTGGAGGATTAGTGGTTCTTTTGGTGACTGCGATGTCCTCCAGCAGGACCTCGATGCCCATCCCGGTGATCTGCAGAAGTTGACCGACCAGTCAACCCGGCCAACTCCTCCTTTATGAGCTTGGCTAGGGGTGCTAAAGGGCGTACGTACACCCTGGCCGGCATGCCGCTGCATCCTATCAGTCCCGTAAAGGATCTAGGCGTACTCTCATGCTGTGATCTGAAGTCTATCGACAACACGAACAGACTGTACGCAAACGGACTACACCTGCTTTTGACACTTGGACGCAGCTTTCGCACTTGGTCTGAAGAAATTGTCACCCGTCTGTTCTCTTCCATAATAAGCGTTGCTTGAGTACGGCTCATCTGCCTATTGCCCGATCAGAATAGGTGAGGTGCAGAGACTAGAACGGGTCCAGCATGTAGCTACCCGGCTCATCCCCAGTTTACGGGGTATATTGTACGAGGACCTTTGATATCGTCGGCTTCGAGTTGATCTCATAATGATGTACCGGATGCTGCACATGGCCACTTCCCTATGTGGAAGCCGCTGCTGCACGTTCGCGCACCAAGCACCAAATGCGGACACCGGTGCAAACTAGTGGGACCGAATTTGAAGCGTATCGCTCACCCTCTGTGCTTCGACCTTCGAGTGGTGAAATATCGTAACAAACTGCCGGAGACGCTAGTCGAGGCGTAATCGGTGTCGGAATTTAAGAAATTCCTTGACACCTACTTTGCGGACTACAGGTATAGGAAGGGTATTGCACCCGGATAAGATGTAGTGCAGCTGCAGTATGCTGCCACTGCTCAGGAATCAGCAGCGTGATTCCGCGCATGTGCCCGATCCACCTAAGATGGAACTCCACAGATTATCCTCTTCTATGGTGAAGGTTGTCATCATCATCATCATTATGCACATCAGCTAGAGGTGGGAAAAACACCTCCGCTATTGTGCCGCAATACATGAAGGAAATACATACATACATACAATACAATACACAAAGGAGAAGTAGATACAACAGTTGCATGCCAGCTGAGCTACCAGCAACGGATAGGCATCGTTCCGGTAAGCTTCCAGCTAGCTACTAGGCAAAAAACACAATTTATTATGTTTTACCCTAGGAAATGAGATTGTAGATGGATGGGGAGGCTAAAAGGGATGGGGAGGGACAAAGAAACTCACAGCATGAACGCCACTGAGGTCGGCTCCTTGCCATGTCAGCAAGTGTATCCAGCCAAACGTGTTCACGGTCTTTTGGACACCAACTAGGGAGCCGTGACGCTCCAAACGAGGCCAGCTCAGAAGTGAGGGACTTCATTTCCCTGGACCAAGTCAGTGCTTGGCCACCTCTCCTCTTCTTCCACCCACATCCCCGGTGAGCAAACAACGCACGTCGCGGGAGTCGGTGGGCTTGCATGCGTAACACGTGGCCGAGTCTTCGGAGCCTGGTGCGTGAAATAACGGTGCTGAGCGGTTCAGTTCCTTTTCCTGGGCCGTAAACAATGCGTCGAACACGCTCGTTACTCACGCGGTGTTCCCACCAGATGTGAGCCAAACTGCGAAGGCACCGATGGTCGAACGTAACTAGCCTCTTCATGTCCGCCGATCTTAGGGGCCAGGTTTCGCAACCGTACAGTAAGGTCGAACGTACCGCTGTATTGTACACTCTACCCTTCATGGCGAGAGTTATGTCGCGCCGCCGCCATAGGTGGCGAAGGTTAGCAAAAGCGCCCCGAGCTTTCGCTACACGGTTCGTGATCTCGTCTTCGATCTCAAGGGCGCTGATACAACTTCCCAGGTAATTGAATTTCTGAACGACTTCTAGCTGATCCCCACCAAGGGTCAGCGCAGGAGGCGATCCCTGCCAATCTTGGAGGAGCGCTTTGCACTTCGATGGTGCAAAGCAAAGCCCGAAGCGGCTGACAGCCAGTGCTAATCTGTCTAGCGCGGCTTGGCACGTCTGGGAGCTGTCACAGATGAGGGCAATGTCGTCAGCATACTCCAAGTCAAGAAGTCCTTCTCCTGGGAGTAGCTCCACACCTTCCAAGTCATGTCCTGTAAATGCAAACTCCATGGCTTCGTCAATAGCGAAGTTGAAGAGGAAAGGTGACAGCGGGCATCCTTGTCTCACACCGCTGGAGATATTAAAGGGTGGCGACAGCTTGCCGTAAGCCCTCACTCTGCCCGTGCTACGCGCATATAATGCTTGGATAATATTTACGTATTTCTCGGGCACACCTTTCCTGAGTAGACAATACCAAAGTGCACATCGATCAACCGAATCGAAGGCACCTTTGATGTCGAGGAACACGACTAGGGTGGGCCGCCAATATGTGTGACGGTGCTCCAACAACTGACGCAAGGTGAAGATGTGGTCAATGCAGCCACGACCACGACGAAACCCGGCTTGCTCTTCGCGAATCTGGCTTTCACGAGCGCCAGTCAGTCTGTGAAGAATTATGGAGGCGATGGAGATCAGACTGATTCCTCTATGGTTGCCGCATTCCGAGCGCGAGCCGCCTTTGAAGATGGGAACAATAACGGAGCTGCTCCAGTCGGTTGGGACAGTCTCCTGCTCCCACAGTTTCACTAGTAATTCATGCAAAGCATCCACAAGAGCAGGGCCTCCGAATTTGAAGAGGGCTGGAGGAAGATCATCTGGTCCCGCGGCTTTGTTCAACTTCAACAGTCCGATCTCACGTTCGACTTCTGAGCGAGAGGGTGGATCCAAAGGGACAGCCCACGGAGCAGGGCGATCAGTGACCGGCGAATCGGACAATTCTAGCCGATTAAATTGCTTTTCAAAATGCTCAGCCCAACGCTCCAAACGTTTTGACAAATTGTGGATAGGCTGTCCACTCTCATCACAAATTGTTTCACTAACACCAGGTCTCCAGGTGAATGTTGTAGTTACTTGTTATCCGGATTACTAACCTACTGTAATGATGCAGCTTGTTTCCCCACTCAAGTATTGTTCTCTTTCTCAACCGCGTTTCACGTTCTACCGGATTGTCAGCTACAGCCCTCGACTGCTTAATTATGAACGATAAGTGTCTATCAGCGTGTGATCACTCTACCTACTGTTATTGGAAATTGGACAGCCCTACCGTTCAGTGATATTGGCCAACAAGTGATGAAACTGCACCCCGTTTTCTGCGTGCTCGGTTACAGCAAGTTTTGACGCGGTTCTCCGTTTCATATCATCTCTACTGTCAGTTGTCCCGCTCAACATACATTTCCACAAGACACTTCTAGTGTTAGTATGCCGTTTATGTGGATTTTATGTCACACATGACGGTATTCGTGTGTTTATTCATTGCTACCCAACTACGGTGGTTCATATTTATTCGTTGATCTTTAAGCTAACCCTAGCTAGCTTCTCAAATCATCATAGTCTTTCGTGAGATCATCCGGGTGATGGCCTATGTATGCCCTGCTTCCACACGCGAACAGCGTATGCACGATCTTATCATTTTACATTGTCTCATATTTTCGGCATTGTATACAGCGAGTCACTTCAGCTTATTCCTCGCGTGGGTTGCGGCCCCCCCCCTGATGTATCACCACACTGTGCGTTCCACGTCGTTATTTTGCGCGACGCCTATATCGCATTAAGTTTTATTCTTTGCTTCAGCCGGACGTCTTCAGTTGTTGCCCACTTGACATCATGACTACAAAGGCATGTGCAACCGCTTCACTCGTTAACATGCATTGCTGTCCCCGGTGCGTACTCCGCTTGTTGCATGGCGACAGCATCAGCAGTTGTAGAAATGTGGTAATCAACGCGAAGGATGCAACACGTGAATCACCCATCTGTCCATTCTGTTGCGGGCTGTTGCATCACCCGTCGTTGTGCACTCTGACGGAGGATTGCGTCCCGAGCGGGGGGATTCCGAACGTGCTGCACTCGATTGTCGCAAAGCTACGCTGTTCAGAGTATGAATTTTCGGCTTGTCAGATCAAAGTGAGGGAACTGGCTTTTATTGCACAACTTTTAGATCAATCAAATGTACGCTGTATTCTTTCTGCCGTTACTAAGACACCAGCTTTTTTTGGAGCGTTTGT
Source organism: Dicrocoelium dendriticum (assembly GCA_944474145.2). Taxonomy (NCBI): domain Eukaryota; kingdom Metazoa; phylum Platyhelminthes; class Trematoda; order Plagiorchiida; family Dicrocoeliidae; genus Dicrocoelium; species Dicrocoelium dendriticum. Next base: position 163,980,397 of record OX104064.1, on the reverse strand, counting down.
TCTAACCTTTCCGTTATATCCTGCAGTCTGGGTTATTCCAATAAAACAAAAGATTTGTCGCTTGGACGCTCGTTCCAATAGAGAGACAATGCTCGCCGATTTTCCGTGATATGTTCCTCTTCCATTTCCCTACAGCAACTCTACGTGGATTGTCTTCCGAATTGTTCCTAGGAAAGGTTCGCTTGATTGTTACTCAGTGGCAAAGCACGCCTGGTTAGTTGCCGGCCATGCTTTCAATTAGTGGGATGATTTGCCTACCCCATTGATCTATTGAGCCCCGCTTTCACTTAAACCACCCTCAACTCTACTTTGTGGAATCAAACTTGGTCGATCTACTTATCCTGTCACCTGTACTTTGAGGATAACATTGAACCAGTGTTACTGATTAATTGCAGAATCGAATGGGTATCTGGCGTCCCTCAGCCAGTCAGCGCTGCATTCGTTATAATTGTTTTCGGCATTTCATTCGCACTGTGACTGCTTTGAGCACTGGTGCTTGTGAACCTCAATCTTGTTGCTCACACGTAGTTATCGAGCATCACACCATATCCTTTTCTATTTCTGCATGCATTCTCCTCAGCTGAAATCCAGATGCCATTATTTACAAGCCGTGATAATTGAAATTCTGCCTTCCTCTGGTCATTAAGAGACTGTACCCATGAAGAAACAGATGTACCTATGATGCATCCTCTTATCAGCCATTAACATGGATATTGCTTTTGGTATATGTGATATGCGTACCCTAAGAGATTTATCCATTTGTATGAAGTCAGAAATAACTCTCATGATCGCTAGTGGGTTCCTTTTCGGTTTTTACACCAACGCTGCGTATATACTGGAATCTAATATCCACAAGTGGGGAGAAACTGAGCCATATGTACAATTGTCACTCCAAAAAGCGTTCGCGCAACATGTTTAGGACTTTCGTTGGGTTAGTAAGCAAACGTAACAGATAAGGTAAAATAGTGTTACGATTCGATGAAATACGAGCGAATAACATTTTAAATTTCGGACGTCTAGAAGAGAAGATAGGTTTTTGTAAGGTCACTACATTGGATGAAATCGGTTATTTATGATCTTAGAACCAAGTTGTTTCAGGCATCAGTGTGTCTAGAAATGATCAAATCTCTTCATGTTAGTGAAACCATCGTTTACTTTACTGGCCGTTGGCTTTCCATCAATACACACTGTTCTCTCAGAGACGCCCAATACTAACTTCTTAATAGAGATCTATCTGGGACTCGGTTAACCTTGTTGACATTAGCTATCGTTGTTTTCCATCGGTCCACCATCGTCTTTCAGTGTATCCCTTTGCCGATTCAGTTGCATCCGTAACGCAACCGAATCCTTCCCTGAGGGGAAATCATGATCCTCCTCCCTACATCACGCATATGATACTTTGCATCGCAGTCAACCTCTGTATTCACTGTGCTTGTATGCTGCACACAGCTGCGTGTTGTTTGTTTTGTGGCCATTCCCGAACAACTCGATCGCATGTCAGACTAGCTTACAATGCATCTTGTCAGATGACTGTTGAGCCCAAGTCTACCTAACAAATCGTATCGTGCAGCTCAGATCGATCGCGCTTTGGGAAGTGTCTTCTCGCGTTCGACGCTCAGTCAGTTACGAGTAACTTCACTGAAGCTACTTCCGCGAAAGATTGTAAGCGCGCCCTTCAAATTCACTTTGTACGACCTGTGCCCAGTGGTGATTATGTGTGACCGTGGTTAGGTTGTAGATGTGAATGCTTTACGTAGCGCTGCAATCACTTTCACGCCTATGTGAAATGTGCTATCTCCCCGTGTGTCCGCTCGCGCTGTCATGAGATAACCCAGGCAGCACGTTAGGTATAAAACAAGGGTGAGTTTGGCCGAACTGCCTGTCATCTGTTGCTGCGTGTATGGCCCCATCGGTCCGAATGATAGGTCAATCACCGGCATATGCGCTGCCATGCACGATACACCGTGCGGTTAAGGGATTAGCTGTATTTTGAATTTGCTAATTCGTATGTACTTACAAGGGGCGAGATATTAACTCGCGGCTTACGAAATTCGGACTGGCACAGCGCTTACACGATTGATGTATAGAACATGGCCAAATCAACTCAATTTTTGACAAAACAATCTCCCGTAGAGGAATATCCGCCTTGCCTAAGACACAATGTCTGCCATCACGCTCGACCAATTCTCCGCTAACAGCCACTCGAGTCCCGATGGCCTACACATATTAACCAAACAGATCGGCCAGGATTAGCATCCATACATTAGTATCGCATTTACACTGACTTTGTAAACCCTGCCATTTTACGAGAATGATGTCTCACAACGACGACACATGTTTTAAGTTGGCAAAAGCCGCGATTTACCGATACTCATACCTCCTATCCAATAGTGCGTCTGCAGAAATGCAGCTCCCTAGGTAGACAAAACTATCCACCTTTGATGGTGAGTTCAGAAAGGGTATCTTCCAATCGTGTAACAGCAGTTTGCACTTGTAGGTGGAAAAGTACATAGTGTGCTTTTACACTTCAACCGCTCGTCGCTCAAAGATCAATTACATACCATGCGAGTCTACACTGGGCCAGGCAGTTTCCTCAGCGCAATCGAGGTCGGTTGTACAATCGCCTTGAAAAGGAGTTCTATGCCGAGAACTCCGCAACCCTTCGAAAGCTCTTAACCGGATATCCTCGATCATAAAGTTGTAAAGTTACAGGGAAATTGGGCATCCTTATCGCGCACCATTGATAACAGGGAAGAGTGCAGAAACGTGCCATAGACTAGCATTCTACATGAGTATGGAAGCTTAGCGCCCGAAGAATAGCGAAGTACTTTTCGGGAACTCCATTCTTTAGTAGGCATTGTCACAAAGCTAGTCGGTCTGCTGTGTTGGACGCAGCCCGAATCTCTAGGAAGGCGGCGATGCTAGGTCTGTGATACGATTGTCAATGTTCGAGAAGCTGACGACGCGTGTATATTTGATCCAAACATCCCATGTCGGAGCAAGTACTACCCTGCTCCTCCAGGTAGTGTACCACACGAGTTGGGGACATCCTGCTGAGCATGGTGGATATTAGCTACCTGGCGACAAACGATCAAACTGATTCTTCTCTGATTAGCGCATTAAGTGCAACTGATTGACAATTGCTGTTCCACCGTACTTAAACAGTTCGGGGAAAATTCCTTCATGCATTCTCAAGGCACTCCCAAAGCGCTACAAGTGTTAAATATCAAGACAAACTTCGCTTTTGGTGGACGGTTCTAGTAACACTGCCCATTACATGCGAACTGGTGTATTATATGCAGAATTTTACGTCTAGGAGCAACTGAACTGAGGTTGGAAATGCTCAGTCCATACGTCCCTGCACCTTAGTGCTTTCTGACCCCTCCACTTCACTGATGATCTCACTAATAACAGTGGTCCGAATAAGCTGGAACAACATGGGAGTATTTCAAACGTGCGCGGTGGCCTCCTCCTTCAGGTCACTTTGTGACCACCAACATTTCTTTTCACCGCGAAGGCCTCGTTTGACTTGTCGGCTAACAGTTCGGCGAAGTTCATTGCGACCTGAATTTAATTAGGGAGTTCGGCGGCGGTCGAACGGTGCCACATGGCGCGCAGAGATCTATTTCGTCGACGGGTGGTACGTTGACTCACCTATTGTTGAACCCGAGTTTAACATTAGATGCTGGAAAAATCTCCAATGGTGTTCAGTGTCGGTGGGTGGGGCACAAGTTATGCTGTGTACTCTGGGGGCCAACCATTGTCCTCTGCAAGGTCGGTAACCTGCGTGGCACTGGAAGATGGGTCGCATTACATTCCAATCAGCCTGAAATTTGTGACGACTTGCCACTGCGCCTCACGGCTTAGTGGCATAAGATGCTGGTTAATAGCGCAAGCAGTTACGGTATCAGTTGCTGATGGCGCCGGAGGATGCGCACAGCTGACGAGCCTCAATAAGGCGAGCCGGCTGTGTGGTGCTTCTGCCTATTGGGGGTCAGATTATCACGCTTGTGATCTGCTGGGACGAACCGGTAAGATTTCATCAAAAATCCTCCTACTCTTCAGTAAACAGTCGAATGTGTTTGCTAATGACAGTTGATAGTTCAGCTGAGCCGACTGATCAGCTAGCCAGTTCATATCGAGCCTACAATGCTTCCGTTTCGCAGACCCTCCCTAATTCCATGCGGATGTTCACACATACCAACGCCTGCTCTGCTTCAACATATATATACTAAAGTAGTATACAACCCTGTATGCTACCCCGCCACCTGAAACTGGTTGCAATGTGTGAGGCAAGGTTGCATTCGCTGGACACAACCTAGGTGTGGAGCTACTTTCTGGTGAGCGACTTCTTGACGTAGTATGCGGACGATATTGCCCTAATCTGTGATAGCTCCCAAACATGCAAGCGGCACTGGATTGATTAGCACTGACTGTCTATCGTTTTGGGCTATGCTTTGCTCCATCGAAATGCAAAGTACTTCTCCAAGATTGGCAGGGAGCCATCCATGCGCCAACGCTTTGTGGTGATCAGCTAGAAGTCCTACAGAAATTCAAGTACCCGGGCAGCTATATTAGCGCCCGTGGGATCGAACATGAGATTACCAACCGTATAGCAAAAGCTCGAGGTGCTTTTGCTAATCTCCGCCACCTGTGGCACACACGCTACATTACTCTCGCCCGAGGAGCTGAGTGACAAGAATTTTGGGGGTTTAAATAAGCGACAATTAACTTGCTTATTTAATTTTATCATTAACGAATCGCGCTCAGTGGCAAGGTCAGCGTAGCGACTGATCATCGTCGTAACAAAAACAATGGTCAAAAAGCAAGGGAAATGAGATGGAGAAGAGGTCAATTTAGGAAGAATTGAAAAAAGTGACAAGTAGTGAGAAACGAAATGGCGAATATAGAATTAACACTGACCCAAGGACTGCATTACAGAAGTTATCAGCTTCCGACAATTTCTCGTCGGTTTTTATCCTAACAAAATTTTTTAAACAGGCGACCTCTTTGGTTGCACCGAAAGTACCGGACAGTCATCACAGACGATTGGGTCGCTCTTCAATTCAACCACCCAACACATCCCCTTTGGTACCTCCAGTCCCAATGGACGATGCTTGGCCTGTCTCCACAGCCCCTCCAAATGAAGCAGAGATCTGAGATGCAATCCAATCTTTGAAACTCCACATGGCTCCTGGTCCCGACAGCCTACCACCGGCTCTATTCAAAAATGGCGGGAGTTTACTTGTCAGCGACATCCTGTCGCTGTTCACAAAAGTTTGGACTGAGGAGAAGGTACCGAACTCATAGAGAGGATCGGTCTTTGTTCCGATTCACAAGAAAGGCTTCCGCGACAATTGCTGTAACTACCGCGGAATCTCGTTAATTTCTGTCGCATCCAAAATCTTTGTGTCGGTCCTACTTTGCAGGCTTTCAACGACTAGAGATGAGTTTTGCCCAGAAAAACAAACCGGATTTCGTCCAGGCCGCGGCTGCATCGACCAAATCTTCACGCTTCTTCAACTTCTCGAACTTCGTCACATCCACCGACGGCCAACCATCGTAGTGTTTTTGCACATTCAATCGGCATTTGATTCAGTAGATAGATCTGCGTTGTGAAACTGTTTACTGAAGAAAGGTGTGTCCGACAAGTTTGTAACCATCGTAAAAGAGCTTTACAGTCACACGTCGGGCAAAGTCAGGGCTTACGGCACGCCCTCTTCTTCGTTCGTCGGCCGGTAGCCGAGTGATATGCGCGTCTGGTTTGCAACCTCAAGGTCACCGGTTCGAATCCGCGTAGGGGCGGGCGTCCTCGCGGTATACTCAGCCCACGCGCGACTGGTGGTGGTCGTGTGGCAGTGAAGCGCCGTTACGGCGTACAGCTGGCGATTTATTATTTATTTTATTATTATTTCTCTTCTTCGTTTGGTTTGACCAGCGGTGTTCGCCAAGGTTGCCCTATTTCGGCCTTCCTCTTCAATTTTGCCATCGAAGATGTCGTCCAAAGTGCACTGGAAGTTGTCCAGAACTGCGATGTTGAGCTCCTCCTTGGAGACAGAGTCACGGACTTGGACTACGCCGATGATAACACCTTGCTGGGGGACGACCCACAAACCATCCAGAGTGTTTTGGACCGTTTAGCGATGGAGGCGTCTAAGTACGGCTTATGCTTCACTCCGGGAGAATGTAAAACGCTGCTCCAGGACTGGCAGGTGTCTGAACGCGCGCTCACCATTGCTGGACATGTTCTGCAGCAAGTGCCTTGCTTTACTTATCTACGGAGTCGCATCACGGTTGATGGCGGTGTTGGAGATTAGGTTTCACAACGGATTGCAAAGCTCCACCTTGCATTCATCAAACTGAGACATTTATGGCGTCGTCGTGATGTCAGTCTCAAGCTCAAGGGGAGGGTGCACAATGCTTCTGTCCGTGCCGTACGCTTGTACGGCGTTGAGACGGCCTATTCGCATGGAAGACATGAAGCGGTTGTCAGTCTTCGACAATCTCTGTCTACGAAGGATTGCTCGGGTGTGGTGGTAAAACCACGTAAGCAATGCAGTGATCCAAGACCGAGTGCTTAGAGCGAGTAATTCCAGTCTTCAGGACCTTATTCTCCGACATCGCATGCGTTGGCTCGGGCACGTTTTGCGTATGCCAACCCATTGCTTTCCTCGTTGAGCGCTATTTGCACTCCCAGTGAGCGATCGGTAAAAGTGCCGCGGTGAATAGCCAATGACGTGGAGAATGAGCATGAATAAGGCATCCTCAAGTTTGGCTGCATTCGGACCAGTCCGTCTTCCAGGTTGGGGACCACGAGATGCTGAATCTCAGTGGTTGGAAACATTGGATGTCATGGCCCGCAGCGGACATCGGTGGCGTCAATGTTGTTCTGCCATTTTATCCCCCCTTTAATGCATGCAAAAAACTCACGAAACAAAAACAAAAAAATCAAAATGGCTTGTGTAAAACCCAAAAAATCGTTTTCTTTTTTATCGCAGTTCGTGTTTCTATCTTCTCTACTTTTTCTTCTGCCATGGTTCTAATGCCACAATGTCTGTTAACAGAATATATATATATATATATATATATATATATATATATATATATATATATATATATATATATATCGGCAAAACTCTTAAAAGATAACCGCTTGTGGATCACACTCTAGATCTCCATTAAACTCAGTTAATTGCTGTCATTTCGGTAAGCACAGTGGCATTAACTGACTTTTGTACACTGTATCCTTGTCCTTTCTTTTCGCTGCCTTGTTGGATGCTATTATAGCAACTGTCTTGCCATTCACTGAATTGTTTCTCTTTTTGGCACCAGTCCACCAATATTCCCTGGCCTCGTTGCACGCGATCAAATAATCATCTACTAGCCTTGGTAGCTGGTTTGATTTACTATAAAATGGCTCTTCTCCGCAATCTTTATGTCATGAATACGGCGCATCTGTATTTCTTCGATCTCTGAGAGATCGACCTTTGGTCTGCTTGTGGTGAAAAATGCGAGGCAAAACCAAACCTTAGTGGAGAGAACTGGCGCCTATAAGCATATGTGTTATACAACAATCAACTTAGGCTCACATGTATTTATCTACCATGAATGCGCACTAAAAGATCAACACTCCAATGGTCCACATATCATCCTTCTTAGCTTTCTGAATATGAAATAGCGGTAGTGTCCGACCTCATGCCTCTCTTTTTACGCAGGTTGTACACCCGCATTCTCTATTTTTGATCCAAGAGGTGTGAAGGACCATCTGGTCAAGGTGGATCGGTTTGGATACCTGAGTATCCGTTGCATTTTGTGCGGTCGACTCAATTTTGGTATCCGTATGATGATGTTGTACCGGATGAGGCAGAGAATTGGAGTCGTAACCGAACGATTGTATGGACACAGTGGCATCACGGAACAACGGTTTCACTTTAAGAGGTCATGTATATGAACCTACGGTCGATTCAGCCTATCAGAAGCAAGGCTACGCCTGGTCCAATGAATGTTAACTGTTTGCAAGGTATGGCAACAAATCAATAGTTTGTTTGCATCAACACATCTAAGTGAACCGCAGGGAGAGTGGGCACAACATTGTTTCCTGCTCTGGTTGAAGGAGTATAGACAAATCATGTCAATGTGCCGGAAATTGTGGACGACAACAGTATTTAGCGCATTGCTCATTAATGCATAACAGTGTACAAAATGGCGCATCCGGTCAGATCGTCTCAACTTTCAATTTGTTTGTCATACACTGTGCCGCGGAAGTGTTCGCCTGTTTAGACATTTGTGGAAGAGTTGTGTGCAACCGCGTTGCATTCACTGTTGTTCTATTTGTCAGCTTGTAGGTCTCTGGCGTGTGAACTGATTCTAATCGGATCGATGGCCCGGTTGTTCTACCTTCCTTCCGAGAAAAGCGTAGCCCCACATCAACGAGTGTCCCTGTGGGGTAGGTTTTCCGTATTCATCTGCATTTAGCTTGTTATTTGACTCACCTTCCTTCTTCTTCTTGGCCAGCGATTTCTTCATATATGATGCCTGCATTTAACCGAGTTCGGATTGTTCTCCCCAGCATTAATTCGGACGGGGTTTCCGTCGTTGCAGTGTGGGTATGGTTTTATACACTTCTAAAGCAGACACCATCTCATCGTCCAAAGATTTGCCCGAAAGCAGAACTTGCAAACACTTTCATAGTAGGTTTAAGACGCACAACTGGACCATTAGCGACAGAATTGTACGGACTCCTTGAGTATCGGATCCCATTGCGCCTCAAGTATTTGGCTTAATCTTCTTCGAAATTGAGGCCCATTATCAGTCGCTATTTCTTCTGACAACCCAAACCTAGTGAAAAAGCAACCGAACCATTTATAATGACAGATGTAATGACATCCCCGTTTGCTGTAGAAACGGATAGCAACTAGCACATTTCGTTTCGATGGAGGTGCATTTGCGAGTAGGCCCATTGTAGCAATGGCGATTTTTGCCTGTGGCATCACTTGGTACTCGATAAATTGGATTAGCGCATCCAGCGACCTTGCCCTTTTATCAAATTACTGGCATGCGTAGTGTCATGGAGAGTAAAATCTCTTAGGAATACTCATTAATTCATTTGGAAAGCAAGTTGAGTCAATGGTGTGCAGGCGAAACATAAGTAGTTTCAAGACTGTTTACTTCAGGAACGCTGACCATGCGACACACGTACCTACCTCCCCATTGGCTAAGCTATATATATATATATATATATATATATATATATATATATATATATATATATATATATATATATATATATATATATATATATATATACAGCACGGCCAATAATACAATTGGTATAGTGCCAAAACGTATAGAAAATACAATAAACATGCGAAGATAGAGGGGAAAAGAAACACGATGTTCATGGGAATAGTGAGTCACAACTTATCCGCTATTAAGCATGATTTTCTGCCATATCCAAGAGCGTTTCCATCCATGTGTGTTCCGGATCCTTCAGACCCCAGCCAGGGAGCTGAGAGCGCTCGACCACAGCTAACTTTGACGTTAGCTCCTTCATGCTCTTGGCCCAGCTTATACGTTGGCCACCTTGCTTTGCTTCTGGCCGACATCTGCGTGTGCGAAGAGGGCATGTCGAGGTAAGCGATTAGTAGGCATGCGGAGAACGTGCCCAAGCCACTGAGGTATACGTAGAGAAATTCTACTGCTCAGTAGCCGACAAAGTCTGTCTGATCTGAAAATCCCTCACCGAATATTTTCACTTTAGTATGATGTTGCTGCCATCGTACACTAGCAATGCTCCGAAGGCAGCGGTGATCAAAAACAGACAGCCTCTCAACATCCTTTGCGCGAACAGGCCAAGTCTCGCGGCCATAGAGTAGAACCGCTCCCACTGTGGCATTGTAAACTCGGCCCTTCAGAGCTATACTCAGATCACTTCGACGCCAGAAATGGCGGCGAGTGGCAAAAGCAACCCAAGGCTTGGAGAAGCGCAAGGAGACTTCATCCGTTAAACCATAAGCACTGAGGCAGCTTCTGAGGTAAACGAACTTGTCCACCACTTCCAGTGAATGACCTAGAAGGGTCAGGTCAGGAGCAGCGCCTAAGCGATCCTGCAGGAAAACCTTGCATTTCGGTGTTGCGAAGGTTATTCCAAACGGGGAGACAGACATCTCCAATCTACACAGGACATTTTGGGCGGCCTGTGAGGAGGTGCAGATTACGGCGATGTCGTCTGTATACTCCAACTCCCGAAGTCCGTCTCCCAGAAGCAGCTCTACCCCGCTGGGTTCGCCGTTCTCCAGAGCACTCTCCAAGATTTCGTCTATTGTGAAATTGTACAACAAGGATGCTGAGCAACTCTGTTTCACGCCTCTGGTGATACTAAAGGGCGGCGAAAGTCCGCCGTACACCCGCACTCTGCCCAAAGTTTGAAAGTAGACGGTTTGAAGTAAAGTGACATAATTATCGGGCACTCCCCTTCTCAGTAGACAACACCAGAGATCAGCTCTGTCGACTGAGTCAAACACGGCTCGTATGTATAAGAAGACAACGATCGTTGGCTGGCCAAATGTTTGACGACACTCGAGTTTTTGGCGGAGTGTAAAAATGTGATCGATGCAACTCCGACCTGAGCGGAACCCAGCTTGCTCTTCACGTATTCTCTTTTCGCGTCCCAGTCTTAGCCTCCTTAGAAGCAGAGCTGTGAATACCTTGGAAGCAATACAGATGAGACCAATCCCTCTGTGGTTGGCGAAGTCAGTTCGGGTACCCTTTTTGAAGACGGGCACGATATCCGCTCGGCTGCAATCAGATGGGATAACTTCAGTGACCCAGATCTCTTGGAGGAGAGAAGTTAACTCCTGAACAAGTGATGGGCCGCCATCTTTGTAAAAAGCCGGAGGAAGTTTATCTGTTCCAGGGGCTTTGTAGCGCTTTAACAGACGGTACTCCGGGGCAACCTCAGCCTGGGATGGTGGTGAAGCGTCTACACACCAGGGAGTTCGCTGGGCTTCATAATGAGAACTCATTGGTGCTACTTGGCCAGTTACCATCGTAATGATGCTGGACCTTACCGTGTTGCGATGGTTTGTATGCCTCCGCGATCCATTGAGCTATGCTGGATGGTACTTTTTTTGCACCTTCAGAGCCACTCATACCAGATTGGTCAATGGTTAGAGGCCAGACAAACTCAGCCTCCTGGTCCTCCAGGTTGGAGGGCTGGAATGAGGTGTCTCCTTATTCCTTAAAACGGACTCCTTGTAGCCCAACGCCAAACCCGCTGCTTTGCGGTCAGCTTTTGAACCAAAGGCTTTGGTTGAGATCCCTAATCGTTCTCCTGTCTATGCCTGGCAACCTGACAGTATCCTGCCCATGCAATACAATGAATTTCTCTTCTTTCTTTCTTTCTTGATGCACTGGCCACCGCAGAGGATAATCAACGGTGTCGTATCTGCTGCATCGAGCAGGGTGGATAGGGGTTTTGATGCTACTGCTCAAACCTACTCATTTTCTTATTTCCCCTCTTGCGCTTTTTCTCTCTCACCGTCCCGCTCCAGCTTCACTTTTATCCCCCTGTTTTTAACTTCCCATTTCTTGGTCCTCCCTCACCTTTCTTCAATAATCGCTTGTCTTCTAGTTTCAACTCACATGTGAGCGCGAAGCGTCATTCCTGTCCTGTCGACAAGCCCATGCCCAACCAAGCGGCCAAGCCCAGTTCACCGGCTTCCATTTGGAGCCCTCGATCCTCCTTCAGATTGGCATGCCTCAATGTATGCACATTGGTACAGATCGGTCAACAGGCAGCACTTGCCCGAACCGTAGAGACTTTCTCGACCGATATCTGCTGTTTGTCGGAGACCCGCCTGCAAGACTCGAGCTCTGTGCTCACTCTGCGATCCCCTTCAGGTGACACCAACAGCACTTTCTCATTGCGCCTATGCGGTGACGATGCAGCTTCGAGCACCGGCCAAGCCGGTATTGGTGTCACCCTCAGTCCCCGGGCTGAAGCGGCTCTGCTTGACTGGATTTCAATCAGTAACCGGATGTGTGCGGTCCGATTGGCTGGCTCGTTCAAGGCTTCGAAGTCGCGCGGGACTAATAGATGTCTATTCGCCATCGCTGCCTATGCACCCACAAACTCTAGCGACGATTCAGTAAAAGGCGACTTCTATCGCCAATTGAACGAGCTCCTTCGCCATAGAAGTAACTCGGATACTGTAGTGCTGGCTGGTGACCTGAACGCTCAAGTTTGAAAATTATCCACTGATGAACTACATCTGGGCGGCCAACATGGTGTAGGCTCCCGTAATGATAACGGTGAGCGGTTACTTCATTTGTGTGAAGATGCTCGCTTATTTCTTGCGAGCACTAATTTCCGACACAGCACCCGCCGGAGGGTGACTTGGCGCCCACCAACCTCGAACCAGCTATGGACGCAAATCGATCACACTGCGATAAGTTACCGATGGGGAGGCTGCGTCCAAAACTGTCGCTCGATTTGGAGCACAGGTGTGGACACCGACCATGCACTTGTATGTGCTGACCTGCGGAGGCGTTTTGGCTGACGCCCACGACGACGTTGTGAGCGCATTGACACCAGCTAACCGGCGAAACCAGCTATTCTAAATGCCTATCAAAGTACGCTGTCATGCGAGTTGAGTAGGCGCTCACTGGATGCAGTTGAAGCTCACTTGTCTCATATTCACCAGTCCTTACTAGCAGCAGGAAAATTCTCATGTGCTAAATCTAATCGTCTACATCGACATTGGGTCTCTTCGCAGTCTCTTGAACTTCTCGATGCTCGCCGGCATATTCCGGCTGGAAGCGAACACAATGAAACTCGCAAAGAGCTCCGGGCAAAACTCCGTGCTAGCCTGAAGAGATACCGCGTGTCCTGGTGGTCTCATCATGCATCAGAGATGGAAATGGCTGCTGCCCTTGGTAACAATCGTAAGTTATTCCGTTTGATACTGGAAACGGGCAGCAGAAGACCTGGTGTTAGTGAAATTATACGTGACGACAGTGGACAGCCTATCCACAACTTGTCAAAACGCTTGTAACGTTGGGCTGAGCACTTTGGAAGGCAATTTAATTGGTCAGAATGGTTAGATTTCTCGCCGACTAGTGATCGCCCTGCTCCGTGGAATGTCCCTTCGGATCCACCCTTTGGCTCAGAAGTCGAACATGAGATCAAACTGTTGAAGTTAAATAAAGCCGCGGGACCAGATGATCTACCTCCAGCCCTCTTCAAATTCGGGGGACCTGCTCTTGTGGATGATTTATACGAGTTACTAGTGAAATTGTGGGAGCAGGAAACTGTTCCAACCGACTGGAGCCGCTCTGTCATAGTCCCAATTTTCAAGGGAGGCTCACGACCGGAATGCGGCAGCCATAGAGGAATCAGTCTGATCTCCATCGCCTCCAAACTGCTTGCCTCTGTCATCCTTCACAGACTGACTGGCACGCGTGAAAATCAGATTCGTGAAGAGCAAACTGGATTTCGTCGAGGTCGTGGCTGCATTGACCCCATCTTCACTTTGCGTCAGTTGTTGGTGCACCGTCACATATATTGGCGGCCCACCGTTGTCGTGTTCCTCGATATCAAAGGTGCATTCGATTCGGTGGATAGACATGCACTTTGGGACTGTCTACTCAGGAAAGGTGTGCCCGAGAAATATCTAATTATTATCCAAGCATTATACGCGCGTAACTCAGGCACAGTGAGGGCTTACGCAAGCTGTCGTCGCCAGTTAATATCTGCAGCAGTGTGAGACAAGGATGCCCGCTGTCACCATTTTTCTTCAACTTCGCTATTGACGAAGTCATGGAAATCGCGTTCACAGGACACGACTTAGAATGTGTGGATCTGCTTCCAGGAGAACGACTTGACTTGGAATATGCTGACGATATTGCCCTAACCTGTGACAGCTCCCAGACGTGCCAAGCGGCACTGGACAGATTAGCACTGCCTGTCAGTCGCTTCGGGCTTTGCTTTGCACCATCGAGGTGCAAAGCGTTCCTCCAAGATTAGCCTGGAATGCCTCATACGCTGACCCTTGGTGGGGATCAGCTAGAGGTCGTCCAAAAATTCATTTACTTGGGATGTTATATCAGCGCCCGTGGAATTGAGGATGAGCTCACGAACCGTATGGCAAAAGCTCGGGACGCTTTTGCTAATCTTCGCCACTAATGGCGCCGGCGCGATATTACTCTCGCCCTGAAGGATAGAGCGTAAATGCAGCGGTACATTCGGCCCTACTGTGCGGTTGTGAAACCTGACCCCTTAGATGAGCGGACATAAAGAGGCTGGTGACGTTGGACCATCGGTTCCCTCGCAATTTAGCTCACATCTGGTGGGAACACCGCGTGAGCAACGAGCGTGTTCGACGCCTTGTTTACGGCACAGAAAAAGGAACTGAACCGCTCAGCACCGTCATTTCACACACCAGGCTCCGAAGACTCGGCCACGTGTTACGCATGCAAGCCCACCGACTCCCGCGGCGTGTGTTGTTTGCGCGCCGGGGTTGTGGATGGAAGAAGAGAAGAGGTGACTAAGCGATGACTTGGTCCAGAGGAATGAAGGCCCACACTTCGGAGCTGGCCTCGGTTGGAGCGTCACGGCTTCCTGGTTGGGGTCCAAAAGACGGTGAACACGTTTGGCTGGATGCACTTGTTGATATAGCTAGGAGCCGACCTCAGTGGCATTCGTGCTGTAAGTTTCTTTGTCCCACCACATCCATCTTTGCCTCCCCCTTCAATCACGATCTCCTTATTTAGCATTTTATAATTTTGCATAGTAAATTATTTTTTTGCAGCTGCATAGTTGCCGGCAGGTAGCTTACCGGAACGATGCCCACCCGTTACCGGTAGGTCAGCTGGCTTGCACCTGTTGCATTTTATTCCCTTTTTCTGTTAGTTATTGCGGCACAGTAGCTGAGGTTTTTCCCACCTCTGGCTTAGTGTATGGTGTGTGTGTGTGTGTGTGCTGACCTATTACACTGCTGCTCAAACTGCTCGGCCCAACACTCGAGTCGATGTTTTTGACTGGATTGGATCGCCATTGCGTTCGCTTAAAACTCCGCTCACAGTCAGCCTTTTGCTGCTGGTAGATCAGATCAGGAGGAAAAGCTTACGGAAATGGGCTGATCTAGCTGTTCTGGTACGTTAATCTTCTTTGGTTGACTTATAAAAGTGTCCGCGGATTTCACACAACTTGCTTCCCTTTCAATAGCTGGTTCTGCAACACACTTTTGCTTCCAAGCGTTTACTGATTTCCGACTGGGATTCGGAGATAGCGGAGAACTAGTTCAGTTCAACCGGAATCGCGCAGGCAGAGATAGATCCTATCACGTGGCGTTCTTGAACCATGCACTCGACGCTGAAATTCAAAATCTGCCACCGGTAGGATTGACGTATACAGGCTTTTGTTCACACTATGCTCGACTTGTCTTCATTTGCGCATTCAAGCACTGTCGGAATAAGTGTTCCAGGTATAACAAGCTGCTCACCTCCAACAATACACTTGCTTACAGAAGATGGATTATGTGAAAAGCAAGCAACCCTCGTGGTTTGGCCATGAAGTGGCTGAGTGTCGGCGAATTTTAACCAGCACTGGACCTTTGTCAGTGTTCTCTCGTATCCGCTCAATTGTCAGTTAAGAGTGCTCCATTCGAGAGTTTAAATATCATATTTATCTCTCCAAAGTCCTCGCTCTTCGCTTCGTTGATAATGGAAGCCTCGAAAGGGCATCCATAACTTGGTGAGAACCACCTGGACCCTTTTTGATTTCATAATCATAGTTTATTCGATGTGAATACCAGCGGCTTAACCTCACCAAGTTTAGCTCCTTGTCTACGCAGTTAAGTGCAGTATGATCGGTGCGCGAGGTAAATCGACTCCCTAATAAGTAAAAATGCCATTTATTTTCTGCCCAGACCCACGCCATTTTCTCCTTTACACCAGTTGAGTAACTACTTTTGGTGGTCGACAAAGTTCGTGAAGCGTATGCAGCTACTTTCTTCGCAGCTTCATGCAATTGGAACAGAGCTCCTCCTAACCCAACATCCGAAGCATCCGTTGAAAAAGTATTGGACATTGCCTACCAAAGATCGCGGCACTAGCGGTGGACATAAACAAAGTCCGTATGGTCAGACAGACATTTTCATGTTCAGCGGCCCACCGGAGCTCCTCATTTTGGCATGTCATCCTCCGCCGCGACTCAGCAATGCTCGCAGAGTTCATTGGTTGTCGGACATAATAGAAACACAGACCCAAGGAATGTTTTACTTCTGGGTTATTAGACGGTTTCGGACAGTCATGAATGACTCTTGTGTTTTTTTCCTTTAGACTTATCCTAAAAGTGGAAATGATATACCCAACAAACTCTACTTCCGTGACGGCGAACTGGCATTTTTTGGAATTCAGGCGAATGTTTTTGTCAATCAGGCTTTTCAATACGTCCTTAAGTTTTCCCATGATCAGCGCGATTACTGCCAAAGATACATATGTCCTCTATAGAGATAGCACATCCTTTGAGGTCAGGTAAGGACAGTGATAAGTATCTGCCAGTCAGCTGGTGCACTGCAACACCTTGTACTGACATATGCCATTTTGTGTGTGAAAGACTGTCAAATGTCGACAGTCTGGAGTCAGCTGCATGTGAAAATATGCCCTCTGACTATCAAGCTTCGAGAAAAACTTGGTATTTGAAGGCATTGGGAAGTTCTCGACTGTTACTCGCTTATTGGGCATTCGTAGGTCGTTATGCATATAGATCCACCCTTCTTTTGAAATGTACTCAACGGCTGAACCATTCGAGCACTCGCCACTAAATAGTATCACTGCTTCTTGCTTTGCCTCGGTGGATCATGGTATTCTAGTAATCGAATGAGATATTCGTGGGGAGGATTGGGCTCCAGATTGCGAACTTCCCAAACAAAAAGCGTATGGACCGAAAGATTGGTCACCGGTTTCGAATGGGCGCCTTTCCCTGCATTCGTCCCGCTTCCTTGGGATTAGGCTACTGAGTCAAATGGTCGGCATACGGTCCCCTAAGTCAACCTTCTCCGGCTTTACCAACCAGGTAGTATTCCGCCCTCTGAAAAACCACCTACTTTACTGCCACTTTGCCGCACTTTCTCGTTCCAGGCTCCGTCGCCTCCTACGTAACTCCATCAAACGCTAATCATTATTATGTTATCAGTTCTTGTTACATTCGATTTTATCCAGATTTTGGTTTCACCACCACCCAGAGCATGCGGCCTGAGGCTACATTTCGACCCTGATCCTTGTTTCGACTAGAAACATTTAATGTTCGGACACTTATGCAACAGGCCAGCTTGGCAAGTACTTTGTATTCAGTAACTACGAAATTCCCATTTCATTATCATAAACAAAAAACCAAAGGTAAATAATTGTTTTCAATGACTCATCTTCAGACCCATACAATCATATGAGTGAAATAGCAATGGGCGGAAAAGTGGATTAACGATCAGTTCAAATGAGATTGATCACGTGCCGATCAGTCATGAACCAGTAACAAACCGCAAACTAGGACAAAATTAATTGAGTAGACTCATGTTGAATGCCCCCTCAGATTATTTCTGTTGCCTAAGACGACAACTTGGCCGGGAAACGGTGTAGACCTTTGTCTTCTTTCCCATCAGGGAAACGAACGAGCACGTTGAAGTAATAATTTACTGCTCTCGTCTTACGACGCACTAGGAAAGGTCACATTGCAGTTGTCCATGCTAGTAGTGTCGTCTCCCACTTTGGTTTACGATCGGAAGAGAAGCATTTATTATTGGACGGGCATTCGCGGTGTTACAGAAAAAGGAACGAGTGAAATATTGAGCTTGCAGCAGTAATCATTCTCGCCAGGTTATCACAAGTTTATTAGATCTAGTCGCATAGGTAGTTGCTTTCCAACTAATTTTATTCGTCTGTTCCATCCGTCGTTGTGGGTTGTACGGTGTTATCTATTTGACTGCGGTACATCTCGATTAGAGAACACTGCACCTCTTTTGACATGAAATCCAGTCTCGATTCTGTTAAGTTTTTAGCGACATACTGCGATCCACCGCCATCTCGCAACACACACCATTCGAGACAAAATTGCTTCGGAATTGGGATCCTTTGTACACAGTTTCAAATAAGCATTTTTGTAATTCACCGATGTTAGCTAACACTTGAACTTTATGTAGTCGTTCGAAAAGTAATGTGACCTTGCTGAGTGTTCCTGTTAATTTGTAAAATTGAAGTTTTATTCCACTGTGTGAACTGCATCGGGGATTGTTAGAGTTTCACTGTAGTTAACTGCGTCTCGCAACAAGTGCGCAATAAACCGTCAGTATTCACTTTCTCAGTTCTCTGTCGCTAGTACCTTGCTCTACTTGCAGCACGAGAGTTCGATGCCTCAGCACTGAATGTTGTCCTTTTGATTTTTTTAATGTCAAGGTTGAGCATGCACGAATATACCCACTGGTCTGTAATACTGATGAGTCTGTTAATGTTGAGGTAATACCATCAACTGGAATCAACCCGGTGACTAAATAGTGTTGTTCTCTATGAATGCGTGTTGGCAAGAAGGAAACTTTTATTCTGCATCAGAATAGCGGCACTGGCAATATCGGAGGTGTCCGCTTCTGAATTTGTCTGGGCAGTTATTAGGAACGAATGCAGACTTTTCTTTTTCTCCTGCTGTTCTCGACTAATTCTTTTACTTACTAAATACATAAATAGTTCGTTGCTCTTTGTAACAGGAGACCGCACCAACGGGTGTAAGTCCTCCGTGTTTGCATGGATCTAAACATACGAAAGAAAGGATTAAAATATTCACTGTCGCAGGCATCGTCGTCGAACTCAAAGTGATCTGTAGATCTTCATCCAACATTTCTCGAAGACATGGCATTCAGTCTCCACTTGATTTAGGAGAGGACGGAATCATCAAATAGTCTGGGTTTCTCCGTGCGGTTTCACATAATTTCTCATTCTCTGTCGCCCTGTACCCTGCTATGGCGTTCATACGACAAATTCGCACTCAAACTTTCATCCTCTATAAACTTCTCAATAACCCTTGATAAAGGGATGTTTTGTCGTTGCACAGAAAGGTATGCATGGGGATTGACCTCAACTCCGCGTGCTACAAATTTGATGAATTTCTTTTCTTTTACATTAAAAAGCATCTAACAATATCCACTTATCATGTCCAACATGTTGCACACTGAGTACTGTGAGGTTTCACCGTGATTTCAAGGTAAGGATTCCGTGCTTGGCTGTGATTTGCAACCATCTTACGTTTTGCTTTTGCTTATAGTCATCCAAGCCTGAGCTTGCAACGACGCTATCCACGGCTCAGTAATCCCATCTCCGAAAATCTTCTATATTTCCAGCTGTGTAAACTTTTCATCTGTGATTCATTGACGCCTATACTTCGTATTGATCGCCTAGAATGTCAAAGCATCGTTCCTGTGTAGGACGGGGGAAACAGCATCAGCGGTGGCCGACCTGCACAAGTTGGGTTATCCATGCAGAAACAGGATTTACGTAAGTAAACGAAACTTACGGAAATAGTGTCCTAAATGTGCACCTGAAGAATGACTTGTATACTGATTGCCCCTATGCAGCGGCACAACACAATGACAACTAGTGCTACTTGTTAAGGGGGCATTGGCCATGTGAATTTTGCGGATCGATCCGCAATCTTTTCTACATCGTCGTTTAGCTTCAAACGACGGTGTAACCCCCAGTGCTTTCAAAGAGGTGCTGTTGATCAGCACCTCAATGGCGGCATAAGTAGGGCGCAACTGCGACTGTAACAGAGGCCAAACTTGTCCGAATAACTAGGTATACGTTCTGGACGTGGAGCGACGGATCATCTTCTAATTTTCCCTCTTTCCACAATCTTTGGGAACAGTGTCTCGCACATATCACTGAAACCAAGTGTGTCTATGGATTCTACAATCAATAAAGCTGATGTTTTTGCTTGTACGCGATTTATCGCTCCTCATCTGCAAAGGTTTCGCTTCATTCGTCACGCGTACACCGTAGTCGTTTTTCGATTGATATAATTGCTACTGTTAGTGGGCCATTTCGACGAATTGGATTTGTTCAAAAGCCGCAAGTAGACCATGGAGCTCACTTCCATCAGACGATACCACCTGCACACAGGTCCGCAACTTGTTAGGCAGTACTAAACTGATAGCTTCCAAAATTTATGCTAACGTGTCGAACCAATGAGTGTAGTGTTTCGCGGTTTAGGTATTATTAGAATCACAGTTATAACGTTGATTTTCGGTGGATGAAATTCATTGTTTATTGAGTTGGTTGTTATGGATAAAGCGAGGGCGATAACACACCAATTAAGAACCATTACGACCTTGGCAAAGAAGCTTCATTCAACAGGCGGCTGACACATGCAGGCTTAAATGAAATACACAAAGTGTCCGACCATCAGTTCACTTTGTCTAATTGATAGGGCAGATGTTTGGGTACCGCGGCTCAGGTTAGTCTCTACGGCGTCGTTTTTCGCTCACCACAAGCACAGCGTGCTCTTGTAGCAATCCTTTTCTGTTACCGCGGATTCAGTGTTTGTCAAAACGTTAAACTAATTTGACGATTTCCAACCATGAATCAAATTCTCCATCGGGGCTACAACTTCTAATTGTTACAGCACAGTGTAACTGAAGCAGTTAGGCCTATAGTGAACGGTTAACCCTCGCATAAACCGAAATTATGGACTGATATTTTCTCACCATGAGTGGACTCTTTAGCCTGGTTCCGCACAAATCTCACTCTTTCAAACCCAATGTTGATTTCCCTATTCGGGGATGTGTTTCAGTTATCAATCTCATATTTGCAGAAGAGTAGTAGGAGGAGTTGAATGGTATTGGTAGAAATTCATCACATCTAGACTTACTCAGACAGCCGTCACACACCCCGAAAAGCACAATACACGCGTTCCCTCCTTTCCGGAATCGTCAGCAGTACGCATTCCATCGGACTCTGGTAAGGCTCGAACCCGCAACTTGACTGGTGCCAGTCCGTGGTTGAGACCACTGAGCTACGGGGGACAGCAACGACCATCGTAAATAAGTTACTAGATGTGATATTGCGCCACTCACTATCCACTGACTTACACCTTACTGCCGTGCAGAGGACAGGGTAGCCCCCTCACCAAGCGACTAGCTTACCAAATTTAAGCCGCCAATTAACCTATGGCATTATAAGCAGTTTGGTCTGTGTACTGATTGCAGAAGAGTAGTAGGGTTAGTTGAACGGTATAGGTAGAAATTCGTCACATCTGGACTTGCTCAGACAGCCGTCACACACCCGAAAAGGCACTGCTGACGATTCCCGAAAATATGAAACGCGCGTACAGTGCTTTTCCGGGTGTGTGACGGCTGTTTGAGTAAGTCTAGAAGTAACAAATTTCTACCTATACCAAATCTCATATTTACTGCTCTTGCGGATTGTTGCAGCCACTTCGGTTCACATCATGCATAACTCCTTCTGAACGAAGCCAATTTTCTTAAGGCTTCATCTGTTCAACACGAATTCCGCAGCTCTTCGGCGAAACAAAACAAAGTCATTTTGAAATATACTTGATACCGATCGAGAAGTTTGAAAGCTCACGGAGGATTTGGTTGGTTTATTGACACAGGTTCTTCATCAGGCCGGTTGAATCAGCATGCAATTAGAGCGATAATCGCGATAACAGAGGCATAAGCTATGGGATTATTTTAGTCACGGGCCCAGTCGTTTACAATAGCTTTCGTGCCGAAGCGAAACGTTTCACAACAAATACCTTAATCAATATCTCGGAGGAGGCTTGGAACAGACTGGGAGTTCATAATTTCCGATGGTATGGTGTAGTAATCGGTTATGTAGGCTTGCATTGTTGCAACGTTTCGCTCTTGACGCATGGGCTTCTACCGGCCAGAATAATTGTCAAGAGCGCAACATTGTCACAATTAAACCTACAAAAATCGTTGTGTTTAATACCTGTAATGCGCTAATTGATTGTTACTACATATTTCTAAACTAATAAGCACCTTTATCATTGACACTGATTGTCTCGTGTTGAGAAATTGCTGATTTCCTTTCACTTCGCTCAGTTTCATGCCGAATTGCATGAACACCACTTGAACATTTGACTGTGACGACCCTTCATTGGTACTTCAGCTCTGAGGCTTTTGGTCTAGCGTGCGTGCCACATTCTTATGTATAAGCACACAGTCACCGTGTTACTCACCTCTAAAGTCCACTCTGATACGGTCACTCACCGATCCCATTCCAAGTGCTGAGCCATGCCAAGTGACAGGTGCCTCTTTTCTTTTTAAGCCGAATATTCTATCGCTGCTCACACACGAAGTTTGGCGGTTGACTATGTTGTTGCCACCAGAGATTACTGATCACTCCTTTTTTGGATACGGTCAAGGAATCCTTGTATATCAGTTTAGCCTCACTTTCGTTGCTCTGATCGGTTACCTACACGATGTAGACCCTTGAACCATACCTTAGCGAGTGACAACCAACATTTTCTCTCACCCACCCAAAATTTAGCCATTTCACTGCATATGTGTTCTTACAGTAGACTTTTACTCCAGTATACAACGATACGACATAAACAGCTCACTGATGTGAAACTTGATTGTCATATGAACCAGAATTCACGATTCATGTCAGCCCTGTGCTCTTGGGTCAATCTAGATGGGAGCAGAAAATTCTTCCGAAGTGATCTCCGGGCCATCCATCTTTGTGCCTACAAACTTTATTTATTCCATCATATGCAAGTTCGTAGAGATGGGTTAGTTACGTTGACTATTTGTGCTCGGACCATGAATCTACCGCCCGTTTCGGACAGTTCCTTTTGACTCCAGTAGAACCACTGTGTCGAGTCGATCTTATAGTGTCAAGCACGATAATGCTCCAAAATGCTTGTGACATTCTGGACTATTTGCAATGCCTTCTGCTTGATTTGTTGACCCCCGTCTCACTTCAGTTCGTTACTTCTCGTATGTCGCTTTCTATGCAAGCATTACGAACAACTGTGCCAATCATTCTGTTTTATCTCGGTGACTGCCTGGATGCACTAAACACCTTTCTGTTCTCAAATTATCACCCTTAGGTTGCTGATCCTCTTGCTTTGGTTATTCGGGATGAGATCATGTTGGGCGTAGTATTGCAATCAGCTGATTCCGACGTTGGCCAGTCTACTACGGAATGTCAAGTCCCGTCACTTAAGCGGGACGTGAAGTTTTCTGGCCAAAGCAAACTGCCGGCTAAAGTGGTTTGGAGGTGGATCATCGAATCCCAACTGTCCTCAACTCTGAAGGTTTGTTGCTTTGTTATTTCCTCGAATTTAAACGCAATCTCAGTCTGTTCATGGAGTTCTGTGGCAGACCGTCATGAGCCACAGACGATCTGTCATATAGCGCCATTTGTTGGAACCACGTCGATTCACAAACACACCGGTTAGCGGTTGTTTTGTGGTGTAGTTTACTTTTCTCGTTTGCCTTCCATCTACGATACTTTGACAACGCTCTATAAAACCACTCGTTCCGATCAAATGTTAGAAGCGACTACCTTCGGACAATCCATATAGAGTGTGTGACTAGACAATATAGCCTACACACAGACCTATGTGGATGTTTTAATCCCTCCGTTCGCTTTGACATCGAGGTCAGGAATCTTACTTTCTCCCCGTTCAGGGCTTTCTCTAATCTGTCAGTGGAGGTCCATCATCATACAGTTTCTTGGCTCTGACATCTTCGAATTGCGCATGTACTATAGTGGTATCGCTGTCGCGGAAATTGTTACTCCGTTTACTTTTCTGACACTATCAAACCCATGGTTTTAAGTGATCTGTAAGAACTGAGTTTGGTGGCGTGCGATTGCTAATGGTGCCCCTCGAATCAGTCCTTTTGGATACCAGCAGTTGTGTGACATGATTACTATGTTTAAATCAGATTTGCTGATCACCCCGTCGTTATCCCACTAGGCTTTGGCATGACACAATGGGTTGTAGGCATTCATTATCCTTTGACCCACTCTGGTTGGCATCCTTAGTTTCCCTAGACCCCCCAACCATGCAGCTCAAAGGGTAGAAATCTTCCAACTTTGATTCTCAGCACCCTCGTCACCAGTGCTAGGAAAAGACTCGGCCAAGCATTTTAAGACACGAGGTTGCTGATTGTACAATCAAATAGATCGGTGTAAAACATTAACACCAATGGGGGGGCACTGCTTCCACGGATACAGAGCAACTTTTACTCAATTTTTACTAGCATCCACCGCACGATTGGCAGCTCGTAGTCGTAAATATGCCATCCTGTCTACATCCATGTGGCTGACTCTGACTTCTGGTGTTTTGGAAAAATAGTGGGATTATTGTTTTGCATGTGGCCGGCATTTAGTACATGCCACCCTTAGGGAACACAGCAGTAACCCGCCAACATTTCCCGATCGAACACTTACACACAGCCTCTATTTACCTCACAGCATTGTGGATACCCTCGAACAAATTCCTTTTCTCCGAACGGATTACCGACGAGTGTAATTTATTCGCGGAATTCCGTCAGCTGTCTTTCTGTTAACCGAACTATCGGAATGGGTTTCTCTGCACCACTAAACCTCAGTCGGTATTTGTCAATATTCGACACACGTAGCATCGTTTGTACGTCTTCATCTTGGTACACAGTCGTGTGTACGATACTGCCGTTCGCTGGGTGCTGTTGTTTGGACATGAGTCTTGGCCATTTCGCGTGGATGACGTGCACTCTTGCCACTTCGACAGCGAGGATTACCAAGAGGATTACTAGTGTCTGTTGGTGACACCGTGTACATATTGATGACGTTAGACCTCGCGTCCTGTTGAATTCGATTATCCCTCTCACCAAGCTGGTTTTGCTGCGCCAGGTGAAATGTTTCGGTTACATCCTTCGCATGGCACCTTAGCGTTTACCGCGACGCGCTCTATTCGCTTGGGTTGGAATGGAGCTCGCGGCGGAGTAGTCGTTAGCCTTTCACTTGGTGATAGCAAATGAAATCGCTTATGTCACGTCTAGTCGCTGTTGGACCCGTACGTATTCCTGGTTAGGGGGCCAATGATGAAGAGTGCTCCAGGGGTTTGACGCGTTTGAAGATATGTTGCGAAACCGGAATCTTCAGAAGAACTGTGTGCGAGAGTGTCTAGCTTGAGGTCTTTAAACAGACAAAACTACAGAGGATAAAAAGTGAAGCTTGAAAAAAACGTGTTCAAATGTTTTTCCTCAGTTGTACTTAAATAAATAAATAAATTGTATATTCCTCGACTATGCGAGAAGCTGTTCTCTATAAGGAACAGATCAAATAATGGTACAACTTTTCCATGACATTTCATCAATACATTTTCAGAGATAAACATGGATGCAATTGCAAATTATGTTACACAGAGTAATCAGAATCGTTCTGCTATTTTTGCCTGCCACTGAATCAGGATTCTTTACAATCACATGATAGATATTTGGGCCGAGAGAAAAAAATGTAATGAAAGGGGCTGTTGTCCGAAATGATATGTGTATGTGCTTCAGAAATTTATTCAGGCACCATGGATACCGTTTTCGAATGCGTTATCTAGGGACTGTGATGTCCCGAACATCTTAATCACGTTTTGGACGGTTAAATGCTTACTAATAGCAAGCTTAAAATTGCAAAGCGTATAGCATGTTCTGATATCACTTGGAAGTTTGTTCCAAATCTTTGAGTATTGGGTTAGAAAGAAACGTTCTCTGATTCTCGTAGAAAATTTTGGAATCATGACCTTTACTTCTTTGTTACGTATTGGGTATCTGTTGTTTACAGATATGTGAACACCGCTTTCAGGACTGCGAATTTGACAATTTATGATTCTGTAAAGAAAACATAGGTTCAGCTTCATTATCCGAAGCCAAACTGGGTCAAATCCAAGTTTATCGCATCGCTCCTTGTATGTCAACTTTGAGGAATATCCACATAGCTTTTTCGTGAAACGTCTCTGGACCCTCTCAAGAGCGTGCTGGTCAGACTTCCGTAGATTAGACTGTATCATTGAACAGTATTCCATACACGGCAATACATATGTTTTTTAAAGGGATATGCGAGATTCCGTGAGGTAAAAATGATGGCAGATATAACCAATGGTCTTCATGGCTTTCGGTGCCTTTTTCGGTGGCCCCATGCCAACTACTTAGGTTATTAATGATAGATCAAGTCAAAATAAGCATTATACACCAGTGTGGGTGCATTTTCAACATGTTACATTGTCACTTTACTGGTGAAGTATATGAAGTTACTGTTAAAAAATAATTGTCTAAATAAGACGTCTAAGAAATGTGCTTGTGTTTGCCTGTAAAGGAGTGTGGACCGGCTCCGTTTATGAAACGTGTCTCCCACCCACATGCCTCCCGGTCTTATTCCTTCGGTTTTACGCTGGATATGGGGTGTGTGGATGGAGCTGTGGGTGGTGCAACGCAAGCCACCCATGGTCCCTCTGTAGGCGTAGGCGTCCTGTGGCTGGCCACATTGACAGGCAAATCCGTAATCGGATGCCGCTCTGAACTGGCCAGGTGCCTGATCCAAACAGTAACACCGGCCTTGTCGCAACATTATACACCACACTTTTCAGTAACAAGCTGATATTCCGCCGTCTCCATAGATGATTCACTTTCTGGAATGCCACACGGGCCTTGCCGATTTGCGAATTAACTTCCTCAGCGGTGTGATCACCAGGGTGACATAGTTACCAAGGTAAGTGCATTGATCCACCACTTCCAGTGGCTGTTCGTCGATAGTTGGATCCCTAGGCGAGCCGATCCGGTCCTGAAACATACTTTGCATTTCCAAGGTACTAAGAGCATACCGAAGTTTGCGGCACTACGCGTCAGTCTGTTGGGTAATGTTTGCATAGCCACTGCGTCGAACCAAATGAGAGCAATGTCGCTTGCATACTCCAGCTTTCTCAGTCATTCACCTGGCTGAACTTCCACCCTAGAGTAATCTGAAAACGCTGAGCCGTTCGTGATCATTTCGATCAAAATCTGAAGAGATATGATATAGGGCAACCCTAGCGAACCCCACTTGTTCTAGTTAGCTTAGGACATAGTTTCCCATAGATCCTCACACTGCCTCAGGAGTCACGGTAGAGAGACTGCATAATGGGAAGGAATTTACCTGGCACGCTCTTCATTGGTAGGCAATGCCACAAACTGGCGCGGTCAACTGTGTTGAAGTTGACTTTCATGTCAAAGGAAACCATCATTGTCAGTCATTTGTATGTGTGTCTCTGATCTAAAACTTGGCGGATGCCAGCCTGGTTTTCATTGACCAGTAAATCGCCGGAGAATGATCCCCGTGAAGACTTTGGGTGGAACGGAAACAAGGCTAATACCTCGATGATTTTCGCACAAAGTACGCTTGCTCTTTTTGAATACGGGTACGACAGTTGACAGTCGCCAGTCTGAAGGCACGTCTTCAGTGTTCCAAGTTGCATTAAATAGAGAAGCAATTCCAGTCAGTAAGGAGTCATCTCTATCTTTCAGCAAAGATGGAGGAAGGTCGTCGGGTTCATTAGCCTTGTTACGTTTTAACACAGAAACTTATGTCGAATATCTTCCAAATTGTAAGATGTTTCGTCTATTTCCCACGTCGGCTCAGGTGATTTGACAAGTGGCAGTGTTGCTGCAGGCCTGCTGAACTGCTCTTTAGTGTGTTCCGCCCAACAGGCTAGTCGACGACGATCTATCTTTCTCAACTGTTTTCTTACCAACTGAAGGCTTTCTCGGACCCGTGTACCGGAAGAGCTGGAATAGCGCCTGATTTTCCCCATCTCACTGGTCTTTGCAATCAAGCATCGTTCCCTGTTTATACCTCAGATATCCAATCACAGTTTTGACGTCTCAGGTTGGGTGGACATCATGCACCGAAGACATTCTTCATGACATATTTGAAACGATCGCGGTTAACGTTCGGTCCACCAATCTCATTAATCCCTGTTGGACCAGTGCATTGTGCTATTGGCAAACGGCAGGTTGCGATTTCAAGTTGCAAGTAAGAAAGTTAGAAGATAAGCGGAAACCGTGAGCGCCAAGCGTACGCGCACTAGAGCATGGTCAGAATCCAGGCAGATGTTCCAAACTGACCGACAATCTTGGACTGATGTGCGCCATCTGTAACTGAAGACAGCATAGTTGATTTGGGTCTAGGTACTTGAGAAATTCGGTGGGCACCAGATGACGCGGTGTGAACCTTTGTGCTAGAAAGCAGTGCTGCTATGGTAAAGGTTGTGGTCGGTGCACAATTGCAGGAATCGATCACCATTGTCTGTTCGGCGTGCATGGACTCTGAAGCGGCGTTCGGCCAACTAACTAATTAGCCTTTGTACATCAGTATGCTAGCAGGATAGTTCCTCCATGACCAAAGGTTAGCTGTGGGATGTTGAACTAAGAATGCAGATTGTGCGTACCGTTGAGAGGTCGGCCACTAGCCGTTTTTAACGACTCGGCTGGCTTTGAATTTCGTTTGGGTTACACTACTGCTGACAGTTATCTGAGCCCGGATGATCTCCCGTATTTAGTCCTATTCCGTCGGATGTTGATTTCTCCATTAGATCGATCACTTAAGCGAGCTGTGTGACAGGGAAATTCACCCATTTGGCCGTCCTCAGAGTGTCGTTAGTCACTCGTGGCCGTGTATCATTCGGATTTCTGAAGACAGCGTCTTGCGAAATTTAGACCAGTTTTCCAAGACAAGCCGTGTTATTAACTCGATTCGGAGCGTCACCTTCATCAGTCTAGGACCGTTCATCTCCTAGTTAAATGAAACTGGAATTCTTAACAATCGCTTCGCAATGATATGCTCGAGAAAGAGTTCCTGGCGAACATTTGAAACTCAAGAACTCCATAAACAATAATCGTACATTTTTGTCGGATTTGTGAACGTCCTCACAGTTGCTGTTCTTCTTCGGACGTTCTTTCCAAGGACCTACGGCGTTATACGTACTTCATGTGGTGATTTGCGGAACCGATTGGATAACAGTAGAACGATCTCTGGGTCGTCAGTGGAACTCATTGTCACCCGTTGTCGTTGAAAATCAGCTTCTAACCGCTGTGTGAAGCATTGTTTGCGGAGCTCAATAGCATAGTGATCATGACAATAGCCTCTAGGAACTATGCGCTGAGTTCCACTCCCTGCTCGTCTATCTCTACCTGCTAAGTCCAAATCAGGACAAAATCCTCGGTCCTGAAGTACAGGGATGGGAGAGAGTCGTACCGGAACCCTTCACTAGTCGAGATTCACCGTAATGCACTGAGTTGGGGTGGCGTAAGCTCAATCTAAATGCTAATCGCATTACAAATGGACTTCCACTGGTTACGGTCGTCCATCAAGTTCCCCTTCATGGTACTAGACTGAGATTGTGGAACAGTTGTGCACACAACAGAACAATGTGATTTTTCCTTTTAGCCGCATATGTGATGGTATTAATTGGTACCGTTTTTAACGGTTTGTTTGGCTGTGAAAACGGCATCACCGTAATGTTGCCCGGTGCTGCTATCGCAGTCAGTTATGTTTTCTCCGGCGTTTACATAGAGGCAACCGATTCGTAGGATACCCGGTTTTCCTCCATGGCGTCCAACTATCTGCAGCTGCAGTATTCTCGAACATTCCGACATTCATTTTCGTCCTTATCTTCCCGCTCCAACTCCACTTATATCCTCTTTGTGTCGTGTGACTTGACATTTGGTCAATACACTGAACCGTGTGGTGGTTTTTGTTCTGGTGGCTCTACGCCCTATCAGCCGCGGTTGTGACAGTTTTGCTCCATCAACAAAATGCGCATAAAGTATCACCTTTGGACTGTCGCCACCTTTATCTCTTGTCTGCATTGCCACAGACTGCTTTGTATTGCACGTCTGTATTGTCATGCTGCTATTTCGATACTTTAACCATTCCTACTGGGTTACGCGCAGCAGGACGTTACCACGCACTTGCACTTTGCTCTGCTCCAAGTCACATTTACCCTCCCAGTGAATCACGCGCTTGATGAGTTTCCTGCAGTCTGTTCCTTCTTAGTACCACGAGTTTTACATAGAATCATTTGTTAGCATCTCATGTTGATCAGATAATGTTCAAAACAATTCGTTGAGCTTGACAATGTTGCCGTTACGTTTCATCTAGGTGAAACCGCTGGGACGTTCTCGTGTAGCCGTGTGTTGGTGCATGTAATCTCGTTTATTCTCTCCGTCTCACAGTATCACGAGACAGATCTGGCGATTCACAATATCACACTGTACTTGTGCCGATCTCTGTTCCTCATAACATTGCAGCGCACACTATCGTGTTTTTGATTTTTTCAGGTCCCGTTCATTAGTTCTTTACAAGATTTGGATTCCATGCAGGGCCACAATTTGACATTTTTGGCAGTCAATTCACTTCTGGTGATTGAAATCGAATTGGCTCACTCTCAATCGGAACAAGAAGGCCAGCTTATTCTGGAGCACGCCTGCCTTGCTGGTCCTGCCAGCATACGTGCTCAAGCCTTAGGACTGCTCAACGCGAAGTCGAAAAGTAAACGAACTCGCTACCAGCGACGTGCCGGTCACGATGACACAAGTAGGCCCTCGACTCCCTCGGATGAATTATTGTCCGCATGCAGGTTCTCTAAAACGAAATTGCAATTACTCTTCTCGGCACTATCCAACTGTGCAAGCAAGGTACAATTCAGGTGAGCGCCTTCTTGATTTAAGAAAACATCGTGCTAGTCCAACGCGTGCCACTTGAATCGTCCATGTCCGTTAATTTCGCCGGGTAGCATTTGCCCGATCTATTACACTCAGCGCTGTTTGCTTTGTCCTCTTTGTGTACATCTTATGCATGATTTGTGAATGATCCATTTACGTTCAGTGGATGCGAGTTATGCATTCAGCGTATCAACTTTTTGTTTCACTGAGCTGGATTAGTGCACCATGAATACTCCTCATTGACATTGGAAACATCAGCGTCAGATATGAACGTTCCGTACATCGACCTGACACGTGGCGACGGAGTCTGCAAAATCTCCTCAGCCACATAGACTTTGTTTCCAGACCGCCTATGCTCTACCTAATTAGCTCTGTTCATCAGAAGCTGGTTATCGAACAAGCCTATTTTCAAGGAACTACTGCGGAGAATTTGAATGACACGAGTTGAAATTTGTCACATGTCGATTCAGTTGGACATTTGGTCATATACCTGGAGAAGCACTATACGCCCATCTCATCCTTTCGGGAATCATCGGAAATGTGTATTTTATGTGACCTCTAGGGAACTAGAATCAGCAACTCTACTGTTACCCGTCCGTGATTAAGACTACTGGGCTACTGGAGACGATAATGACCGATACGAGTAAACTAATAGATGAGATATTAGCTCTTCACTATCCAATGACTTACGCGTTACCGCCATGCAGAGAGAAGAATAGGACCTAGCAACCGACAAACAAATTGAACCCACCATCGAACTTACAACATTATAATCGGTTTACTCTGTGTAATGCATACAAGGGAAATTATCCTTTCCTTTGTACAGCCGTAACGTGCATTGGACTCTGAGCCGTGCTGTATCGCAGGTAATAATACTAATAATAATAATAATAATACTAAGTATATTTCTCATCAAGTGAGTAGCAACGTCCATATTTGGTACAGATCATACCATGCTTTTGCATGAATAACTTCCAGTTGTGTGTTAATATTTTTCTGCGTTTGGCACGTCTATGTTTTACACTAATGCTAAAGTTATATTTACACATTAAGGATATTGTTAACACTGAGGACTGCTTGCATTGCGTGGTTTTTACTATTTCACCCATTAGACCTTATCTAGACCCTCCTTAAGTAAAACATCAGGTGATCCCCTCCCCCAGAACAAACTGTCGTAATTGTGTCCAGCTTCGAGCTTATTACCTACCAATCCGGATGGAGTAACGTAGACGCATATCTACTAGCTCCCTAATTTCAGTACTCAGTATTCAGAAATGCTTACGCATTCTCACTTGACTTGATTGTGGTTGGGAGCCGATTCCTTGATACAGCATATCTGACTAACAAGAGCTTGGACAGCCCATTTGGCCTGCATCATGGTTTAATCAGATTAAATTCTTTGTTACAAAGGTCCCACTGGAACAGTTCTTTAATGGTAACGTGGGTAGATTTCAGTGGGCATTTTCCTCAATCTGGTCGTACAGCGATATCCAGTTATGCTTTAGTCTACGCAGCTAAATCGGATCGCAGTTAGTTCTTGATAGCTTTTTTGCATATCGACCGCTATAGGCTTTCTATAGCTTTTCTATCGGATTTCCTTATGTTGCCACAGATTATGCTGCGTTACTCCAGTGATGGGACGAATGAGGATGTTAAAAGCTTCAACTCTGGCTGCGATTTTATACATTCTGTGAAATGTGCTGGCTACGGCTAGTTTGGCTCGTGCCATATTGTACTCAATCTCCTCAGAAAGTTGTAGGTGCATTAATATCTGATTCCGAGATCGCGTGCAGACAGTTGTTCACAAAGGCATTCGTTGAGTGCACTAGATTCTCGGGGTATCAAACAACCGCGACATGGCGGGGCTTTTAAATCGGCCGTTGCCATTTTACTGGAACTCCGCTTTTACTTTATTTGACTCGGATTCAACAGTCCTCACCATATATTATTGACATTTTCTTCGGTTATACTATTTCAAGGTCACCAAGGCTGTACTGCGCCTTTTTTAAACGTGCTTTGAGATGCTGCGCGTTCTATGCATAAATTTATCAAGGGCGCCATTGTAACTTGAGTAACCGTCATCCCGATTGTTATACTGGGATCCGACACTATAACTGCAACAGAAAGCATATGCCGATGATTCGCTTTTTCTGCGAAACCTGTTATGTGTATATACCGGACCGCGGTCCCGTTTACGCGTATTCAGGAGACGCCTGTGCACCCGATGCCAATTTTTTCCATCGATAATTTTGCACTTTTAAATTTTCCATTTTAATCCTTCCTCGTTAGTTATTGTACAGTGCTAAAAATGCACTATTTCTGGTACAAAAACCCTATATTGACTTGACTTGACACATGATCCCTAATTTTTTCGTGAGAACTTCGACGTTCACTTGTCACACTATGTTTCAAGGTAATGAAAGTCATTCCGAGTGAGAAGTAATACGTTCTGAAGCTTAACTCGTCGGAGCTTGTAGACAATCTTTCTATCATCGACAACTGAGAATTGTTTGATAACCACACTGTTGTCATTGATATAAAGCCTGAAACACTGAACCGAGCACACTTCCTTGCACAACCTCACTTGTGATTGAACACGCGGAAGATCAGGGGCTGCCAAAGGTGACTATCTCAGAGCGACGATTCAGGTATAATGAGAGGAAAACTAGAATTGGGTCATGGATTCCAGAATAGGTTATCTTTAATAGTAACCGTTTATGAGGCACCCGTCTATCTTGCATCTTGTTTTTTGCGAAGTCATAAGTGATATTGCATACGGCTGTCCTCTAGGAACAAGTGACCGTGTCTGCATATCCCTTCGATGTGCTCTAACTAAGTGTCATCAAGCCACCGATGAGGCATGCCCAGATATTTGGCGGGCAGGCTTTAACGCAATGCGAGACGAAACTTCAGTTCTGCGTTGCGCGATCACCGTGGTTGACACCGTTGAGACAGCCTGGAAGTGATTTAAGGCATACCTCACCGAGATCTCTGCTCTCCACATCCCACTCATTAAGAAACGAGTGACACGGGCGCAGCTTCCTTGGATAGATCATACGGGTAAATGCCTGTTCAGGAAGCGCTCGAGGTGCTGGTGAACTTACCAAGTGGTTTCATCAACCAGCACCTACGAAAGCTATCAAGCGGTTAGAAATAAATGTAAGTAACGTCTTAGAACTCTTCGTCTTCAGTACGAGAAGGATTTGGCTGACGCAGCCGCAACAAATTCGAAGTTCTTTGCTTAGGTAAAGAGACGCAGCGGTACAAACTCCTCTATACCATCGTTACTACGCACGGACGGGACCCGTGTGCATACCGACTATGATAAAGCTTGTATACTTAACGAACGGTATACTGGAGTCTTTGCTCATAAGATCTCTACGTTAGGTTGAGCTGGTCACAATAGTCCCGGAGGATTCTTGCCTAACTGAAATTAGCATAACAGAGACACAAGTCTTCGGGCTGTTGCAAGGGCTAAATCCTTTCAAAGCTTCTGACCCTGATTCAATTCATCCGAAGCTGATGCATGAATTGGCCGCTGTGCCAAGTGGCCATTTTACACGCTTGTTTACAGTATCGTTCGACAGCTGTGCCTTACCTTCGGAATGGAAGGAGACAATCATCTGTACGATTTTTAAGAGCAGTGACTGCGCTCTGCCGCGAACTACCGGCCTGTCAGCTTGACAAGCGTAGTAGTTAAGTTGTTTAAAAATCTGATCAGGGATTCGGTAGCGAATCACCTGAACAAGTTTAGCCTTCTCAGTGCTGCACAGCACGGTTCCGGTAAGCGATTTTCGTATCTAACGAATTCACTTGTAGCTCGTGAATGATGGGCTGAGTCAGTAGACCACGATCACGCTATTGACATGCTTTCCGTTGACTTCTCGAAAGTCTTTGATAATGTCCCATATCAACGACTATCACTAAAGTTGAAATCATATGGGATATCTGGAGGCGCCCTTAACTGGGTGTCTGCTTCTCTAAAGCGGAGAGAACAGTGTGTACACGTGGGGCGTAGCCTTTCGCTTAGACCACCTCTTAGTGGCGTTCTGCAGGGCTCGGTTTTTAGGCCGTTGCTTTTCGCAATTTATTTCAATGATCTGCCCCAGGAGCTTGAAGTCCCGTCGCTGTTGTTTGCTGATGACCTCAAGCTCTGCAATATTGTGGATTTCCCTGGTGGCTCTGAGGCACTGCAGAGTGCCTTGGATAGGCTCTGGGATTGGTTAACCTTATAGTTTATGCCTATAAATCAGGCGAAATGTTCTGTCCTCCGCATTGGAGGTGCTAGTCTTCGCACGCGCTATATCGTTGGTGGGAGTGAAATTCTTGTTGTCGCTCAGTAGGTGGATCTAGGCGTCGTCCACATCTTTGCTTCAATCTGAGGACAATTGAAAGAAGTCTGTTTATAGTGGGTTCCGTATGAGACTGAGACTGTATTTAAGAGCAAGTAGAAAGCTTTCTGTACAACTCTATCGAATTACGAAAAATCAAAAACATTTAGTTGTGAATCATCAGCGGTTGTGTCTGGTCAGTTAATCGTTTATCCTTGTTCGGTTAGGAATTTTATTGGTGTCATTATTTCCGGTCATACAATGTCTTCTTTTGGCTTTGTATGTGCATCGTTTCACAAAATCACAGATTTCCGAAATAATCGTCGATAGGGGTTTTAAAACACTTCACAGAATCAGCCTCTATTAATCCTTCTGGTAGTGTATTCCACAAATTTTAGATTTTTCGTTCGATGCAAAGCTGATGTGATACTTTGTTCATGCTGGGTACCCTGAGTTTGTAACGGTGTCCTCGGGTGCTACAGGGTTCCCGCAAGTGAAATATTGGTCGCAGTATGGGGAAGTGATTTAAGTGTAGAACTCGATGGGTCATAATAAAGTCAACTATTACTCGGCGATAGGATAGTGGGTAGAGTCCGAGTCTTTCACAACGTTTTTCATACGGAAGCTTTCGTAGACTCGGTGCCATTCTAGTTGCGATATGCTGTATTTTCTCCAGCTTTTCAGTTTCCCACTGGGTTATCAGATGGAAATTCGGGGCACCGTATTCAAGGATTGGTCTCATGAGCGAGGTGAATAAACGAGCGACGGTTTCTTCGGACCATGTGGAGAAACTGCGTCGTAATGCCCAGAGCATACGAAGTCCCGCACGGCACAATTTCTCTATTTTTTAGTGATCTCATATCATGTCGTGAGAGAACTCCTAAGTCTCTGACAGATGTGTTAAGATGGAACAACTGGCCGTCCAAGGTGAATGATCGAGTGGCTGGACGTCTGGTGATACTGTTGAACACCGACTTGCTTGCGTTAAGAGGGAATTGCATTTCAGTGGATCACCTTGACAATCGCTCTAAGTCATGCTGGAGGCGAGCGCAGTCGTCCTGGTTCCCAATGATCCTCCAAATTTTCAAGTCATCTGCAAACAGGGCACATGGTGACTGGAGCTGCTGCGGAAGATCGTTGATATAAATAAGGAATAACATTGGCCCAAGTACATTTCATTGCGGCACGCCACTGGTCGATGAGAATCAGTCTGTCAGGTAGTCATTGACCTGTACTCTAAACCTTCGTCCCACAATAAACTCGTGTAACCACTGAAGTAGCGTGCCACCGATTCCGTATGTCCTCAGTTTATGAAGTAGTGCCTCGTGGTTCACTCTGTCAAACGCCCTACTAAAGTCGTTGTACACCACGTCAGCATCCTTCTGTTCGTTGAGAGCTCATACCCACTGATGGTTTGCGTACATCAAGTTGGTGATGCAGGATCGCCCTTTCGTAAAGCCGTGTTGCGCTGGCGTCAATACGTCCATCGATTCGAAGAACGACAGCAGACACTTTTTCACAACCTTCTCGAGAACTTCGGATAATATCGAAGGCAAACAGATTGGTCTATAGCTCTCTATTTTATTCGGATCACCACCCTTGGGAAGCGGTCTCCCTATCGAGCATTTCCAGTCTTCATGACAGATCCTTCAGACAGTCATTTATTGAATAGGTTTGTCACGGCTGGGGAGATGATAATCGATAGGTACTTGAGAAGTAGTGGGTGAAGTCCGTCTGGTCCGGGGAGCTTTGTACCGTTGAGGTTGACGAGTAACTGATACACTTCGGCTACATCACATTGTAGCCTGTCGAGCAAGGCTTGCGCAACCTGTGCCGGTACTGGAACAGCCGCCGGTTTACTAGAAAATACAGTGAGGAAGTGCGTAACCAAGGCGTCCGCGCGCTCCGCGCTTGAAATGAGCGTCTTTCCGTCCAAGGTCTCTAAGACCGGTAGGTCGCCCTCAGGTTTCAGTTGACGGTTTAACTAGGCTAATATACTTTTGGGTGCCGTTGTGGCCGAGGATGCTAGCTCCTCTTCGAACTGCCGGCGTTTCTTAATCTTTGCGGCTTTACATAAATTACGCTGTTTCTTGTACACCATGTAATCTTCATCACAACCCGAGCTGATGCATCTGTCCCAAACTTTGCGACGCCGTCGCGCTAACTGTCTATATTCCGTAGCAAACAAATGCGGTTTGCCAGGTCCGATTTTTGAATACCTAAGGGGAACGAACCGAGTACAGAGCGAGTTAAGCTTCCCCTTCATTAATGACCACCAGGCTTCGAGTGACGCATCCTGTGGTAGTGTCCAACCAGTCTGACTTGCGGCTTGGACGAGCCCGTTGAAGTCTGTCTTCCAGTAGTTGAATGTCGGTTTCCGTTGATTGTAATATGGTAACGGCAGTTCTAAGCTTGCCACAATGGAGCATTGGTCGCTGTTCGCCAGAGGTTCGATGACTCTGATCTCGTTCAGCTTCTGCTCGCAGCTCGTAAACATTAGGTCCAAACAAGACGCCGAGTGCGGAGTTACGCGCGTCGGTTGGAGGACATGTTGCGTTGCCCCGATTTCAATAGTGATCTTAGCGAATTGAGCCTCAACGTTGTCATGACCGGGAAGAAGTCGAACGTCTGGCCAAAATATCTTAGGTAGAACTTAGATCCCCCATCAGTAAGAACTGAGGGCGGCTCATGTGCTTCTGTACATGGTAGCCAATCGCAACAACGGTTTAATGGGCTCCGGTAGATAACCCCCACTATTAGTTCTGCGCGCCTCAGGCGGATTGTGCACCACAGTTGTTCACATAAATTATCCTCGCTCCGATAGGTGTTGGTAAGTTTGCCAGATAGTGACGATTTTATGTACAACAGAACACCACCATGAAGCTGAGCTTTTCGGTCGCATCGGAAACAAGAGTATCCTGACAACGCGACTTCTTGGGGTATGAGGTCGGAGTTCAGCCAAGTCTCTCCAAGTCCTAAAACATCCGGCCGCTTCGAGACAGCGAAGCGGCACAGTTCGTCACGTTTGTTCATTAGGCTGCACACGTTGGCGAATGCCACACGGAGGTCCTGGGAGGTACCGCAGTACGTGCCTGGAGGTTGAGCAACTGGTTGATACGGATTCGTACACCCTTCTTTATCACTCGAAGATTTACAATTTGCAGGTCAGTCTCACCTTCCGCTGTACGGCGTTTGAACTCAATGACCGCAGTCTTCAAACAATCCCTGTCTTGGGTTTCCAAGTCTCGGCGGATGTGAATTTGTATGCCTTTCAGCCTTAACAGACGAGACAGTATGAGCTGCGGCATATTGAGATTAGCAAAGGTGATTCTCAGAGGTCGACATGACTGGTTTAGTTTTCTGGCCAAGTCGAATTACTTGTTTAATCGTCACACTGTCTTCGCCCACATCCAAGAGTCTATCGATGAGCCCCTGAAGGAATTCAGCATCGTGATCATAACGTATCTGAGGGTTTTCATCTTTTGACTGGTACGTGGAAGACCATGAGATTATGACGCCTCAGTGAAATCAGTGATGAACCTGTGTGAGCAGAACTAGAGGCGCTTAACTGATTGGATTGTTGTTTATCAGCAGGGGACGTCTGAACTCGATTACGTGGCCCCTTGAGCTTTTGATTGGTCCATGGATCCTCGGTGTTCAGAAGTTCACAGACAGGCTCTGAGAAATTCACGGACTGATCGGTGAGGCGGCATTTCGTAGTTTCCGAGTCTGAGTCTCCCATCGGTGAGGAACATTGAACCTGGGGCTCGGCCGGGGTCGAAGACGCTGGTGGTCATGCAGACTGCGGAGTGACAAGAAATGGCGAGGTGACGGAGGTACTTTCACGAGGGAGTTTGGCCTCACATGGTGAACAGTTTGTTTCTCTCTGAAAGTGAGATTTTCCCGTAGTTGTTGCCGGTCGCTCTGTATTCTGATGTCTTGCACCGGAACTTTTATCTTATCTACCTTGCAAAAAAACCGATGTCGATGTCGAGAGATTTTCGAAACACTTCAACGGACAAGCCAATGCACGAAATATGGAACAAAACATCACAGCCAAAACACCGAAGTGCATGAGCCTTATTCCCCGCAACTTTCGAACACGAACCACAAGTGGCTTGAGACGACATCACAAGCTAGAGCAAATCTAAGATGCCGGACAGCGATGGCAGTATGGCAAATCAATGAGGTCTCCGGAATTAGCCAAATAATAGCCACCAACTTTGCACCACTTAGAAAATACGCCAAATGAAGAATATCGGGGCACAGTTTACACAGAAAAAGCACTGCTAACGCAATAATACGAAGCAGAAGTAGTATCCAGCACACGATGATCCAAAAATCCGCGACGTCCGTGGATACAGCTATGATGTGGTTTATTCACCGCTTCTTCGGTGTCCTACGGTTCGTTGAGCAGTTCATTCCTGTCTGCAAAAGAAGACCCCTTGTCAGAGGTCCTCCATGAATTGATCGAGAACTGAGGTACCTAATGAATAGAAGACGGGAATTGTGTGACTGCTTCAAGCTCACCCACTCCCCGTCTTACTATTCGGACTACAACTTGGCCTGCATATCTTCATCTTGGAAAATCGAGAGCAACGGTATAAGTACGAACTCGGTTTGGCTGTGCAACCCAGGACGACACTCAAGACACTCTTCTCTTACCTGAAGAGAAGTACCAGAGCAGGCAATGGCATTCCTGCGCTGTATTCATTGGCGCATGTCGGTTTACTTGACGATGACGTTTCGAAAACCACTCTCTTGGCCCTGCGATAATCATCATTTTATTCATTGGAGACACCGTTACCCAGTGACGCGGCGCCGATCCACTCATCACCTTTGGAGCACTTAGAGATGGGCGCTGATGTTGTTGCCAAAAGCATTCATGAATTAGATCCGATCTCCTCGCCGAGGCTTGATGGTTTGCACCCGCTGTTCCTCACGACTGTCGTCAATTACATTGCCACTCATACTTGTTGTTATTTCGCTATTCCCTTGATGTTGTACGTCTCCCGGTTGCTTGAAAAGTGTGGTTTGTTAAGACTAGACACAAAGGAGGGGGTCGTCAAAATCTTTCCAATTATCGACCCACCTGCTTAACGTCAGTATTGTATGTATGTATTTATTGGCAAGTGTATCTCATGCTGAGGTTGATCTTATGTTCATGATGCTTCTTCACCGCAATTGGGCCAAACCAACTTACACTTAATGTAGGTCTTTTTAATCTGGCTAAAAGTCCTTCCTCTTTATTTAAGTTGTTCCATTCTGTTCTTCTGCCGTAAATTCTGTAACTTTTGCGTGTTTGATTTCCCTTAATTTCTGTGTAGGTTGTCTGATATCCCCATTGTGCCTACGCTTAATGCGAATGTTGACAAGGTGCCTACCTTTCTAACACCCACCTCGATTACTGCCTCCAGTAGACTGTGAATCGTTGGGGAGAGGGGTAGACGGGGTTCACGGTCCTCGTGGCTGCGCTGGGCTCAAAGTGTGGTCCCCTCCAGTCTGGTGTGGACTATCGTTCAGCCACAGCCTTGTGTACGTCTGGTACGCATGATTCCCTACATAGATAGACAGGAATGTTGCTGCTATGCATGTTGAAGGAATGTGGGTCGACTCCGTTGTTTAAATGTGGCCCTCATCCACATGCCTCCTCGTCTTATTCCTTCAGGTTTACACCGGATATGGGATGTGTGGATGGAGCTGTGCGTGGTATAGCACAAGCCACCCCTGGTCCCTCTGTAGGCGCAGGCGTCCTGTGGCTGTCCTTTAGAGGCCACAGTGGCAGACTATGACGCAATGACTATCTCCTATCCACTGATCTCCATGGCTTTGTTGGCTCTATGTCCAGTTGCTAGACTGTTGAGATTACATACACAGTGACAGACAAATCCGGGACCGGATGCCCCCAACCATATTTCACTGGATATCCAGACCACCATGACAGGTGCTTAGTCAGCCCATGTAAATCTCGTGGCAGTGACATCGTTTTCGCCACTAGATAAGCTTTCAGTGGCCTGCTTGATCAACGCATAAGTCCAAATGTCGTGACATCATTATGGCTACTATCAAAGCCTCCAAGGTTGGCTACACACGTCTCCATGACGATTGCTTAATCAACTCTTATAGTCCCATAGCGGTGGCATCATTAGCGCCCCAAGCAAACCCTCTACTATTGGATCCACACGCCTGCATGACCGCTGCTTAGTCAGCTTATATAAGTCCCATAGCAATGTCGTCATTATCGCAAATATATTAGCATCCATTTTGGCGTCATTTCATCCGACTTGTGTTTAGTAATCCCATATGGTTCCCATAGCATTGGCATCATTAACGCCACTAACAAAGTCACTACTACTGGCCTCACATGCCTCCATGACCAATTTTTGTTCAGTCCATATAAGTCCCATAGCAGTGACATCGTTATTAAGGTCACTGACGATGACTCAACTTTTGCCTGAACAAGTATGCATGGATTGGATTCCATCAACGCCAAGGGTACAAGTTATACGCAGGGGACACGTCTTTTCCTTTTCCGCACACATTGCATGCACAGGCATGGACTACATCTCTGTGCATATCCGCCGGAAGGTTGTAACGCTAACTAATAGTGTCAATAAATACAGTATGTTTAAACCAATTTCATATATCCACGTCATCCTGAGGAGCGTGTTAAGCGCTTTTAACGGACAATGCACACGCGTGGAGGAACGTCTTTTTGCAATGTGTACCACAGACACGCATGAAGTCAATATGAATGGATGTAACCCAGGGTTGACTTACTATTATCCGACATGTCATAATCGAAACCCACAAGATTTGCCGAAGTGCCTGGTTATCGTTCATTTCCGGTCCGTCATGTGAAGTTGATATCCACCCTTCCGATGTTCCATTGTTAAGGGTCGCGCAGTCGCCATTCATCTACAGTCCTTGTTGCTCCACTAATCTCTAACTGA
The DNA here is from genome assembly GCA_944474145.2 of Dicrocoelium dendriticum. NCBI lineage: Eukaryota > Metazoa > Platyhelminthes > Trematoda > Plagiorchiida > Dicrocoeliidae > Dicrocoelium > Dicrocoelium dendriticum. The sequence goes on along the minus strand of OX104064.1, from coordinate 163,938,364 downwards.
AAATAAAATACAGTTTCAAGCTGATTACTGTAACTAGCTGTCCACCAGTTGGTCTCTCAGTGGTAGGAAGAAATTACACCTGTTGCATATTCCCTGACCTGGAACACGCTTTTAGTTTTATTCTGTGTTCCGAAATTCGTGATCGATCATCGTCCTTGAGCGCTCTGCATTTTCTTCGCCGGTGCTAAACGATCATTGGGTAATCTGTTGCCACAATCTAGGTCTTATTACAACAGTCGTACTTTATACGATTTTATATGCTCTTTCCTTTCTAGCACACATTTAAGGAATTTTATCTTGTTTCGTTTTCATGGTTTTTCCTTGTCTTTGTTATCCATCTTCCGTCTATTTTTGCATTCGTGCTTCCCAGTCTACCCTCTCCTACAACGATTCCGTTTTTGGCTGATTTGAAACTCGGTCGATTGGCTCCTGTTATTCTGGCTGGGCGCTATGTGAAGTTAAGTCGTCGTCTCCCGCAAACTCCCTGGATAGTGGACAATGTACGCAAACTGCCATCTTCTGTTGAGGAGCTCATAGTGCTACCCATGAAAGAAGTATTTGGACAGAGTTCAATTTTCACCTTCACTGCATCGGGTCGAGAGGATGTCGACGTTCGGTAAACTTCTGCTCGCCTGATTTCCTTTAGTATTGCTGATCGTCGCATGGTTGCAGCTTTTTTCATTGTAAAACGTTTTTGGATCGAAAGTCATCTCAATTCCCTATTGCTTACAGCGTCCCTACATTTCATTTAAAAGATTTGTCATTGAGCCTAACTGCGAGGTTTCGCCACGATCTGTCTACACTTCTCCTTCTATCCTTGGGTGTTGGCTACGGACCCGGGTTTTCATTGCCATTGCTTTTGAACGCCTCCGGTATCCACATCCTAGCCGATCTACTTTATCTTTCTCCTCCCTTGACGTAGTTGCTCTCTAATGGATTGCGCAGCAGCTGTAATACTCGCCTTTTGATTAACTAGAGGAATTCACACTATTTTTTGCTTATGTTATATGGAATAGAAACCTAACATCCACATTCCATAACCCACGTTTCGTCAAAGTACTATCGCATCAGCCGAAAATTAACTATGAGAACAACTTAACAACTCTGTATCTCTTTTATCACATGAAAAACGGTACGTATATTGGTGGACCGAACTCCCCATGCTTCCTGGTCACGTTACTCGTCACATAGTTAGATCTGCATATGCTCATGCGGTTAGACTTCTGTGTATCGAATGATTTTGTGACTGATTCAGTTGATTACCTTTGGCTTTGTCCATTTTCGGAAGTATCATGATACCACTTCATACCATCCAACCTTTTTATCTGCGATAACGTATTTCCATAGTTCGCTGCTAAGATTGGTACACGATAGTATTGTTCTTTCTTCTCTTTTTTCTTCACCTCTGATGGAAATGATCGCAAATAACTGCCCTCTCAGCCTTCTCCGGAGTGGAAATTATACCCTGTGACTGACAGGCAAGCTTACATTCCGTATACCGTATTACTATCCTTTTGTCGAGTGCATCGTCCACAAGTAGTTCCGGATATATTGTCTCGGATGGACGCATGCTCTGACATTTCCTTCGTACCTTTGCTTCCAATGTGTTATTACGGGACTGGGCTGACACGCCCTAAGTTTTGTCCTTCCTCAAATAGACACAGAAATCAATCGACCAGTCCACTTGTCTAGAAGGTTATTTCACCACTGCTAGTGAAATCTGCTAATCAGCTCATTAGTCCAGAACAGAATGTTCAACACTGCGGTACAGCTGACACCGCTCGCTCCATGTACTCTGGGACTTATTCTGTGTATTCACCAGTACATGTGCTTGCAACATGTAGGAGCACAGGGTGAACATCGCTGAAGTCTTCCATGTGATATTTGGTAGGAGACACTCTGATGCCTCACCGGTGCATTTATCGATCTCAGACCGCTTATGTTAACTAAGCAATGCCTCTCGTATGTCCGTCAAGTTCCTACCTCAGCGCCCGATACTTTTCTGTCATCACTTCAATAATCAGCCGATGGTGTAGCAGGTAGGTGCGAATATAACACACTGCGACTTGCCAACTTTCTTGGCAGAGACCTCGCAGTCGGTCGAAAAATTGGCTGACGACCCTCTCCAAGCTGACGTGCTCGCTCATTCACGTTGTCTTTGCCTAATTTTGCCCAATCTTGTTAGGTCACACCAAAGGCAAATACGCACAGAAACGAAACATATTGACTTGTTCGAGAAGGTAAATGCGCAATTTCCCCAAGTAACCGTGTGCCTTGTATCAGAACAGTCTCAGTTACAAACAGACTAGTGCTTTTCTGTGTTGCAGAACATTTGGTACAATCGCTTGTTTCATACCGCTCACACGTCCCGTGATTCTTTGTGATCGATAAATTCAAACTAGCGCACAGCCGTGTTTTGAACTGTAGGCAGTGTTGTTTCATTCCCACGTCGGTCCGTTCGGTATTTCGCAAATATACTTCTCGTCCGGTGGGTTGTCTTCTAAATCGGGTGGCACAATCTAAGAAGCTGCTAATTCGAACCCCTGATGACACAACAGATTCTGGCGATGGAGGTGTTGCACAATAATGTCCATTTCATTTGAGCAGATGCAACAGCTTCTCCAACAACAGCAGCTCCAGTTCGAGAAATCCCAGAGGCAATTGTTCGAGTTATTTGCGCAGAAGCTGAACGTTCAATCTGGGCCCCAAGCTGCTGGCACACGGTCTTCAGTAGACGAGGTCACGACAGCAATCACAGAGCTCGTTTTTGCTGAATCAAACGGAGTAGCTTTTGATTCCTGGTTCAAAAAATATAAAGATATTTTCCGTGTTATGTTGGCGGCGCAAGATGATGCATGGAAAGTTCGGTTGTTGCTGCGTAAACTTGGTGCAGTTGAGCATGAACGCTATACCAATTTTGTGTTGCCAAAGAATCCAAGAGATTTCCGCTTCGATGAGACTGCAAATTCTGACGTCCATTTTCGGTGAGCAAGCATCTTTGTTCAGTATCCGTTATAATTGTTTAAAGTTGCTCAAACGTGATAACCATGATCTTATAACACATGCTGGAGTTGTGAACCGAGAGTGTGAACGTTTTAAACTCGGTACGATGACACCTGATCAGTTCAAAAGTCTCATATTTGTTTGCAGTCTTCAGTCTCATACCGATGCTGATGTGCGCACACTCATCCTACATAAGTTAGAGCAGGAACCCCATTTGACATTACAGGACATTGCTGCTGAATGCTAGAGATTGATTAACTTAAAGCATGATACCAAAGTGATTGAAAATGCTGACCCGTGGAGTGAAGCACAGATTTACCGCACGGCTGTTCGAGGTAAAAATGTGAGCCATAGGGTACCCAACCAGATACCCCCGACTTCATGCTGGAACTGTGGTGGATGGCATTTTGTGCGATTCTGTACTTACAAGAAGCATCTCTGTCAGAAGTGCAAACGTCTGGGTCACAAAGAATCACACTGTCGCAAAACGTACGTTTCCAGGCCTGTGTCTACCCCAAACTTGTACACGAACTCTAAATCCAAAAAGACGTCGTTTCTGGGAGCAAAGACAAAAGTAGTTCTCGCGACCTGTCGCACAGAATTTGCGGGCAAGCGAAAGTACCTCACCGTCAAAATTAACGATGTCCCCATATCCTTGCAACTAGATACGGCATCGGATATTACCATCATTTCTCGATCATCGTGGACGAGACTTGGCAAACCTCCATTGAGGGGCACCAATCTGACTGCCCGAAATGCATCCGGCGAACCACTGAGGTTAGATGGTGAGTTCACATGTGACATTAAATTCAAAGATCTGAGCCTCCGTGGAACCATCTACTTAGTTTCTTGTGTCAACATTAATCTTCTTGGTATTGTTTGGATTGATAGATTGAATTTGCTCAATGTACCACTGAATAATGTGTGTTCTGAAACAAACGTCATGGTGCACCACACATCCATACCACCTATTCCAAGTAAAATCATTGCTGAACAGTTTCAGGCGAAGTATGCTTGTATTTTTCGACCTGAACTTGGACATTGTAGCAAGATGTAGGCAAAGCTTACTCTGTTACCTTGTGCTACACCAGCGTTTCGACCCAGGCGCCCGGTCCCGTATGCATCACAAATACTTGTTGAACATGAGCTCAACCGATTGCAGCAAATTGGCTTAATTCAGCCAATAAATTTCCCACCATAGGCTGCCCCAATCGTTATGATTAGGAAGTCGAACGGTTCTATTCGCTTGTGTGCAGATTTTTCAACTGGTCTGAATGATGCATTGCAACCCCATCAGTATCCACTTCCACTTCCTGACGACCTGTTCGCGAAGCTGAATTGTGGTAAATATTTTGCGACCTTGGATCTGGCGGATGCTTATTTTCAACTAGAAGTTGAACCTGAAAGCTGAAAGTTTCTCACAATCAACACTCATCGTGGTCTGTACCAATACAATCGTCTGCTATTTGGTGTTAAAACCGCACCCGCAATTTTTCAGCAAGTCATGGACGCCATGTTGACTAGGGTAAGTGGAGCTGCAGTCTATCTGGATGACATCATCATAATGGGCACCACACAACGAATTATGTCAACGATTGGATGACGTGATGATGCGAATCAAAGATTATGGATTTCGTTTACGCGCAGACAAATGCAAATTCTTCTTGAAATCCATTTAATTCCTGGGATTTGTGATTAATGAACGAGGCCGACATCCCGACCCCGAGAACATTGAGGTTATAGATCGACTACCTACACCAACGGATGTCACAACTCTGAGATCATTCCTCGGAATGGTGAGTCACTATAGCAAGTTTCTGCCAGCTATGTATCGTCTACGCCAACCCTTGAATCATCTGCGGATGAAAGATGTCGAATAGAAATGGTCCAGGCAGTGTCAACAGGCATTTGAGAAATTGAAATCCCTGCTGAAATCAGACCTCCTGCTTACTCGTTACAATCCGAATCTGGATATCATGCTGGCTACGGAGGCTTCGAGCTATGGAATTGGTGCAGTCATTTCACACCACTTTCCAGACGGTTCAGAAAAGGCTGTGGCGCATGCGGCACGAGCCCTGACCACCTCTGAGAAGAACTACAGCCAAATCGAGAAAGAAGCTCTCGCTATTATTTATCTTTGATGTTCAGAAATTCCACAAAATGGTTTACGGTCGGCGTTTCACATTAGTGACGGATCACAAACCCTTACTCACTATCTTTGGATTCAAAAAGAGTATTCCGGCGTACACGGATAGTCGACTTCAGAGATGGGCCACCTTCCTCTTGGGATACGATTTCAACATGAGGTATTCGTCAACTGACTCTATTGGGCAAGCGGACGCCCTGTCCAGCTTAATCGATACCAGTCGACTTGAGCCTGAGGATGCCGTTATTGCTTCAATCACAACCGGCACGGATACCATCCACATGATACGCGATGTCGTGAATACCTTACCAGTAAACGCAAGAATGGTTCAGCAAGCCACGAACCAAGACGCATTGCTACAGGAAGTATTGACTTATACGAGACAAGACTGGCCAAAGCAATGCCTTGACAGAGCCTTTGTACAGTTTTTCACGCGACACGACGCTTTGTCCGAAGTCGATGCCTGTCTGCTTTTTTTGCGGATCGCCATCATTCCCGAAGTACTCAGGCAACGTGTGCTGAGGCAGTTGCATAAGGGCCACCCAGGAATCGCCCACATGAAAACACTCGCGCGCAGTTACTTGTTTTGGCCCATTATGGATAGTCAAATAGAAGACATTGGACGATCCTGTTCTAAATGCTGCAGTGTTTCCAAGTTACCGGTGCGAACAACATTGCAATCTTGGCCGAATCACCCTGGTCGCGGATACATGTAGATTTTGTAGGACCAGTTGAGGGGACTTACTTTCTCATACTTGTTGACTCATACAGTAAGTGACCTGAGGTTATTGTGATGCGAAACACATCCGCAAGCAGCACGATCCTTACGCTGAAGCGTGTTTTTCAGTCACGGGTTTCACGGGTTTGCGCAGAACGAGTAAGCGTAGCTTTTCGGTGGTTCTGCCTCGGGATCCGGTGATTCTGCCTCGTGATTCGGTGGTTCTGCCTCTGTGAAACGTCACAGATTAAAGAGATATCTGAGAGAAGCGTCCAGAATAAGGATGGGCCTTAGTGACACTAAGCTCATTTATAGCTTCAGGCCAGTCACGTCGGAAGACTAGCGGGATATCGCATAAGGCCGAAGCAGCGGGGATCCACACTAGATATCAGAATGAGATGTTTTAAGTATCGTGCTGTGCATAGCTGCGATAAAACTTTACCTAAGTGGGGTGTGACACAATATGGTTGGCGGCATCCGATTCCGGATTTACTTGTCACTACGGCCTTTACAGGGCGCCTGCGCTCACAGAGGGACCATAGGTGGCTTGCACTGCGCTATACTTAGCCCCATCTACACACTCCATTTACAGTGTAAACCCGTGAGAATAAGGCCGCAAGGCATGTGGATGGGAGCCAAGTTTAATCAACCGAGCTGGCCCACACTCCTTCAACATGCACAGCAGCAGCACATCAGACTATCTGTGTAGGGAATGATGCGTACCAGACGTACACAAGGCGGTGGCTGGGCTGTAGACCGTTCCACAATGAATGGAACCACTGAGGCTAGCACGCCCAAGAGGACCGTGCACCCTGTCCCACCAAGCAACGATTCAGTCTCCTGAAGCTAGCAATCGAGGTGTATGACGTTAGACAAGTAGGCACCTTTTCAAGATTCACATCACGCGCAGCCACACTGGGGATATCAAACGATCAACATAGAAGTTAAGGGCAAGCAAACATGCAAAAGCGACACAATCATCATCATCATCAACAGCAGTACATCAGCCATTTGAACTGATGCTTCGCTGCCATACAACCATGAGGACCTATGAAATAAAGAATAAGAAGAGGGAGAGAAGGGGGACTTACCTGAAAACCTTAATGCCCTAAGCAAACATTCAGGGTCAAGGCGCCTACACCTTGTGTTAACAACATACCGTCACAAACAGCTGGCTATCGTGCAAAGATAAGGCGGCATCGGCGAGACAGCTTCCTTGCGGCTTTCACTGCCCCGCGTCATAATCAGCCATTACCCCGCAGATAACTCAGCACCAAACACACTTTAAACAGGCAATCCGATTAGGAGACGGCAGCAGACGCGCCACTGGTGTCTACTGCGAGCCATGTCCTGTAAAGTCTCGAGCCAAGCACAAGGCGAGTCACGTGGACTCCAGCCCGGAAGGCGAGACGGACCAACGGCACCCAGTTTGGTCGTCAGTGACTTCATTTCCCGCTGCCAAGTCAACTTCTGTCCACCTCGAGCCTTGCGCCACCCTACACCTGGCAGACTAAACAAGGCCCTCCTAGGTAAGCGGTGACCAGGCATACGTAGCACGTGCCCGAGCCAACGCAACTTATTCAGTGCTATCTGTTGTTCTAGGGAGCTAGCATGATTATCACCATCTAGTACTCGCCTACGCACATCATCGTTGCGGACACGCTGGTGCCATCCGACTCCAGCAATGCTTCGCAGACAACGATGATCAAAGACTTGAAGGCGCCTCAGATCTTCAGACCGAAGGGGCCAAGTCTCACTACCATAGAGCAGAACGGCCCTCACTGTGGCCTTGTATACACGGCCTTTCAGACGAAGGGAAACTCCCTTCTGTCGCCAAAGATGCCGCAGGTTCAAGAAGGCAGCTCTGGCTTTTGCAATGCGTGAGCTGACGTCAGTTTCTATGCGCCCATCGTTGCTGATGCAGCTGCCAAGATAAGTGAAATGATCAACCACCTCGAGTTCCTCGTTAGCAAGCGTCAAGGGATCATCAAGTGGCTGGTGGTCCTGAAGCAACACTTTGCACTTTGAAGGTGCGAAGTGCATACCAAATAATGGGACCACTCTGGACAGGCTATTCAGGGTTGATTGTGCCGCCGCAAAATCGTCGAAAAGCAAGACGATATCGTCCGCATAATCTAGATCAACTAATCTTTCACCAGGCAGCACTTCAACGCCTACATCGTGAGATTCCACAAGGGAACACTCCATGATAGAATCCACGACGAAATTGAACAAAAATGGGGAAATCGGACAACCCTGACGAACGCCACTTGTGGTCGGAAAGCTATCCGACAGGACACCGTAGACCCTGACGCGGCCTGTAGTGTTCGAGTATAGAGCACGAAGGATGTTCACATATTTCGTGGGAACACCTTTCCGCGCAAGTATTTCGAACAGAATCGATCGATCGACTGAATCGAACGCACTCTTGAAATCGAGGAACACAGCTATTGTCGGTCTGCGGTATGCGTGGCGCTGCTCTAGCACCTGCCGCAAAGTGAATATATGGTCTATACAGCCACGTCCTGGGCGGAAACCGGCCTGCTCTTCCCTAATCCGAGATTCCCGTTCCGCAGTAAGGCGACGAACGAGAATCGAGGCCAGTAATTTTGTCACAACTGGCGTTAGGCTAATACCCCTGTGGTTAGAACAGTCTGTGCGACTGCCCTTCTTGTATATTGCCACTATAATCGATTCGCTCCAATTAGCCGGGACACTTCCTTCCAGATACATTCGAATAAGGTCAGTGCTTTGCAGAGGACCTCACCTCCATCCTTAAATAGTGCAGGTGGGAGGGAATCCGGGCCAGCGGCACGAAAACGATTGAGGGCTGTGATCGCGTTTCGGACCTCGGCCTCCGACGGAGGCTCTAAACTAACCGTCCATGGCTCGTCCTGCATCACTTGAGTTGGAAGAGGTCCGGGAGCAGGGGGCCAGCTGAACTGATCTTGAAAGTGTTCCGCCCAACGAGCCATACGGCGCTCCTTATTGTGAATCAGCGCACCCGCGCTGTCTCTTACTGTCTCACTGACGCCTGGTTTCCTGGGACCAGTGGTGCGGATTAGCTGGAAGAGCTTGCGGTAATTGCCTACTGCTCCTGCCTCCTCCATTTCTTGAGCCCGACTGGTCCACCAGGCTTCCTTGTCAGCACGTAGGCTCCGCTTTAGTTCACGCCTAATAGCCCGTCTGGTTACATTGTGTTCAGAGCCAGCCGGGAGGTGTCTTCTAGATTCCAACAGGTTCACCGACCTCTCGGATATCCAGTGACTGGTGCGGTGACGACTGATGGTGCCACAAGCAGATGCTCCTGCGTCGTGCATGGTGGCCGAGATCCTATTCCACTGAAGCTCAGTGTCATTAGGACAAGACAGCGAAAGTTCGATACGCAGCGCCTCTTGATAGGCTTGCCTGACCGAGGACTGAGACAATTTCTCCGTTGCCAATCGTAGGGGACGCTTGGTGCGCCTCCCGGTAAAGTTCATGGAGAAACGACAGCGTACCAAGGCATGATCAGAGTCGACACAGGTACTCCAGTACGAGCGGCAATCCAGGATGGAACCACGTCATCTATAACTTATGGCTATGTGGTCAATTTGGGTCCATCGCTGGCCAGCTACAGGAGGACGCCAAGTGGCACTTCGGCGCCCACTGTGTCTAAAAGCAGTGCTAGTAAGAAACAACTGGTGCTCCGCACACAGTTGCAGCAGACGCTCACCGTTGTCAGTCCGTTCGGAGTTAAGCCCATAATTACCACCCAGCTGAGCTTCTGAAGAGCTCAGACGCCCTATTTGTGCGTTCATATCCCCTGCAAGTACTATAATATCTGAACTAGTAGCACTGCGTAGTAGCGCATTCAGTTCGTGATAGAATGTGTCCTTGAGAACATCTGAACTGCAGTCGGTGGGAGCATAAGCGGAAATCACAAACAGACAGCGTGTTGTACTACTTCGTGAATCAACCTTAGCTGATGTCGTCAAACGGGCTGCACATAAACGGCTGTTCACCGGAATCCAATCAACCAACGATGGTTCAGCCTTGGAGCTTAGAATGATACCTACACCAGCTTGACCCGTGAGTGCTGCATCGGCGTCTCCGGATGCGTGCAACCAATAACGAGAGGATAAGCCGGGTGCAGTTAATTCAACAACTCCATTAGGTTCATTGATCCTAGTTTCGGACACGCAACACACATCAATACCCAGTGTGTCCAAGGTGCGTGCGAGTGCAGCCTGTTGACCTGTTTGTCTTAGAGTGCGAACGTTGAACGTCGCCATGGAAACGGGATAGCGTGGCCTTATTAGGGACTTTTGCCTATAGGCGTCCGATAGGTGCGGTGGGATGGTGGCTGCAGATGGTTCTACTCCAGTGGCATTTCGCTTGCTGTCAATTAAGCTGGGAATTATAGAAGGAAGGTTAGTAATGGGGGTCGGGATGGGAGTAAGAGAAAAAGGTGGAAAAGAAAGAAGGGAGGCGCCAGCAGTAGCATGTTTTCGCTTATCCGCCCTGCTGTATGCAGCAGATAAGGCGACCCTTGATAATCTGCGCGACGGCCGATGCAGGATGAAGTTTATGTTTGAAGAAAATGTCATGGTTGTATGTGGGCTGAGATACTGCCAGGGCGCCCAGACCTAGACAGGAGGACGATTAGGGTCCTCATCCAAAGCCTTTGGCTCAAAAGCCTGTCCGCAAGGCAGCGGGGAGGTGGCAATGATTTAGTTTTACAGAAATGGACGCCATCCCATTTCAAACCCCCAACCTGGAGGACCAGGAGACTGAGTTTGTCTGACCTCTCACCACTGACCAACCTGGTAGGAGTAGCTCTCAAGGTGCCCGGAGGCACCACCCAGTATAGCTCAATGGGTCAATGAGGTACGCAAACCGTCGCACCACGTTAAGGTCCAGTCTCGTTGCGACGGTTCAGCATATGCAAAGAAGTAGATTATTCAGGTGGACATTAAAATTAAGTAATAAAATATGGGTTGAGACAACAGAGCAAACCAATCGTCTGAAATAAAGAAACAGTACGCAAGCACGCGGTTACTAAATCGAATGGAAGCGCATGCAGCGTATCTACCAAGGTTGCGCCGGTTTTGCTGACGTTCTGAGCAGGACCCGTCGTCTTTTCGATGCTGGTCCCGAATGTTCTCTCTCGTGGATCACTAGGCGTGTCTGACTCAGGCACTCGTGACGGCATGTGCTACAGCACCAGGGGCTCAACATCGACGGAGTACACTCCATCGGCGCCTGTCGTTTTCCGCATTTGCCGTTTCTTCTCCGCATACACGAGGGCTTTCTCCTGCACATCGGCAGCTGCCTACATGATCAGATCGCGCAATGCATGCCGACCAACTGCCTTCGACTCCCAACACCTGAAATCAATATTAGAACATGATAGGCTCACCTGGATCATGTCATGGTAACGAAGCTTTGGTTTCCCCACATACCGCTTCCCCACACTCAGCTTATCATGTAGCATTTGCTTTGGTATCCGCATCGAATCTAAAAGACACATGACCAAGCCACCTCAAGTGTCCCATCAAAATTATGCAATCCACTGCATACATTCCCCTTCGGCGCAACAACTTCGTGTCTGCAACTGTCGCACCAACCGATCCGCAGAATCCGTCGCAAACACTTGATGAAACCGCTCGAAATACCTCACATCTCGTCGGTACATCGTCCACATTTGCTGCCGTATATAAGAACGGACAGCACCACTTGTAGATTATTAGCTTCGTGCCAACGGTAATCTGGTGGTTGTTCCACACTCGGTACTCTAGCTTCCCGAATACCGCCGATGCCTTCGATATGCAGATACGATGTACACTATATATTGCTGGTCAGTCGAAACCACACCTCCAAGGTAGTGGAAGCGAGCGGTGGTTTCCAATACGTCATCACCAATACTGGTTTGCGGCACCATTGCGGATTGTACCTTCGGTGTAGGCTGAAAGATACAGACAATTTTGCTTGTGGTGGTGAGCCCGAATTTGGCCACTGTCGAAGCCAGAGCCGAAGTCATGTACTGTAACTCATCAGCGCGGTGTGCAAACAACGCAGTAGTCAGCAAACAGCAACATACGGATAGTTGTCAAGTTCAAGTGGGACCGGAACAGTAGGAAAATCCCGCGAATGTTCCACCTTGGAAAACGTCGTTGATCCAACAGGGAAACCGGTGCCTTGATGTGCCAAAGGAGAGCCAAATCAACACACACGATTCACATGGTCAACCAAACAATGCCCACGTGCCCTGCACCAGCAGTCCCTGCTGTGCCGGCCACGTGAAGAATAAAAGAAAACATTAGCGTCAGTAAAGGAAAGGAAACAGAGGAGGAGACAAGCTTATCGAATTTCGTAGGCAATGTTAAGATGTAAGTTAAAATGAGTTAAAGAAGCGTAGGCCGTAGTAGACGAGTAAAGTTTAAGACATGAAGAAGAGTTTAAACTGCACACCGAGAGCGTCAAGTCGATGCTCAAACTCTTTCGCCGTCGGTGCCATCACGACGTCTGTAGGCAATGCGTTCCAATAAGCTATGACCCTACGCGATAACCGAAAAGCTGCCCAAACCCGGTCAGACCGGGGTTTGTGCAACTTTAATATGTGGCCACGAAAGGTTGGCACTCGAATTGGGCGAAACAGTCCAGTCAAATCAGGACCAATCTGACCCATCAATATACGGTATGTGAGGACCAAGTCGCCCCGAAGCCGCCTGTAATACATGGAAAACATATCTAATTTACGTAGCCTCTCCGGGTACGTCAGCTTCTTTAATCCGTGTACCATTTTCGTCCCGGATTGCAGGACTCGTTCAACTGCCATCTTATCACGAACCAGGCATGGAGGACAAGCCTGAACGCAGTATTCCAAGTGCGGCCTTACAAAAGCCGAAAACAGTGTAACGAACATTTCGGTGGTCATGATCCCGAATGACCTGCGGATCATCCACAACATGTTGAAACCTTTGCGAGCAGCTGTCGTCCAGTGTTCACTGAACTTAAAGTCGGATGACAACAAAACACCGAGGTCAGATTGGAGTTGAACTAGCGGTACCTCGTTGCCGCCAAGCAAATAACGCGTCGGCGGGTCATTCGGACCAACGCGTAAAACGGAACATTTCGTTAAACTAACGGCAACTGCCACAAAATTGACCAGTCCCAAAATCTATCCAGAGCCCCCTGTAGGGTCAGTGGACCAATCGGATCGTCTATCGTGAAGCAGTCATCCGCAAACATTAGGGATGGCACACCCAATTCATCAGGTAAGTCATTAACGTATAAAGTGAAGAGAAGGGGGCCAGAGTACAGTGCTTTAAAAAGACCTATATGTAAATTGGTCGAATTTTTCTGATCAGTGAAGCTAGCAGTCCACAGACAAGAGCATCGTAAACGCCTCTACGAATCCAACATACTGCTCATGCGCTTGCTTCGATTTGCAGAAGTACAATTCAGATATCGAGGAACCACGGATCATCTTTACTTCACTGACATGCAGAAAAGGAGGTTTACCGGAGCCAGTCTAAACAAATCAGCATGCAATTGACCCCAACAGAAAGAACACAAATAATACGCATACCTATGACTGCAGGTTTGGAATACAAATCGGTTTTGGTACGGTTTTATTATGACAACGTTTCGCCCTTGACGCAAGAGCTTCTTTAAGTCAGGGCGAATCGTTGCCATTATAAAACCCTACGAAAACCTATTTGTATTCAAAACCTCCTGAAATCATGAGATCCTAGACAGTTCTAAGCATATTCCGAGATACTGAATACGCATACCCAGTTATATGGGAAAGTAAAAGTGAAATACATACCAGAAAAGTCTAAAGAAGAGGCGCATAAATGACAAGTCCGTATGGTCTGCCAGAAACAATCGTATCGGATAACGGATCACAGTTCGCATCCTATCAATTCGCTGAGTTTTGCGCACACAATGGAATCCAACTCATGAGGACTGCACCGTATCATCCCCAATCAAATGGGCAAGCAGAAAGGTATGTCAACATCCTTAAACTGCATTGTTAAAATGGAAGGGCGAGGGAACTCTGGATGAAAAATTAGAAAGATTCTTGTTGAATTATCGAGTAACTCCGAATCCCAATGCTCCAGATGGGAAGTCACCCGCTGAAGCCCTCATGAGCCGAAAACTGAGAACCAGTTTAGATCTGATGGCTCCAAAACGCCCATCGATACGTCGTACTTATTCGGATATGGAAGCCCAATACAACAGACGGTACGGAGCACGGCGCAGAAATTTCAGAGTTGGAAACCCAGTTCGCTGCCTCTCATCGAGGGCATCGAATAAGCTGGATACCAGGTCAAGTCGTGGGACGACGAGTAAAGTAATTTACGATGTTCGCGTTGGTAGGCAAGTATGGATTCGTCATACCAACCAACTGCTACCGCGGTTCGCAAGGACCCCAGAGACACGCGACCCCAAAGGATTTGATTTAAATGAATTGTTATGCACTTTGCACTCAAGCACCCCGACCGGACAGGATACGCAACTCGTGGAACGGACTGGAAATGAACACCAACTAAGGCCACAACGGGTAAGAAGATGCGTGCAACCCTTGCAGGTCGATCCCCGAAGGAAAACCTATACAACTACCGGTCTAACTATTTCAACAAGGGGAAGGTGTTAGGTCAGACCAAAGCCAAATGCGCACAGAAACGAAACAAATTGACTTGTTCGGGAAGGCAAGTGCGCAATTTCCCCAAGTAACCGTGTGCCTTGTATCAGAACAGTCTCAGTTACAAGCAGACTAGTGCTTTTCTGTGTTGCAGAACATTTGGTACAATCGCTTGTTTCATACCACTCACACGTCCCGTGATTCTTTGTGATCGATAAATTCAAACCAGCACACAGCCGTGTTTTGAACTGTAAGCAGTGTGTTTTCATTTCCACATCGGTCCGTTCGGTGTTTCGCGAATATACTTCTCGTCCGGTGGGTTATCTTCTGACTCGGGTGGCGCAATCTAAGAAGCTGCTAAGTCCAACCCTTGAGGACACAACAATTGCCCTCTTTCTTTCTGCTCCCCTTCATTCTTCTTCACTATTTTTGTTTAATTTCATCACGAGGACACTATTCGTCGCACCTTGTTCCATTACCTCAGTTTACGGACTTTGGTTCGTCTACTAAGCTGAACTGTACTGAGCCACCGGGATTGTCAAATATCGACCCCGCGGCTTGCGCGTTCAAGACGACTTTGTCCTGGTACCTTTTGGTGCGAAGGGGTTATTTCCCTTGGCCATGCACATAGGACGACAGTGCAGACAGTTCTACCCTGCCACAGCCTCTGTTAGTTTCTTGTGTCCGGATCTGTTAGTCAGCCGTAGTTCTTGGATCTTAGTTGCTCACGTAATGTGGCCTATATCTTGTGACTCCCGCACCTGCAATGACGAGGCGCGCGGCGAGTATTCGGTGACGATCATCGCATCAGCTAGTAAAGTTAAGTTAGTTACGCTGGTCCTCGCATGTGCTATTCGTTACTGCTCACTATTATTAAGGAGCTTCATGTCGTTTTCTTCATTTGCCCCATTTAGACCATTTATCTTCGAATTGATAGATTTTCATCCCCACTGCTGAAACAACTGTGCAAAATATAAGAACTGGCTTACAAATGCGAACTAACAACCTGTGTCAAATGTCTATTTGTGGATCTAAAAGCTGGGAGTTAAAAGGTTCAATAGTCTATACATTAAAGCCGTTTTAGGAATCTGCAGTTGCCGTGACCTATAGAGGCTCTTAAAGCAACGCACCGGAAAATATTCTAGTTGCCGACTCGATACTGTAGATGTGGTCAAGTTTGACGCAGATTTCAGCTCATCATCAGCAAACACTTTCTCCCTACGTCCTTTCCTTATAATTGACCCTCCCACCTTATTTGATCATCTCATTGTTTACAAGGAACTCACAATACTGAAGCCAAACAAGGCTAGTAGCCCCGATTCCTTGTCCTCAATCACTTTAAAAGGGTGTGCTAATGCACTAGAGTAACCTCTGGCAGGGATTTTCAACCGATGTTTAACGACTGGCACAATCCCTGACATCTGCAAAGAAGCCAGAATAACACCTGTGCTTAAGTAGGGATCATAAAAGTATTGTCCAATTGCGTGTGCCTCGGTGATGCTGAAGGACCTTGAAAAACTATTAGTTCCCCGAATCTTTACAAACAATCATAAGACTGATATCAGTTTGCATACAAAACAGGGCACCCTACTCTGGATGCCGTTTCATGTCTTGTGCATTCCATCGCATCTGTTTTGCATTTAAAAAATGCAAGACTGTGCAACTCCTGTTCCTTGATTATATTAATGCCTTTGGGAGCCTTGACAGATCGCTACTACTCCATCTTTTGTACGAAAACGGCGTTCCACCACACCAATGTTATGTAATACGTAACTATTTTACGAATCGCACACACTTAACACAGTTATGCGGCAAAGATCTTCCACAGTCCAAGCAAATTATGGGGTCCTACAAGGATCTATTCTATCCCCCTTTCTGTTTTCCCTCTATGTTGAGTCTCGGCCCATACCAACCAGTTTCATCAGGTGCACATACGCTGACAACCTCGTCCTAGGGTGCATAACCCCAGGATTAGACGAATATTTGACTTGATCAAGCCCACGTTCCCTTTCATCCCTTCTAATTGTTGGGATATCATTTTCTTTTCTCCGCCCCGACAGATTGCTCATTTTTAAATGCCTCTCCTCCTTTGGTTGTGAGGGATCAAAGCATCCTTCACTCATATTCCTTAAAGTATCTCGGTGTTTCTTTGTCCAATAAGTTATCCTGATCGACGCATCTTCTCGAAACTTTTCAAAAAGTCAGATGACTATCATTTTACTCCCTTAGGCTGAAAATGCTCTCCGTATTGCGTGCTCTAATTCTAAGGTTTGTAAATCCATTTATTCTCCCCATTGGCTGTAATGCTCCCCTGTTATCTTCCCCGGGCTACTTCAAAAGGATTATACTCTTCTTGTGGGATCACTGCAGTTTATTTCCCGTTGCTCTGAACTAAGCAGAGAATCCCTCATTGATTTTGTGGTCAGTAAGTATTTTGACGCATGCGTTAACTTCGCATCCAAGATTCTATCATACCCCTCTGACCCCATACATACCGTTTTATTTAGTTCGCAATCCATTTCTTCAACGCGGTCAAAATTTGGAGTTTTGTTGTCCCCTACCTCTTCGTATTGCAACTCTATTTTACCTTATCTGTATTACTTCTTAGTCGACCCAAGGGTGATGCTGCAACAATTGCGAGAACGTTTACATGCTTAAAAGCGTCAATTCGCATTAATTTCCCACCGATTTTATGTTGTAGTATGTCCGCAGTGTTGGTGTCATTGATGAAAATGCTCCCACAGTAGTGTATAAAGTTTATCTTGACTTGACTTGAATGACCTACATTACGAAAGTGGCAACACTACTTCTTAGCAGGAACTAAAGTCGCAGACTAGAGGACTCAGTGGCTGGTTATTTGTTTTAGCTCTCAGCTTGAGTCTACAGCGCTTACGAAGTACTTGGCTCGAATCCTTACGGATCATGGCTCGTTATCTGTACCATTGATAAATTTGCATCAATCTC
The DNA here is from genome assembly GCA_944474145.2 of Dicrocoelium dendriticum. Taxonomy (NCBI): domain Eukaryota; kingdom Metazoa; phylum Platyhelminthes; class Trematoda; order Plagiorchiida; family Dicrocoeliidae; genus Dicrocoelium; species Dicrocoelium dendriticum. The sequence goes on along the minus strand of OX104064.1, from coordinate 163,920,901 downwards.
TTAGTAGAATCTTTCTTTTAAGGTGTGTACTGTGTAGTTGTTTATGGTACAAGTGTCAAAAACCAAAAACGAGGCTCTTTTCAGATGCCTGCTTCACTTAGCATGTTAATTAAGCATTTATGGCCCTGCAACCTTGATAAGGTGTATAGAACTTGATCTTGACTACTTACACATGACGCTTAGATCCTACCTTAGCTCAGTCTTCAATTTTGTTTTTCCACATCGTAGAGCTACATTACGAGCGGATGTGCCAATATGGTTGCGGCTGCATCAATGATTTGGACGATAGGCCGCCTGACCGCATTCCGCTTGTCTGTGGTATTTTGGGGTCGCCTGCCGTAAGAATGTCACTCGCGACATAACATCTCCTTTGGTTTCCCGGTTAGATTCCACCTGTTGACTGATGAAACATGTTTTGTTTGCTACTACTGTCCTTGGTACCGTAAGCGCGTTTCTTCAATTCGGACGAAACCTCACTTTCACGTTTTCTCACCGTTTTGTTTTCTCTTTCTTCTTCATCTCAGTTGCCTAGGGCTTGGCAGGCCCTTCATCCTGAAGATTGAAAACTATGAAGCATCATTAGAAAAAGTTATTTGTTTGTACTCCGAGAAGCACGGTAACCGCGGTTCGAAACTAGATGTTACGTTGTCACCTTCAACCGATAATCAAACGTTGTCGAACATAGACCTTCTCAGCTTAGCCACTCTTGTTAACTCCCGCGCGGGAAACAAGCTATTTATAAGAGACTTGCAGGTCAGTTTGCATTCTATTCCATCGCACTGACCACCTAATATTTAACATTTTTCGTTAACAGTTGCTTCACCACAATCTTATCAAGATCATTTATGTCGTCTATCACATGGCTTTCCAGTGGTATTTTATGTCCGGCTGACTATGTTATCCTTTTGCTTTTAACTTCTGTTCCATCAGCTAGACAAAAAGGGTCTTCTGGTCCATTTTATACTTATTCCTTGTCAGATGACCGCGTTTCACTAAGATATCATTCATCAGTCAGGTTTGTTTCTTCAGTCGTGAATAAAGTCCACAGTTCTGCCCTTAAGGGATGACAACGCTCGGTTTTGCTTCAATCCAGATTCCACTGATCTGCTACAAGAGAGCGAACGAAAATTTTTTGATCTCCATTCGCTCCACTGTTGTCGACGTTTCGCCAACTATTCATGTTAAGACTAGGGGTCAGATTACCATATTATCTCCTTGGTTTCCGCCCAACTGTGCACTCTGTCGCTCTGATGCATTTTCTGTCATGTTCCAATTGACAATACGCAATAACTCGGCTTCTCTTCCAACCAACTCTTCAAATTAAATGGAAACGAATTTATCAACTAGTTGTTTCGACCCTTAGTCGGAACGGACGAACGTTCCTCAAAGATAATACTCAATGCGCGCAGAGTGACCAATCGAATTCGGGATGTTGCGACCTAACTGCCAGACGTACTGGAGAGCTGAGAATGGAAAGGAAAAACCCGTAATCTACACAGTTGCACTTCGGCCCAAAAAGAAAGATGGGACGTTTGCAAGAGTTCTTTTACTAACTCATCCAAGGCAAGCTATGCTTTCTACATCTTCATATTTATCACTTAATATAATAGCAGTGTAATTCATAAACCATAGAGGAAGGTGGATGTTGGCAACGCACGTTACCCATGGGTGATGCCCTGAGGGAAACTCAGTTGGTGTCGGTGTGGCTTTATGTGTTAAGTGCCGCAGGGTACTGAGGAGAACACACATGGTTCAACGCGGTTTGGCACAATGCCTACATTAGGGTAATAAGGAAAGTTCAGTGGTTTCACTGCAACTTACACGGTAGATGCATCAGCATCCTGTGTATAGCTCAGTTGATTCAGTGTGGTTTGTTATCATTGTTCTGAGCGCGGCTCCGTTGTTATTTGCACAGTCTAAGGTGTGCATGGGTGGTAGTATGGCTGAGGTGAGCCCGGCGAGATCTGCACAAGCTTCGCGGAGCAATGCAAGCTCTGCCAAAATCACCATGTTCAACGAAATCCGTTGTCAAATTGCCTCTGGTTGTAGAGTTGCTCATATGACATTGACGAACGCTGCTCTGTTCTAAAACTTCTGCAGTTATCATAAGCGCTCTCGGTGAGCTTATAGTAAAACGACATCAAGCTGTTGTGCTCGCGTGTTCTTCTGGAGCCATGATCGAGCGATTTCTGTGGGTTGAGTTATTGAATGCTGTTCCTTAGTACCTTTTAAGTACAGTTTCCTGTACCCGATTCGTACGATATCGTGGTTGCACGTTCGGCTCTCTTGAGACAGCTACATATGTTACATTCATTGCGCTCGAAATCTGATGCTCCATATTGAAACGATTCTGTATAATATCCAATCATGGACTGTGTACACTTGCCCTCCTGTTGATGCTAATTGGTCATACCTGATTGGCGTGCCTGGCATGAATTCAACCACTCGACTTCTATGCATGCAAGACAAGTTTGTCCTCCACCGCGGTCCTACGATGTGGTAGTTCACGACCGAATCGTGTGTGTGCAACCAATGAAACATTAGTATAGAATGGTTAAAAAAGCAAAAACTGAGCAAGGCTTCTAGGTTCCAAGTACTGATAACCATGTTAACGAAGAATGTATCATCAAAATTGTGTGCCCCTTTGTGTGCTCACCGGGATGTTCACACGATAACCTTAGCATTTGAAGTACACCCATTGGATGTTTTCTGTAGCATGTGAATAGATCGATATGTCGTCAAGTGGTTCTGTGAACACGGTACAATTGGAGGCGGAAGCAACCTACGCAGAGAGGGCTTTCCACGGCTTGCTAACTTGACAGACTATAAATCCTCATGACATTCCAGGCGGCTCTACTGCTTGGCCAACTTTAAAATGACTACCTTTCGCCGTACGTGTGGTTTGGCTTCTTCAGGATCGTTCGAAGGCGTCAATATCGATTACCATACACTCCTCCTCCTCCTCATTAACATTACGCATTAGCTAACGATCTGACACACCTCTACTATTGTGCCCTCATACAAAAAGACAAGGTATATGAACTCGGAAGGTAGTGAACATTAAAGAATAAAAAATAAAAACCAAAAAGAGAATAATTTAACGCCCATTATCATATTATGCATTGATATGAGATCGTGGTTAAGTGGGAAGTTAAGCGGGAGGGGGTGGGGCAAGTACATTCACAACACAAACGCTATTGGGGCCGGCTCTTCGCCATGTTAACAAGTGTATGCAACCAAACTTGTTCATCCTCTTTCAAGCACCAGCCCAGCATTCGGGTGACGCCGACTGACGCTAAGGTGAGGCTCTTGAGTCCTCTTGACCAACCATGGAGGTTAAAAACACGCTTTTTGTTTCTACCTAACATTTGCAATATGCCGTAAATATTATGCGAGACCATTGCAAACATTTGTACATGCCAAATAGGGCATGTCTCATAAACCCGAGAATATACCTGTTTATTGTTACTATTATTGTTGTTTGGCCTGCTATTGTTCCATCCACACCGCTGGCGCATAAACAACGTGCGACGCAGCACTCGATGGGCTGTCATGTGCATTGTGGCACAGCCATCGGAGCCAGGTGCGTGAAATAACGGTGCTGAGTGGTTCACTCGCTCTTCTTGCACCAAATACACGATGCCGTACACGCTCATTGCTCATGGGGTGTCCCCACCAGACATTCCAAAATTACAAACGCAGCGTTGTCAAAGATAACTATCCCCTCTACATCTATCGATCTGATGGGCCAGTTTTCGCAACCGTACAAAAGTGTTAAACGCACGGTTGCACTGCCCTTCAGGGCGAGGGTGATGTCGTTCCGATGCCGCAGGCCGCGAAGAGTTGCGAAAGTGCCTCAAGCTTTTGCTATACAATCCATGATCTCATCTTCTATTCCACAGGCGCTAATGCTTGAATTTCTGAACGACTCCTACGTGATCACTGCTAAGGGTCAGCGCAGGGGTAGGACCTTCCCAACCTTGGAGCAAAGCTTTTCAATTCGAGTGCAAAGCGTAGCCCGAAACTATTCACAGTCATCGCTAATCTGTGCAGTGCTGACTGGCACCTTTGAAAGCTGTCGCACATAATGGTAATATCGTCGTCCTACTCAGAGTTGTACATTCGATTACCTGGAATCAACTCCAGTTGACTTCCATCTATGTTTTAGGGCATTTCACAGATCTAGAACGTTCCTAGATGTGTTTGATTGTGGAGTCTCGGACGCCACTAGATATTTCCCCTGTCAAGGATGTCGCAGATTGATGGCGTGTTCCACGTTGGGTCTCGCTTAGGAGTAAAGCATTTCTAGTCTAATGAGTCATAGTTACCAAGCGCTCTGCGTAGCAGGCTAACATGATAATTGTCCGTTTTCAACGCTCTCCCTGATTCTTTTGAACAACTGGTCATTTTGAACCAGTATTCAATCAACGCAGTTCAGTGAAGCTTTCTTTGGGGTTTAGTCTCCAGGTTCTTGTGCACACGCCGATTGATAACGTATATGAGCCACCTCACATTTATCCACTTCAAAATGGAGCGGACTCCTCACCGACCATGCAGTCCACGTCAGGTGAAATTATGATCGATACTGCTACTAAATTGCTCGCTACATCTCCTCGTCGGTGAAAAGCAGAAAATTCGACATTACGCTTGCCAAGTTGTTTGTAAAATTCAAATATTCACGGGTCCGCAACGATGAAGCCTATGGAACACCGAATTCTACCTCCATCAGGTTGGAGCTATCCCGGATCACTCAAGTGTACCCTCTGTTGGCGAAGAAAGTTGGTGATCCACCCAAAAAGTGAATCCCCGATTCCATAACTCTGCAGTATGTGATCTAGAGTGCGGTGATACAGCCGGTCGAAAGCTTTGGGTAAGTCAAAATACACGACATCGTTCTCTTCTCCACCATCGGCCACTTCCGTCCAACTACCGCGTGCCATCAGCAGATTGATGATGAATGATTGGTTTTGACGAAGTCATACTGCTCGGGAGCCATGACGTTGCATTTCTATCGGTTGTCCACTAAAGGCTCCGCGAAAACACTTCAATCACCTACGAGAACACAGGGAAGAGAGTTACCGGGCTCCAGTTTTCTGGGTCCGAATTAGTGCCGCCTTTAGAAATTTACATGACAAAGTCCTGCTCCCTCATAATCGAGACTCGTTGTTCATCTGAAGGCCTTTGGAAAAACCGCCTCACGGGTTCGACTAGTTTAGTGGCCGCAGCTTTCAGTGCTTTTGGGCGAGTTTAGTCGACTCCCGGACAGCATTTTCTTCAGCATTTTTTGTTCAGCTGAAGCTTAGATGTGTAACTCCTGTATCCGGCGAAGTTGATGACAATATGACAGATTGCGAGTTCGAAAATCAATGCATATTTTAGCCCCAGACCATTAGCTGCTTCGTCAGCGCTTTGTACCCCACCGTTTATGGTGAAAAGTATGGGGAAATGTCGAACTTTACCTTTCGAGGACTGCTGTTACGCCCGTACAGTAGCTTGCCGTTAGGCACAAAAATTTCGGCTAGGCACTGAGGATAATTAACGTTGCCTTCAGGCATAACTATGGTACAACTGATGGCTTAGCGTACACTGCTACATCACTTACTGCCATACATTTCCTAGTCATGTTTCTAAGAAATGACCACGCCATTGCCAAGGGGTCTAATTTCTGAAGGTATTTGCCATCACGTTAGTGAATATTTCAACAAACTATGTCCTGCCACTGTCAAAGGAACAGCTGTTGGGGAGCTACCAATTGGATGATTAAGCAAGTTCTGTTGGAACGTCGTAGTGCATTATGGTATGAGTCAAGCTCCCTTGTTCATTTTGATATCGTGCATAACAAACAAAGTGTAATCTTGTGATTACGTGGTCACTGAGACTTAATGGATTTTCTACCAATGTCGTTTTGATCACAGGCTCTTCATTTGTAGGCATAAAGTCCAGTGTGAACGGTTTGTTTGCTGCTGGCAATCTTTTGGGCGATGTGACATCGTTTCACAAGGGAATATTCACGATGAGTCCATGCAAGTTGGCTTTGAGCTGTTCACTGGGGGATGCCGACACCTCTGGATTGTGTACATGAAAATTACCCAAGGTCTGTCTTCTCTCTGATCCGGGATACGTCAGTACTGTCACGTTCGTCTCGCATTTCGTGCGATACTCAGTTGTCATAGTTTCCGCCATTCTCTAAATTTAACGCAGGCGTCACCGTGTAATCGTTCCGAATTGCGTAACTGTCTACTCGACTAGTAGGAACGACACTAAGCGAATTTTCATTGGGTGCTTCCGACAAGAATGAGGTCCATAGCGGTTTAACTGGGTACAACACCATAGCGAATTGGTGACATGTATTTCCGAACCATCCACTGTCGCATATTGTAGTTCATAGTTGTCTAAAGAAACTAAACCGCTTGACATTGGCGTTATCACATTTGTGACTCTCACTGAACTTATGTCTGAAATCTTTACACCTACACGTATAGCCACGTTACTCTACGTTTTGCATTCTGGGTGCTACCCAGACAATTCCGCCTTTCGGATGTAATTATACCATTTGTTCGGGTTCCTAGTCGATGTTTGATAAATGGACGCATCTTTAAGGGGTCATTTCCACTCGTTAACACTCACATAGTTTCGATGGACTTGCTACCAAATCATCCTCGTTGGTGTAGGGGTAAGGACTTCAGGTAGTAGTCCCTACCCCGTGGTTCTAGTTGCAGCGCTGCTGTCTGCCTAACGAGTGCAACCAACTACGAAATCGATCATGAAATGCTATGTTGAGAGCGAGACAAACTGCACTGACATTTCGAAAACAGTTGCCAACGATCGTAAGGCCTACTTCAGTGTAAATCGTAGTTCAAATTTGGGTTGCTTGTCATTTCCAACTCGCGGCGAGTACTATAAAATCCAACAGTGAAATCGTATGGTTCTTAGTGGCTGGTTTATGACGAAGCTTTGTAAATTTCCTGTCATGTGTTTTTTGCCTTGTGACCAACCGAGTGAAGTAAAGAAAACGGTCTGTATGATGCTTATCGAACGGAACCCAGCTGTATAGGTTGACATCACCATTTGGCAGTTTTGAATTGCAAAACGTTGTTACAACACTAGGTTGTCACTCAATCGTTTTTCATAGAACGTCTAACAGAAGCGCTCGATTGGCTTAATTCCCTAGTTTGCTTTACTTGGTCCAATCATCAACGAGGTCACTACTCACTTCGATAGAGCTAGTTTTGCTCACTCAAAACGAAACGGCGCGATATTAGCTTGGTTGCCAAATTTATGCTTTACACGCTGCTTTGCGTTCACTGCTGTCGCATGAGTTCGATGCATTACCCCCACACACTAGGGATGAAAAATGAACAATGATTTCATACGCGTTAAAAAGCACTGCTTTACAAGCCCCATTGGGTACTCTGGTGGGTTCTCGAAAAACGTTAATTAACCAAATGCATTTAGTATTTCTACTGTCAAAGGAATGGACTTCTCGTATGTAATGCAGTAGTCATGCACTCTAGGTGTTTCCATAACTTCAATAGGCGAAACAAATAAATCCAAGGTATTTCCCGGGAGTAGGATGGAGAGTAGCGTCAAGTAACAAAATGTAAGTGGCGGAGTGCGTCATCCAACCGACTTTTAAATATGGCTAGCGTGGGAGTAGAAACAACCGATTCGGGGAGAGCGTCCCATGGTTGACACACACGAATGGAAACGAAAATTGATATGGTACGCCAGATGGCTGTACTGTTCGACTAATTTCAAGGAGTAGCTTCTAATTTTTGTCTTACTGATGAGTTGCAGTAAAGAGCGGGACACATGATTTGGATTGTGTAAAATCAGGTATACCCTAGTCAAATCGCCTCGTAGTCGGCGATGTCGCCCGCTAAATACTCTCAAACATTTCAGCCTATGCTCCTACGGACGGTTGCGCGTTCCAATGACGTATTTACAAGCCCGACGTTGAGGTTGGTCCAGTGCAATAAGGTCGTGCTTCAACCATGTCTAACAGGCTTGCATTGCATATTGACATGGGGGCGAACATACGCATTGAGTATCTGTCTGAAAATAGTGGTGTCTGTTTGTCGGAACGCCTGTTGTAGTAAGCCGACGTATTGGTTAACAGTTTTCCATGCATTTGCGGATTGTTTGGGACAACCCCAAGTTATCCTGAACCAGCACGCCAAGGTCGCGTTCGACGGATGATCGCTGTAGTACGTACGTTCTTAGCCTGTTGGAATAGGTACTCTGATGTCATGGAAAGCACCTTGCATTTGTCCACTTTGAACTGTAACAGACTACGGGTTGACCAATCATGTACCGTATCTAGGTCTAGGCTGATCGTCAGCCGTCTGAATCCTGCGCCATAGTTTGATATCGTCAGCAAACAGAAAGCAATTTGAAGCGATTGTCTAGGCAGGGTCATTACTAAATACCAGACTCGACTGGTATGGGGTCAGATAACGAACTCGAGACTCTGATCACTAATTGTCGTTGCAGAAGAATGTTGGCGATCCCGCTCAAGAGAGGGAGCTTGGAAAGGAGAATCAGATGATCTAAACGATCAAATACCTTCGACACATCCAAGTAAATCACATCAACTGCCTCTCCGCTTCACTGATCGGTCCGTGAATTTCTTAGGGCCTGTCTGTGAACTTCTGAACACCGAGGATCTATGGACCACGCAAAAGCGTAAGGGGCCACGTAATCGAGTTCAGACGTCCCCTGCTGATAAACAACAATGCAATCAGTTAAGCGCCTCTGGTTCTGCTCCCACAGGTTCATCACCGATTCTACTGAGGCGTCATAACCTCCTGGTCTTCCACGTACCAGAGTCAAAAGATGAAAACCCTCAGATACGTTATGATCACGATGTTGAATTCCTTCAGGGGCTCATCGATAGACTCTTGGATGTGGGCGAAGACAGTGTGACGATTAAACAAGTGGTCCGGCTTGGCCAGAAAAGTAACCAGTCATGTCGACCGCTGAGACTCACTTTTGTAAATCCCAATATGCCGCAGCTCATACTCTCTCGTCTGTCAAAAATGAAAGGTACAAAGGTTCACATCCGCCGAGAATTGAAACCCGAAGACAGGGGTCGTTTGAAGACTGCGGTCATTGAGTTCGAATGCCGTACAGAGCAAGGTGAGACTGACTTAAAAATTGTAAATTTTCGAGTGATCAAGAAGGATGTACGAATCCGTATCAACCGGTTGCTCAACCTCCAGGCACGTCCCGCAGTACCTCCCAAGACCTCCGTGTGGCATTCGGCAACGTGTGCAGCCTAATGAACAAACGTGACGAACTGTGCCGCTTCGCTGTCTCGAAGCGGCCGGATGTTTTAGGACTTGCAGAAACTTGGCTGAACTCCGACATCATACTCCAAGAAGTCTCGTTGTCAGGATACTCTTGTTTCCGATGCGACCGAAAAGGCTCACGGTGGTGTTCTGTTGTACATAAAATCGTCACTATCTGGCAAACTTACCACCACCTATCGGAGCGAGGATAGTTTATGCGAGCAATTATGGTGCACAATCCGCCTCAGGCGCGCAGAACTAATAGTGCGTGTTATCTACCGTAGCCAAGTAAACCGTTGTTGTGATTGGCTACCACATGTACACAAGCATATGAGCCGCCCTCATTTCTTAATGATGGGGGATCTCAGTTTACCTAAGATATTTTGGCCAGACGTTCGACTTCTTCCCGGTCATGGCAACGTTGAGGCTCAATTCGCTAAAATGACTATTGAAATCGGGGCAACGCAACATGTCACCCAACCGACGCGCGTAACTCCTCACTCGGCACCTTGCCTGGACCTAATGTTTACGAGCTGCGAGCAGAAGCTGAACGAGATCAAAGTCAAGGAACCTCTGGCGAACAGTGACCACTGCTCCATCGTGGCAAGCTTAGAACCGTCGTTAGGGTATAACAACCAACGGAAGCCGACATTTAAATACTGGAAGACGGACTTCAACTGGCTCGTCCAAGCCGAAAGTCAGGCTGATTGGACACTACCACAGGATGCGTCGCTTGAGGCCTGTTGGTCATTAATGAAGGGGAAGCTTAACACGCTGTGTAGTCGGTTCGTTCCCCTTAAGTATTGAAAAATCGGACCTGGCAAATCGCATTGACTTGATACGGAATTTAGACAGTCAGCGCGACGGTGCCGCAAAGTTTGGGATAGATACATCAGCTCGGGTTGTGATGAAGATTACATGGTGTACAAGAAACAGCATAACTTACGTAACGCCGCAAAGATCAAGAAACGCCGGCAGTTCGAAGAGGAGCTAGCAGTCTTGGCCACAACAGCACCCAAAAGAATATTTGCCTAGTTGAAACGTCAAATGAAACCTGAGGGCGACCTACCGGTCTTAGAGAGCTTAGACGGACAGACGCTCATTTCAAGCGCGGAGTGCGCGGACGCCTTGGCTACGCACTTCCTCCTCGTATTTTCCAGTAAACCGGCGGCTGTTCCAGTACCGGAACAGGTTGCGCAAGTCTTGCTCGACAGCCTACAATGTGATGTAGTCGAAGTGTATCAGCTACTCGTCAACCTCGATGGTGCAAAGCCCCCGGGACCCGAAAGACCTCACCCATTAATACTTAAGTCCCTATCGATTATCATCTCACCAGCCGTGACAAAATTATTCAATAAATCGCTCTCTGAAGGATCTGTCCCGAACGAATGGAAATGCTCGATAGTGAGACCGCTTCCCAAGGGTGGTGATCCGAGTAAAGTAGAGAACTACAGACCGATCTGTTTGACTTCGGTATTATCCAAAGTTCTCGAGAAGGTTGTGAAAAAGTGTCTGTTGCCGTTCTTCGAATCGATGGACGAATTGACGCCAGCGCAACACGGCTGTACGAAAGGGCGATCCTGCATCACCAACTTGATGTACGCAAACCACCAGTGGGTACGAGCTCTCAATGAACAGAAGGATGTTGACGTGGTGTACATCGACTTTAGTAAGGCGTTTGACAGAGTGAACCACGAGGTAATCCTTCGTAAACTGAGGACCTACGGAATCGGTGGCACGCTACTTCAGTGGTTACACGAGTTTATTGTGGAACGAAGGTTTAGAGTACAGATCAATGACTACTTGACAGACTGGTTCGCATCGACCAGCAGCGTGCTTCAGGGAACCGTACTTGGGCCAGTATTATTTATTATTCATATCAACGATCTTCCGCAGCAGCTCCAGTCACCATGTGCTCTGTCTGCAGATGATTTGAAAATCTGGAGGATCATTGAGAACCAGGACGACTGCGCTCGCCTCCAGCACGACTTAGAGCGGCTTTCAACGTGGTCCACTGAAATGCAACTCCCTCTTAACGCAGGCAAGTCGGAGTTCATCAGTATCACCAGACGTCCAGTCACTCGATCATACACCATGGACGACCAGTTGTTCCACTCTAACACATCTGCCAGAGACTTAGAAGTTCTCTCACGACATGATATGAGATCACTAGAAAATACAGAGAAATTGTACCGTGCGGGACTTCGTATGCTCTGGGCATTACGACGCAGTTTCTCCACATGGTCCGAAGAAACCGTCCATCGTCTATTCACCTCGCTCATTAGACCAATCCTTGAATACGGTGCCCCAGATTACCATCCGATAACCCAGTGGGAAACTGAAAAGCTGGAGAAAATACAGCATATCACAACTAGAATGATACCGAGTCTACGAAAGCTTCCGTATGAAAAACGTTGTGAAAGTTTCGGACTCTACACACTATCGTACTGCGGAGTAAGAATTGACCTTATTATGACCCATCGAGTACTACACTTGAATCACTTCCCCATACTGCGGCCAATATTTCACCTGCGGGAACCATGTAACATCCGAGGACACCGTTACAAACTCAGGGTCCCCAGCATGAACAAAGTATCACATCAGCTTTGTATCGAACGAAGAATCGTAAACTCATGGAATACACTACCAGAGGGATTAATAGAGGCCGATTCTGTGAAGTGTTTTAAAACCCGTATTGACGATTATTTCAGAAACTTGTGCTTTTGTGAAACGATGCACATATAAAGACAAAAGAAGACATTGTATGGCCGGAAATAATGACACCAATAAAATTCCTAACCGGTCAAGGTTTAACGATTAACGGACCAGACACAACTGCTGATGATTCGCAGCTAAATGTTTTTGCTTTTTCGTAATTCGATAGTTGTACAGAAACCTTTCTACTTGCTCTTAAATACTCTTGGCGTTCGTTCGTTGTTCAACTTCTAACCGGTCGCACTTTTGGCCTAGGAGACGTATGCATTTTATTAGTGTGATGGTCGAACGAGCAGTATATAACCAGAGATCAGCTTGGAAGCTGTTTTGAACTGTCACGTGTTGTTGGAAAAGCTTTGCATATTTTTGACCGTACCACTTGAAACAGTCTGAGTAAGGTAAACTAAATTTGACTAATCGGTTACATACTGTGGATCCGCATTTGCTCTTCGACTGGAGCACTTTTGGATTCGCGTCTGCTTGCTTTCTGCTACTCGACGTAGTGTTTCTACCGTGCACAGTAAAGTACTTGACGTTACGTACTTTTCCGACTGGCCACTGTGCACCCTAGTCAGATGGATGGATGCGTCCACTTCGCTTCTTGGTCACACACTGCCCTGTGGAGTGAGAGGGTACGCGGTAAAAGCAACCTGCCCGGACTAGACACGGACGCATTTTACGCTGGTTTCAATTCACACGCCGGACCAAACGCCGCACGGTCAGATGACTGCCGGTGTGAGTTGTAATCCTGTTTACTGGCCGGAGCGCTGCTCGCGGCAGGGCGAGGCACTTGACATGACAGCAGGGTAGATCGATCGCCGTCGAATGATAAAATTGGTCAGCCAATGCCGTCGGCTAGCTAACAAGTCTCCTCCAGAACCGGTAAGACGATTTAGGTGATAAGGCGATGGAATAATTCCTACACTTGGTGATCCACTGGATAGAGCTGGTAATTCCGTGTCCGATGCTTGGGACTTGGGCGACATGTGCTGAAATGCGTATGGAAAATCCCACTATAAACCGGATCACAGTTTGTTTGAAAAGATTCGCACAGTTTTCACAAAAACGGATAGATATTCCTCCAATTTTTTCCGGTAACGCAGAGAACATACAAAACGGAATTGCATGGTTTGGGATAATCCAGTATCCATTAAGATTGCACGTATAAAAAACACATTGTCAATGCCGCGGTTTTGTGTCCATTTCTCAGTGACCTTAAAAAGGCGAGCTACTCGCGGTGGTGCTGGCATCGGGGTTTCTTTGCTGATGTTTCGTTGTGCTGCATCCTCATGTCGTGTTGGGTTTTATGTCGATTTACACCGTCTTCATTAACGGTCATTTCCTCCGTAAGTCCACTGAGCGGCTAATCTTATAGGCATTACTTGCCAACATTTCACGTAGTTATGTGTGATGCCGCGGTTGTTGTCCTACGGTATGACGACTTACGAGGAACTGGCTATAAGACTGAGTCAAGCTTATGTGTCGTTCTCCCGGCTAGCGACCCCAGCATTCGTCACGAGCGCTCAGGATATCTGTTATGTGGTGTGAGCCGTGTAGTCAATGGCACTTCGACATTCATTTTCTTACGTCGCTCTTCCATGTGTTTGTTTAGGTTTTTTGTCCAATCCTCTTTTCTTTCTTTTTCTCCTCTTCTCACTTTCCTCCTTTCGGCTATGCGTTTTGGTGGCCTGCGTTTAGGCAACTGCTTCGCTGTATTGAGCATAGTTAGTGAACTGGATTGTACATTGCTGGTACTTCGGGCGGAGCTGACTGATTGGATTGCAAATTAACAAGTATCCAAAATTCTGGCCGTCTAGTTTCCTGTATTCGTCAAGAAGTTGGCCTAATCACTTTTCGAATTATAATTCCTCGTATTTTCAACTACCATTTTTTACCTCCACCACGACAGAGATGACGGCGTTTTCTGCCTCTGGTTCATCATAGAAATCCAAGCTTATGGTTGGCGGCATCCGTGTTCGGATTCGCCTGTCACTGTGGCCAGCCACAGGACGCCTGCGCCTACAGAGGGACCATGGGTGGCTTGCGCTGCACCACCCGCAGCTCCATCCATACACCCCATATCCAGTGTAAAACCGAAAGAATAAGACCGGGAGACATGTGAATGGGAGCCACGTTTCAGCAACGTAGCCGGCCCACACTCCTTCACAGACAAACACAAGCACGCTGTATTTGGGGAATAAAGCGCACACAAGGCAGTGGCTGGACCGTAGTCCGCTCCACACTGAGTGCATGGAACTGCTCTTTGAGCCTAGCACGGCCACAAGGACCGTGCACCCCGTCCCCTCCAGCAACGACCAACTGTCTCCTGGAGCCAGTATGAACGAGGTAGTGGGTAATAGACAGGTAGACACCGTGTCAACATACACAACAAGCGCAGTCACACCGGGGATATCAAGCAACAGCCAATCACTTTAAACGACAAGCTGAAATAAAATAAATCCACTAATGCATACAGCTACGGTGGCGTAACTCTTCGCTAAATTACCATATGAAGTGAGTTGGTTAGCATTGAATCCGCGATAAGTAAGAAATGTCCACAAGTTTTCTAAAAATGTTAGAAACGCAACAAAGTTACCAAAGATAAGCTCAATTAACGTAAGCAACGTGGCCAGTTAATAAAAGCTTATTCAGATAGGCAGAACAAGGCAAATAAAGCGGAATGAAATTTATCCAACCTCAAAAGACTTAGTTTAAGTGTAGGTTGGTTTATCCCAACTGCGTTGAAGAAATATCATGAATGCAACATCATCCTCAGCATGGTGCACAATCCAAGCTTATACACACCAGTCAACATGCGTATTAAGAGGGGAATGTATGATTTTCGCAATAGCGATTGCACAATCGTCGCTTTGGCTGGAATTATTGTCTTTGGAGCATTGCAGCTACCACCTCCAGAATGCAATGTCACCTGGCTGATTGGATCGCATCCTATTTCGCAGTGCTCGGTTTCGAACATGCGTAACCTGAGATTAGCAGTTTTTATCGGAAAACTTTACACGCGCTCTCCTCCTCGCCCACTTGATTTCTCCACACGTCTGTTCTGTAGCTCAGGAATCCACCTTGTGTCTTCTAGTGTGCTACCAAATGATACGTGGAACGAGTTTTTTCTCGTCTCTGGTGACTCAATCGAAAGTATCGTTAAATGTTTTTGTCCACTTGTCAATCGATACGATAGGGGCTACTCTGTCCTCTTTACAGCAATAGCGTGCACGTCAGTGGATAATGAGCGGCCATATATCCTATTTACTAAGTTAGTCATGACGGTTTTTACTATCCCTCATAGCTCATTGGTTCCAACCCGAGACTGACAGCAGTCGAGTTGCGGGTTCGAGCTCCACAGCGGCCAGATGAAATTAGCACCGCTGACGATTCCCGAAAGGATGACGCGGCTTTACAGTGCTCCTCCGGGCGTGGTATAACTGTCTGGTTGAGCCTAGATGTAATGAGTCTTCACTTATACTATTCAAACCGTTGCTCCTCTTTTGTAGATAGATTCTTCTTGCGTATCGATGTCCGCAGCCACTCTGCTACTACGACGCAGCAACTTGTTTTCCTTTTTAACTTAATTTCCTACGGCTCCCTCGGGAGAAGTTCAGCTTTCCCTTCATCACACTATGTCATCACTTTCAATTACATAGCTTTTCAAATCCTGTCTGCTTATACGTTCGTCAGATCCGCTCATAGGTAGTTTTAGTACCGACTTTTACTCGCCGTGGGCTCCGGACCCACTCCTGTGTGCTTCGTGGTACCACTGTGGGAAGTCGGTGACTAACTTGCCATCATTTGAGCCACCGTCCGCTTCCTGACCTATCGAACTCGCTACCTCCGCAATTTTTTCCAACCCTTCCCCTACTGGTGGACTTGCGTTTCCAGTGATACCATCCCCTCCCTTTATTGGAATTTACGAGGAAATGAAGAGGACTATCTTGTTTTTCAATAGTTCGAAAGTCGGTAGAAATTTCTCACATCTTTACTCAGTCGGACAGCCGTTACACGCCCGAAAAAGCACTGTATGGCCGTTTCATCTTTTCGGGAATCGTCAGCAGTGCGCATTTCACCTGGCCTCTGTGGGGCTCGAACCCGCAGCTCGGCTGTCGCCAGTCTGTGGTTGTGACTACTGAGCCACGTGGGACGGCAACGACCACCGTGACTGTTACTAAATGTGATATTGCCGCGCACTGTCCGCTGACTTGCACGTTACTGCCTTGCAAAGGACAGGGTAGTCTCCTCACCAAGCGATAAACTTACCCAACTTTAGCCTCCAATTAATGTATGGCCGCTTTTCTGGGTACTAAGGAGTAGTAAGCGGCTAAATGGTATAGGTAGAAATTCCTCTTAAAGAATGAAACGGCTGTTCAGTGTTTTTCCGGGCGTTTGACGACTATCTAACTTTGTCTCTATACGATGAATTTCTACCTATACCATTCAACTCCCCATACTACTCCTTTGTAATTTTGGAAGTCTTCCTTCCTTCCCATTATCTTATGCTGCTATATCTCATCGCTTTCGCAAGCTTGTCCATTTGTTTTGAAGCATAGTATGACTTGGGTTAGGAATCTCACCATGAAGCCTTTGAAGGGAGGCCTCACTTTGATCTTCGCTCCAAGTAGGCTAATGCGAATTCATTGCCATTAAGAACGGACTGGATAGCCGAACAGTCTTCTCATGGTGTCGGCTGAGTGGTTCGAGTCTAACCCATTCCAGAAAATAGTTCGGCGGCAGTGTTCCAGAACCTGGCAACCGTTCTCGCCATAAAACGCCACAAATGTCCGTTTATCAACATTGTGAAGTGGTGAATGTGACTCGCCATAAACTAAAGTCACTGCCCCGTAGATATCTGGATAATTACGTCCAATCCACGGACATCAATCGTCTATTCTTACATAGCCAACGCTGTCAAACAATCACACGTACGACGGCACACTTACAAATACAAACTACAAAGCTGCACCTATGCGCAGTGACACAGACATGTACGCATTTACTGTTATGATAAGCATATTGTATTCTTGTACATTTTTGTTCACTCTTTGTTATCATAACGTCATCATGCCTGTAAAGACGTGCCTCGCGTTGCCGAGAATAAAAAGTTTATTTTATTTTAGATTAGAGCATCAGCGTGTAACTTGACGTTCCGCCTTGAATCGATGTATTTACTCCATGTACTTTCCAAATACTCCCTACCTGTTGTGACCTCTCCCACTTCTTGTGTTACCTGGTGTTGGACACTAGAATGGAGAAGGCACGGGTGAATGTTGACAGGCATTGATTAGGTAGAAGTGACTGCGAAAGAAAGCGAGACGAAGCGACGGAAATAGCTCAGGAGCACAGCGTTACCCCAGCTAACGTCATCGACTGCCGTGATCGCACTATCGCTGTCTGAATGATTACGCATTATTCGATTGCAGACTGCCACAGTAGTTACGCACGACATATAAGTTGACTCGATGGCTCCATCAACGGGATGGATTTTGCGCCTGGTCTAAGTGGAAAGAAGTTAATTCAGTGATTTTAGCACTTGCCTGGCCGTCTCAAAGTTCCTTAGCTGGCATTGCAAGTCAAGACTCTACTTAGCAGCGCCTGACGTTGTTTTAGGTGCCCGTTCGCGTTCACAAACTTTCACATTCCTCTGTTTCTTTGATATATAATAAAAATATATACATAAATAAATATTTTCTTCTCGAATTCCTCTAGACACACCACATGAGGCATGATCAACATTTTACAGGCAATCATTCGCAACGGGCACGTTGCGTTCCACGCAATGGGAAGGTGGCTGTACGATATAGATGTTGCAGGGATAAGAGCAGTATTGGTGAGGAGCAACTTCGTTTCATGTGACGATAGTCGGTGTTCATGTGTGTGTAGTGTAAATATCAGCAGTAAAAACGTATAAAATGAAATGTTGGTAGAATGTGCGAATAGGGTAGTATCTCGTACTGTACCCATTAATAGTAGTGAGATATGGCGCTAATCAACTTGCCAATGCGAAGCCTTGGGGTGTGACTTGAATTCATTTGTTTCCCATTATACATACTGCAGTGGCCTAAACTATTCTGCTTTACTTTTGAAATACCAAGCGCTTCATAGCTATAACCATTGCATCTGGGTTACTAACATCTCCAGATGGGGTTCTCGCCACATTGTGCTGTGCATCTCAATTTCAGGTCGTACGATGTTCCGATGATTGCCACGCGGTCAAGCGTGGAGAGCTGGAGAAACCAAAATGCTACATGGCCGTCTGCTGGTGTCCACAAGGTGGACTCGATATTCAATACATCGAGCGCATGCGAGCGTACTGCAACCATCAGAACTCGGCTTTCCCTACTGTTCCCATTTCTTACCCTTCTGATTCCACCCATACTTGGGACTTAACCAAAACGTTGTGGCAGTTCGGTCCCATTACTCTGGTGCAGCGTACCCCCATACGCGCGCTTCATCGCCGGTCTGCACTGGAAAGAGTCCGAAGCGTACATCTCCTGCGACTACTGGACTATCGAGCTTTTATGTGCAATGTTCCTCTCGAGGTTAGCCGTCTAGTGCCATTACGTGACCACTTAACAATATATGCTTGAACCCCATAAGGGTGAAGTTAACTGTTTCTCGTTCATTCACCTGGTTGCTTTCAGGCTAAGTATGTGCGCATCTCTGGTTGTGCTTTTTTACAGACGAACAATTGTATTGGTGTAATTTCCTGACTTTGACTCGAAAGTCGGCGCTTTATTTCCTTTATGCTATCTCATATTGCTCGGTTCAGTATTGCATTGTGGCACATGAGTTACTCATCACACTGCTACTGTTTATCTTCTCCTATGTTCATCTGCCTTAGTTCCGCGTTAAGCGATGTGGATTTTGAGATTTTTACGCATTCTAAGCTATTCAGCATTGCATTTTTTCAGGCTGCTACCTTATAATCCTGCGAAATCTATTCCATACACGAATTAATACAAAGCACTCTTTCGCACACTTTTACATAAATTTGCAAAGCGCGAATCACTTTCCAGCACCCAATGCCGGCTTGGCTTGCTTTGGCAGTCAAACGGCATAACACTGTTGAACAACCTCCGGGTATGCGATTACTTTTTCTATCTCACTTTCCCGCAGTTTACCGCGATGGTAGGACAGCTTTTCGCTGATCACTCCACACATTCGACTCTCTAACATGCATACATGCGCTCTGGCCATGTTTGATCTCGCAGAAGCCTGCACTGTTCAAGTGTTTACAGAATTCAATTTTCTCTGCTTGCTGAGTTCCCCTCGCTTGTGCAACATGTACACAGCTGCAGTATCCACGAAGAACAAGTGCTCTATCAATTTCATTAATTTGTTTCGTTCCCATCTAGAGCGCTACTTGTTTCTTTCGTGGCCTCGATATCATTTTGACGCCATGTAACACTGAATTTGTAAAACGTTGTTGCTAATCTTCGTTTCTTTCTTTTTTTGCCCCCTGTTTCACTGGTAGCTCGACGATTACCTGTCTTGGAGCAACGTGTATCCGGCAGAAGAGCTTTTCATCATAGACTTGCGTTGTGACGCTGGTACCTATGTGAAAGAATTTATCCATGGTGATCTGGGTCGAACTCGTCCTAGTTTGGCGAGCATATTTCAGTGCCAAGTGGATATTCTAGCTCTGGATGTTGTCTCCATTGAGTTAGACTGGCCTCCTCGTCTTGATGACCCGAAATTTCTTCCCTGAAACGGTTTGTAGATATTTCACCCACTCTCTATTCGACACTGCTAATCCCTTGCACAGTGGTTCTTGTACGATGTTAAAGATTACGTATTGTTGCTCATTGTTTTCTGTTTTCTTCCGTGTCATTGCAAAGCGTAACCACCAAGTTAACTAGATCATTATGTTGCTAGCCCGAACTTCATCTGTGAATGTCGTCTTTGTTGAGCGCGCCTCACATCGGTTACACATCGTCCACATCACCATTCCCGTGATGCCAGTTTTATTTGCACCCTCCCTCTTATGAACAAATCAATGAGTCTTTATTCTCCCGGATGAGGGGCACGCCTTTTTCCGCATGATAATGAAGATATCCCGGCGTACGAAAAAACTCTATGAGCAGACTAATTCGTGCGCTATTCAATTTTATCATTTGATAAGATACCATCGATACATGAAACAGCTAGTGAAAGTAGCAAAGCTTTTGGAAAAATATCCATCCAAATCGAAACAACAAAGTCGCATATGAATAACGCTGTTATTTACAACCAGTTGGCAAAAGTCTGCACAAGTTATAATCATCAACTTCAGTTCACTCCAAACAGACAACAAATATGGTTTTAAATCACAGGCATATGCATACCAACGGCATCATAATGCGCCGCGCATTTTATGTGACAAACGAATAAGGGTAATTGACCAGTCACTGAGATACTATACCGTATCGTGGGCGCTGTAAGGTTTCGACGTTACTCAGGGACCGGGACGGAAACACAATGAACTGCACGAAGCAAATAGTTTTCAAGACTGATCTCCACTCAGATCAACGTTCCTATAATGCGAGGCCATGTAACCACCTTGAGCCGCTATCTGGCGCGTCAATATTACAAACTCGAATCGGTCAAGAGCATTGATAGCACAATGGCTTGTACCAGTTGTAGCGAGAATGGATTTGTTCACTTCAAATTGAAATGTTAACGTGTGGATTATTGCATTTGTGAGGAAAGTTCTGCAACTACAAATGAACATACAACAGGGTTGACGTCAGGCCACAGATTCAGCATTGCGAGTTCGGGCATAAAGTTTTACTTGAGACAAATTGTGGGATTGAGTAATGGAGATTGGGAATCACAGCGAGCGAGTCACCGAGCGGGACGAACATCTCGCAGGATATGGCATCAGGAATTCTTCGATTGAACAAGGTACGCTTTTGTATAGCGTGATCAGCAAGATTGCGCGCTGCATCTCGCTGAAATGACCATGGAACCTCGCATGGTGCTGAAACTTTTGTAATCAAACTGCCATACTCGGATAACAACTGAAGTGTGATCAGATGTTTGACATAAACTTATTGATGCACCAGTAAAACCATAATAATTAGTTTGAAAACCATTCATGGTTATCGGAAACGTGTTCCTAGTGGTTTCACACATGTAGAGCAAGTTGACAAAAAAAACTGCAAATTGTGCCTCAGATGCACACTGCCACTTATGTGCTGTTAATGCAACATGTTTGGCGAAGTGGCAGGCCTGAGGTCCGATTGTAGATCTCCAAAATACAAGTGACTGATATCCGTCTGATCTGACGCCCGTAGGACATACTTTTATGGTGGAAACCGGACGGTCAGGTCGGAACCTAGCCTGGTGAACCTATACCCCCGTTGCTTAAACCCGTTATTACCGTACTTTTCACTACATCATCGGCAGCCATTTAAGTCGCAAAACTCACAAACTCGTTTACAGTCTAAAAGTAAAAGCCGTTACAGAAAAAATATTAATTGTAATGCAAGGTTCATGCAGAAAGTAGGGTTTACTGGGCCACGCTGCTCCGGTTGTTGCAGCTTTTACTGTTTGCCGACGCACTGGATCCATCTCCGCATTTTGTCTGCAACTAAGACGTTCGTACATCCGATGTATTTCTTTCGCATTATTTCGTCTGACGTAGTTTACAGTTAAAAAATCCGGTATGCTTACTGATGATGCAACTCGCCTACGGAGTGCCCGCAATGCGATATTTCTGGTCGACTTCACGTAAGTTCCCATTGCGTGCCGACATGCTCATGGAAGTTATCATGATGTTTCGCAACACGTCCAAGATCGATTTCCCACCTACAAGGGAAAAATGGTCTACCTGGATGCAGACATCAGGTATATTCTAATTGTGCCACTTATGACATAAATGTCGCATTCCCCATTCCAGGGTAAACTTGTTGAAGTCGCTGCCTGAGTATAAAGGTAATTTATACGGGCACACGTCGGTGCTCTGTCGAAACTCAAGAGTACGCTGAGTCTGATGTGTGGTCAGCTTATGTTCATGGTGCTCTTCGCGTGGTTATTGACTCCACGCGTGAGGTTTAACAGCAGAGCTAAAGTCGTATGTTAATGGGGCAATTGAAAGGCTTATCTGGTACGTCATTGTTGTTCGGAACGGGTAGTCTGAACAAAGAACTGCGTGTGTATTTGAAGAATATGAGGCTAACTGTCACTTAATGAGGTTTTTGGTCTGCGTATTGACTGAATGTTTTCGTGTGATTGCACAGGAGCCACATCATCCTCCAAATGCAGTCGAGGGGGTAGGGAGAGTAGTCAGCGTCCGGCGAGGAGGTCCGTCGGCGACTTGTGTACTGCTTCAGTGGTGCTTCGCCGTGTTGTAAACACTACGGATTTACGACATACCTTTTCCGCTTTCCATTGTTTTCAATCACGCAGATGGCATCGCTGGGCGGTAGCTCTGAGCATAGCATCAGCTCCCCATCCAGACGCTTAGTTTTTGCATAGTAATCTAATAATGGATGGATATGTAGGATTGGCAAACATTCACCAGTGAATCGGTGCGTTCTTACTTTGAAACCTAACGAACCTGCAGGTGCAGGAAGGTTGTGGAACAAGGGGCTGGAGTACAACTTGGCCACCTTGTTTTGTCCTCCTTCTCCATCCAGGTGTCGTGTGCACTTGCGACGCTGCCGTTTTCCAAGTCTATGAGGCGATACATCTCTAAGTTAACGATTGGGGCTACATACATGGTCGCATTTTGCGGGAAAATGAAAAACCGAAGTCAACCCAACTGAGTATTATGGGCTAAAGTACAAGTGTCATCCAAAGGAACGGAAAAGCCCCTTCATTTAACCGTACTGTTCCCTACTCATTTTTGTGAAGTCACGCGACGGATGCATTGATTAATGCGTAAATCAACCGATGGTATGAACTTGTGGACAAATGATCGGCAATGCGGAAAAGACTGAACACATACTTCTTACTGCCTTATACACATTAGCAATGACGGTGTGCCATCAACGGGACCCACGTTGTTTAGACGCTTCGTCGTCATGACCACACTTTTGCACATAAATAAAGTCGCAGGGTCAATGTTCGGCATAATAGAAACTGACTGTGCGTCATCCAGAAGAGTCCCTGAGATGAACACCGTTCTAGGACACGTCTGAAAATCTGTGATGTTGACGTGTGTGCCGCTCGTGCTATTATCCGCAAACGTCCGAGCAACGACTCGAATGAAAATGCAGTTGTCTAGCGTACCTAACCGGCGAACCTCCTGGCACAAGTGCTACAGACAATGCACATTGAGTACAAGCTTCTGTTCGCCGTACGTGGTGTCTATATGTCGAAACACTGCAACCTGGATTCCACATGCAACCAATAGTAAGAGCACCATTTCTGCAAACATAGTACGTACGAGGTGACAAATAAATCTACGAAATTGTCGTACTGCGCCTGGAAGGATGTTTTTCATTACGACTGGATCCAGATACTGCAAAAACTGACGTAATTCAGCAGCTTACAATCTATCAACATCTTCTAAGCTTCGAAATTCACGTGGGAATTCACTGGTAAGACAGCCGCTAATGCAAAGCAGTTGTGCACATCCCGGATAGCTGGGGAGGAAAGGTGTACTTTCTTGCTATGGGTCCATTTCGCCACAGATGGAGCAACCGTTTCATCACTCGATGCAAAGTTGCTGCGTGTAATCCAACGGAAAGGACTTAGTCATATTCATACGAAGTGCCTCGAATAGTGAGTCGCCAAGGTAGTGTTCCTCCGGGTGCATGGACCGGAACTCCATATCGGTCCGAGGTCTAGCGTCCTCTGACTGCGGAAATGTGATGCGTCCGTCAAGATAAACACCTACTCAAGTTTGATGTACATGAAACATCAGCGTTACCAACGTTGGAACATTTTGCTCTTGCTGGTTCATCCGCCACAACACACTGCAACATAACCTGGATAGATTTTCCTTCCTCACTTGAACCACACCAGATTCCATTGTATCGCGGAGGTCACGGATTGTTTGTGTCAAAAATTGCGGCATCTCTAAAGGTTTCTCTCACTCGTTCAAATCCAAAATTGCTTGGTGAAGCCGCAGAAGAACTTACGCTTCTCCGAAACGAACCCCTTTCAGTCTCGGCAAATTCACCTGGCGCAATCCATGGGCCTACCCACGAACATTATCAACCACACCCTCGTGTAATCCTCCCCACTTTCACACTGACACTCCAGAGGGGGCAGTCTGCAAGCACACAACTGCGACCGTGGCGTCAACATCAGCAACAGAACAACTTTTTCTGTCGAGCGTGTCATTCTAGTGGTTCGTAACATTTTAGCAACAAGTGCGATACCCAGTGTGCTACAGTCTAAAAACCCATTTGGATCCTGTGCCACACTTGTTCAGGGAGATTCCGTACCGTAATTGTTGCAAGCTTTTCCATGCTAGATACCTCCGAGTTAAATCTAGTCAGGCCGTTATTAAACCAACCAGATTTCCTGTGGTTCTTCTTGAAATGCACCTCTATCCCACTGATAAAATGCGTGCTCCTATTATCTCAGAAGTACGACCAGCTACTAGCCCAGTGTATGGAAATGGTGGCCAACAAAGTCACCACGGTCGGGATAAGCATCGCGGACTGTGCAACCCAAGCCTCCTCAGTAAGTGCTGCTACAATCCTGAAGATAATGGCTCGTAACACCGTAAGTAAGACGATACCAAGAGCCCAGAAAATAAACTGATGTTCCAATACCACACGTGGCTCACATTTGACTAATACGGTTCCTAGTCCGAGCGGAGTAACTACAAATGAGGCTACTTACAATATCTCGACGGAATTCATAGAAAAAGAGCAAACCGGTACTAGCTAACGTTGGGTTAGATTACTTCCAAGATGAGCATGAGATAAGAACCCATGATAATGTACAATAGTGTTATATTCGTAAAACACTGCTTGGATGGTGTGCTAACGATATCGGTGTCACGGCTGCGTACCCCAACGAACTACAAGTGAATTGGTTCCGGAGGAGCCGTACTAGAAAAATCCATGGCCTTAAGAGATTCAGGCTGACGCACTTACAAAGTCTGTCCAAGTAGCCTGACCTGATTTGCATACACAACCCAACAAAACCATTGCGTCAAATTGAGCCGCGAAGACAAACTCCAGCATCAACAGAACTTAGCGGCGCAATTCAGTACAAATCCCAAGTTGCTATATAAACACGTCAAGAAGCTCCGCAGAGTGCAGCGTGGGATGGTCTTGCGCAAACCGCACAAGATGCAGCCAACGTGCTTCGCCAACACTTCATCCATACTTTCCGGAGTGAATCATCGTTTCATCCGCTTTTTACACAGCTTCCATCACCACCAGAGTTAAACCACGTGTCGTTTACGGCAGCCAATGTGATGAAAACGTTGATGCCATTGCGCGTGCACAGCTCACCTAGTTTAGACGACATCAAACCGAAGGCCTTGAAGACAGCGGCTATGAACCTTGCCAAACCATCAGCTCGGTTCTTTTAAACTTGTCTCGACGAAACGCAGGTTCTCACAACGTGGGAACATGGAGTAGGCACTCCTATTTATAAAAGTCGTAATCGTTCGAAGCCCTCGAACTACAGTCCAATCACTCTCCTCCCAGTTTTATCCAAAGTAATGGAACGTATAATTGCAGTGGCGCTCATGGGATACCTTGAGAGAAACAACATCCTAATGTCACAGCAAAACGGATTCCACCGAAATCGATCCTGCGCTACAAACTTGCTGCTAGCCCGAGCAAGCTGGACAGAGTCAGCCGATGCCAGATTGGGAGTCGATGTTGTCTACCTGGACTTCTCGAAAGCGCTGGATCCTTTGGACCATCGCATTCTCCTTCATAAGCTTCGAAGCTATGGCATCGGTGGCCCTATACTCGGTTGGATTGGCAACTTCCTCGCTCAATGTCAGCTGAATATGAGAGTCCGCAACTCCATTTCCGACCCATTAGACGTCCAGTGTGGCGCGCCTCAAGGATCGGTACTGGGGCCACGTTTATTCCTAAAATTCATTAACGATCTTGCCACTGTACCGCTGTCGAATGTTTTACTGTTTGCTGATGATGTCAACCTTTGACATGCTATCAGGACCTCGGATGATCACATGGCATTGCAAAGCGATCTCGACAGGACTAATGCGTGGTCATTTGATAACTGGCTCCAGTTCAACGGGACCAGGTGCAAAGTCGTAAGCATACGCAATCAGCTTATCTATGAATCTCGACTTGGGGACCAGAAATTACAACATGCTTCTCAAGAAAACGACCTCCGGGTGCTCGTGCAGTACGATCTTATTTCCATGAGGCAGGCTGAAAGGGCATCGAAATGTGCCAGTCAACATCTTGGACTTTTACCGAGGGCTTCCGGGAAATCTGAGCTATCAGTCTGTCCGCAAGTGCCGAACGCCTACCTGTGGATTCACAAGGAATATGCGATCCACGCCTGGCGCAAGCGCGACATCTATGCACTTGAAGCTGTAGTTTACCGGAAAACACGATCTTTCAGTATTTGTAACATCGGATTTTACGGTTGTTTTAACCTACAAAACGTCCACTTGTTTTACTGACTGCACATCCGTTGACACACAAGCGTTTTGATGAGTACCTTGCTTAACCGTTATTTCCTCTGGTTGATTCCCTTCCTATTTTTGTAGTCCGCGCAATATACGTCGGGTTCAGTCGCCCCCAACTGCTTTACTGTCTGGTATTTGACACCTCTTTTACGTGTCATTGATTGCCGACTGGTATCCCAGTCTCCACCCAACAATTGGTGACCCCGGTCAAGAACATGCCATCCACCATTTTGAACTTTCATTCTAGTGAGCTCGTTCCAATGATTTTATGATTCGTTCCTTGTGCTCATGCTTTTTTCTCACCTCCCACACTTTTTATCTGCTTTTTGCAATGGATTATCTAGATGATGAACAATCATCATACGCGGTTAACGCCGTTGAGCCTGTCATGGTCAATTCTGTTGCGTTAGCCCCTCCACCTTTTAGGGAGAATGATCCTTCGTTATAGCTTTTGCACCTAGAATCCGTTTTTTACGTCCGTAGGACTTCTGATTTCGCCACGCATAATCAACTAATATCTCGCCTTCTTCAGTGTATATTCTCGCAGGTAAGAGACATCGTGATTTGCTCCCTTTGGTAAAGAAATACGAGACACTTAAACAGGCTATTCTTCATCGGATGGTGCCTACTGACAAGGTCCGTCTGCAGAAACTACTTAGTGATCTGCAACTAGGAGATAGGTTGCCTTCAGTCTTGTTGCGTGAAATGCAACAGCTCATCAACACGTCCAATATGGTCGTAGGGATTCTCCGTGTGCTGTGGATGCAACGCCTTCCTGAAAACACTCAGGCTATCCTTGCAGTAGCAAGTGACCTGCCACTCACAACAATTGCAGATCTAGCAGACCGCGTCATCGAACGGCACCAGCCAGATTCTGAAACCAAAGCACCTAAGAAGCGTTATGCTGGCGCAACCACCCCGACACCCGCGACTAGCCAGCCGTCGGAAATAGACGCCTTATCATTGCAGATAGCGTCGCTTCAGCGCCAGATCGAGGAACTCACTTTAAACCGTAAGCACTGTAACCGCTCTGGATCGTCGCACAAAACCTGGTACCCCAGGTTACTGCTTTTACCCCTCGCGTTTCGGTAATAAAGCACGTAAGTACACACAGAAATGTGGCTACTCCGCTACAGATGCTCCTCCACGCCGGCTTGTAATGGCCACAAACGACGGCGGCAAAGCCCATAGTCGTCTCATCTACATTAGGAATTATGATTCGGAGACCCAGTTCTTAGTTGATACCGGGGCGGAAGTCAGCGCAATTCCACCTATGTCAAGTGAGCCTACAACTTCTCTGCCGACAAGCCCAAGTGCAGCCAACGGCACGCCAATAGCCCCCCACCCACATTCATCGGTCGCTTACCCTGGAGCTAGGTCTTCGGCGCACGTTCCGCTGGGTATTCACCGTCGCTGCAGGCCCCTTTGCCATCATCGGCCCTGACTTTCTCAAGCATTTCGACGTCTTGTTCGATGCGAAGTGCCAGGTGATAGTCGCCACTACAACAGAATTCAGTGTACGTGGCATCACCGCCGATATTGCATCTATAACACCGGTCTATGCATTTCCCCAGACCACTCCAGACTACGCCAACCTCTTTTCTTAGTATTCTAAGCTCGTTCAGCCAATGAACGCAGCTTTGCCCGTGACATCCCAAGTCACGCACCACCTACGGAGCAATGGCCAACTTGTCTTATTTCGTCCACGCCGACTATCGCCAGCGAAACTAAAGGTGGCTAGGGCGGAGTTTGAGCACATGCTTGAACTTGGAATAATCCACCCTTCCAACAGCCCTTGGTCCTCGCCCCTACAGATGGTCCCCAAGAAATCTGATGACTGGCGCCTTTGCGTTGATTACCCCACCCTCAATCTGCTAACCGTCCCAGATAGGTATCCCATCCCACACATGCAGGACCTTACCGCATGCCTCACAGGTAAGACGATCTTCAGTAAGATCGATCTAGTTCGCACCTATCACCAGATATCTGTAGAAGAAAATGACATACGTACAACAGCTGTTCCCACTCGTTTCGGCTTGTTTGCATGTTTAGGAATGTCATTTGGACTGTGCAACGCCGCACAAACTTTCCAAAGCTTCATCCACGATGTTACTCGTGGCCTAGACTTCGCTTATGCCTACCTCGATGATGTTTTAGTAGCCAGTTCATCGGAGCAAGAGTATCTCGAGCATCTTCGAACTCTCTTCCAGCGCTTGACCCAACACGGTGTCACAGTCAACCCGACTAAGTGCGAACTCGGCAAAAAGGGATCCAATAACAGTGCCCGGACTGTTGTATGCTCAAATGTCCCTGAATCTACCGCCATCACATTGCGGGATAAGTTATCAGACGACCAAGACCAATGGAACTCATTGTGTATGTAGATGAGTATCAAAGCCAAGCCCATAAACTTGTTACGAATTACTCGTCATCCGAACTCACCACACTATGGTGAACCCAGACTTATTCGAGTAACTCTAGAGTCCTACACCGACGTAGAAAACGTTTTGCTCTCTGCAAGCGCGCTAAAACACGAATCCTGTGGGATACGTATCTATCCTGATGTCCCTTGGAGCGCTCGACAATCAAAACGAAACATCGAAGAGGGGCACAGCAAGCAAGACCGCCTAAATACAATCTTCATACATGGCGTGCCAGGACATCCTTCTAACGATGTTCAAGAGACCGGAAAGCACGATTTAGAACAGTGGCGGGTCATTCGCGAAACACTTTCTTTGGATAATGTTGTGACACTATCGCTCATCAGGATACCTCTCTCATCGAATTATAGAGGATGCGGCCCTAGAATCCTAAAACTTGTGGTTCAGTCAGAGCAACAAGCAAAGGATGTTTTGGATCGATGGCGGAGAAATCAGAAACATCTTCCTTCCGAAATTCGGTTAAAGGCCGCAAACACCTTGCACAGCTCAAATATTAAGGCAACTGAAGCAGAAAGCATCCTGACGAATGTACAGAAGTGTAACTTGACTGCTGCTTTGATTGACTCTGACGTAGGTCTAAACGAAGGTTGGGACGCACCTTGGCCGAATCAAGCTGCAAACGAGGTATCATAGACCCATCAAAAAAACGAGTAACTGCCGACCTCCCATCGGTCGGCATTCTCCCACACTTGACAGCTTCACCGCTCTGCGGGCTCCTAGAAACCTAGAAACTGGCCTGCTTGTATACGAATGCTCAGGGTCTTTCTAACAAACTGGCTGAACTGAAAGATCGCCAAGCTTCCGGCTCGTATGATGTCATTGATATCACCGAGACATGGTTGCACACGGGAATGACGGACGCTGAAGTGTCGCTACCCGGCATGTCGCTGATCCGGAACGATAGGCTCACAAAAGGAGGAGGGGTAATCCTGTACTACCGAAACGACTTACAGTGCGAAGCCGTGGAGGATTCAGATTCGCAGTTCCCCGACTCTATTTGGTGCCGGTTGCAGTTAAAAGGCAGGGACGCTTGCCTTATTGTCTTGTTGTACCGCGCCCCTAACTCAACACCCGAAACCGACTACCACCTAGCGGCTGCTTTAAGGTGCAGTTTACAACAAAAGTACACTCACATTCTTATCATGGGTGATTTAAACGTACATTGTTTAGAAGCCCCTGCCACGATCGGAGAACAATTCAAAACCGATCTACAAGATCTAGTAACTACTGTTCCTCTTTACAACCACATCACTTTGCCCACTCGGTTCAGAACTGGTAATAGGCCATCTGTGCTAGATCTTGTGCTTACCAACGAAGAGCATATGATTGATGCGTTGATTTTAGACTGCCCGTTGGGTCGCAGTGATCACGCAGTCATCAGTTTCAACTTTGTCTGCTATGCAGAATATCTGAATGATAACGGTGAGACTGTGCGAACCATCACAAGGTACGACCGACTCGCCCAGCTAGTCAGCGCCACAAACTGGTCTTTCCTCGAAGAAGAACCCCCGGAAGTCGCCTGGCTCGAGTTCGTCACCACATTCAGTCAGCTGATTGCACAGGCTTCAGAGATAAAAGCTTGCAATAAGTGTAAATCGGTTTCATTCGTTAGAAGCAGAACTCGAAAATGGATGACAGTATGCAACGCAGCATGGCGAGTGTACAGAGAAGCTCCAGCACCAGAAACTTGGGACAACTACGTAGCCCAACGTAACCACTGCACCCAACTGTTAAAAGAAGACAAAGCCGCCTATCAGCAAAACATTGCAACAACCTTCAGTGCTAACCACAAACTGCTGTACAAGCACGTTAATAGCCTACGAAAGGTAAGGCAAGGATTTCCTCCACTCAAGACGGCTGATGGCCCAACAAGAACGGCTATGGAAGCTGCAAACGCGCTGCAGATGCAATACGCCCCCACGTTTTAAAGAGTCTTGCCACCAAGCGATCTACCAAGCTTTGTATTCTGCTCACCAGGACTAACCCACATCAATTTTACCGCAGAGGCTGTATTGCAAAAGCTTACTTCTCTACGCAAACACAGCTCGCCGGGTGTCGACACCATTCGTCCAGAGGCATTGGGAGCAGCAGCAAACCAACTGGCAGGACATTTAGCTCAGTTTTTCCAGCACTGCTTAGACCAGAACCAAGTTCCCGCCATGTGGAAGCTTGGAATAATAAGCCCGATTCACAAAGGTGGAAGCAGAACTGATCCCTCCAACTACCGCCCAGTAACCCTTCTTCCTATACTCTCCAAGGCAATGGAATCCATAGTTGCCGATGCACTGGTGTGCTATCTGGAAAACTGCAACCTCATCACTCCTGAACAGCACGGTTTCCGTCGACAGCGGTCATGTACAACTAATTTACTAATTGCACGCAGTAGTTGGACCGAGGCAGCGGACGCTGGAGAAGGTGTTGATGTGATCTACCTGGATTTTTCCAAGGCTTTCGATCGTCTAGACCATCGGATACTACTATCTAAGCTGCAGCATTACGGGATCGGAGACCCTCTCTTAAGCTGGATCGCCAACTTTCTATTTCGACGGCAATTAGTGGTCAGAGTTCGGAGCTCTTTATCGGACCCCATACAAGTCGAGTGTGGTGTGCCGCAAGGCTCGGTTCTAGGTCCACGTTTGTTTTTGGTGTTTATTAATGACCTTGCACAGGGAATCGCTTCGAACTTCCTAATGTTTGCCGACGATATCAAGATCTGGCGCAGAATCCATGCGAACACCGACCAAAATGTGCTTCAGAATGATTTAGATACGGTTTATCAATGGTCGACCCAAAACTTATTGCATTTCAACGCCAGTAAATGCAGGGTGCTCTCCATCCGACATCAAAGCAGCTACTCATACCCACTCGGAACGGATGTACTGCAACAATCAACTCTCGAACGTGACTTGGGTGTCCTGGTCCAAGATGACTTGGGTTGTTCCAGGCAATCCGTAAAGGCCTCGAAGACCGGGAACCAACACGTCGGGCTGTTGAGGCGGGCGTTTGGACAAATAAGCAGCTCCATATTTCGACAAATGCTCAGGGCGTATGTTCGCCCCCATGTCGAATATGCAATTCAAGCCTGGCATCCATGGCTGAAACACGACCTTAATGCACTGGAGCAGCCACAACGCCGGGCATCTAAGAACGTAATTGGAATGCGCAATCTTTCATACCAGGAGAGGCTGCGACGACTGGGATTGTTCAGTGGAAGCTATCGCAGACTACGAGGCGACCTGATTATGGCATACTTGATTCTGCGAGACCCACATCATGTGTGCCGCCATTTACTGCAACTCAGCAGCAATACAAACCTGAGGGGCCACTCATTAAAACTCGCAGAACAATACAGTCGTCTGGAGTGCCGCAGAAATTTCTTTTCCATCCTTGTCTGTCACCCGTGGAATGCTCTCCCAGAATCGGTCGTCTCTGCACCGACACTAACAGTATTTAAAAGACGGTTGGACGATGCACTCATCCACTTACACTTTGTTACTTAACGCCTACGTATCCATCCTACACCTGGAGTTTACCATGGAATTATTTGTTGTTAACTGTGGATGCTGTGAATCTAAGAGGATCGCAGGACTACAGCGGAGCAAACGATAAGTCCTCATTTGCATATTTAAATTATTAACTATTTTACTATCCTTATCATCATTATTGTTATGTTGATATCCCCACCAACTATCCAACGGGACTTGTAAAGCAACGCTTCTTAACCCGTATAAATTCATTGTTCATTGTTCAAATCAACGGTAGAATTCCTAGGCCACCTCGTTTCATCGTCTGGTATGGAAGTGCTTCTCGATAAGATCTAGGCAATCAAGGACTTCCCAGCTCCAACTTCATTCAACCACCTCTATCGATTTTGTGGTTTGGTCAACTACTATCGACGCTTCATTCCGCCCTGCGCTCAGCTCATGCAGCCTCTGACCGACCTACCCAGAGGGAATGAAGTTAACTTCGCTTTCCCCGACACAGCACAGACAGACTTCGCCAAGCTCAAGAATGCTATCTCCAACATAACCCGTCTCGCTCATTCCGAATCGACTGCACCCCTTTCCATCACCACTGATGCGTCAGACGTCGCGGTAGGAGCCGTCCTCTAACAACACTTTGGTGGGCAATGGCGACCGCTTGGATTCTTCCCCAAGCACCTGCAGCCAGTGGAATCCCCCTACCGCACGTTTGGCAGAGAAGTGCTCGCCACTTACCTAACCATTCGTCACTTCCGGCACACACTCGAAGGCCGCGCTCTCACGGTCTACACTGACCACAAGCCCCTTATCTTCGCCCTCAACTCTGCTTGCGACAAATATTCACCACGTGAAATAAGACACCTAGACCTTGTCACGCAGTTCACTGCTGACATACGTCATGTCTCAGGTGTCCACAATCCCGTTGCCGACGCTCCCTCAAGAATCAACCTCCCTTTCCAGTCTTTGCCTACCGTCGACCTTGCCGCCATGGCATCGACTCAGGCTCTATACACAGACATACAACCCACTCTGCAGTCCACTTCGCTGCATGTGCATCCAGTTCCTCTCCAAATCACGGAAGGAACCATTCTCTCTGACACTTCCGCAGGTTATCCTACACCCTTCGTGCCCGTCTCCTTCAGACTCACAGTCCTTGACTCACTACACCCGCTACCACATCCCGGTATCCGTGCGTCTTTGAAACTAGTCACCGAACGTTTCGTTTGGCCCCGCGTTAACTATGATCTCCGTACCTGGGCTCGCACCTGCCTTCAATGCCAGCGCGCTAAACTACATCGTCACACCCGCCGTCTTCTTCGTTCATTCACTGACCCGGACTCTCTGTTCTCGCATGTAGACTTAGACCGGGTAGGTCCCTTGCCTCCGTCCAGCGGATTCGTATACATTCTTACATGTGTCGACCGCTTCACCAGATGGCTAGAAGCCCTTCCTGTAACAAACTGCCCGGCTGAGACTGTTATCCGGGTCTTCTTAGATTGGTGGGTCTCTTACTACGGATGCCCATCCACAATTACAACTGACCGAGGAACGCACTTCGAATCTTCACGAGTCGATAGGTTCTGCAACTTTTTAGGCTGCTGCCGCATTTATACCACAGCGTATCACTCAGCAGCCAACGGTTTAGTTGAACGCTTTCATAGACAGATTAAAGCCTCGCTCTGCTCCTCTTGCGACCCTAGCTGGAGCGAAAACATTTCGCTCGTACCCTTAGGCATTCGCAGTAGCATCAAAGCTGACTTGGAATGTGCACCAGCAGAGCTGGTTTACGGCACAACCCTAAAGGTGACAGGAGAATTCGTTTCACCTTCCGCATCGTCGGGTATGCCTCCGCCTAACGTTGCGTCCTTCCTATCTCAGCGCATGCGTTCACTAAGCCCGACTCCTCCCCGTGAGCAAACTACAGATGTGTGAATGCACAGCGGATTCTCTACCTGCACTCACGTCTTCCTCCGACGCCGTTCGGTGCCCTCTTCAGCCTCCTTACACGCCCTTTCAGAGTCCTGCAACGGACTCCGAAACATTTTACATTATACCAGAATGCTCGCCGAACGACGGTGTCCATCCACGGCCTCCAAGTGGTATTCTTTGACGAACCACTGGCAACCCATCCTGATGCTATCACACAAGCACCCGCACCGACGATGGATATCCCGATGCTCTTCGTTCTCCTTGACCCTCAACCTACCCCACCTCAACCCCCAGCAACCGACCGAGGCGGTAGATAGGTCAAACGTCCGGTCCGCTTTTTAGCTTTTGTAAACGTTAGCTATTTCCATTAACGCGCAATTTCGTCTTTATTGGTAATCGTGCGTCTCATCCACAAACGTTTTGCAAAAGCGACAAAATGAACCCAAAACATTTTGAAAACTTAAAATGCTTATTTGCTTTTATCACGCACGCCACGTACCCTCTCCGGCGTCACGCCACTCTCCCCCGCCCGTGACATCCCCTCTCCAGAAGCTCAACCGCCGGAACTGTCAAGGCAACCCTCGAGTGACTCGCCTACCGGCTCAGCGCAACCTCCGTGGGACTCGCCAGCCGTTTCAAGGAAGCTTCTTGACCCAAGGTACTGTCAGTCGCCCTCGGTCGCAGACAGCCACGAACGGGTTGGTCTCCAAAAGCCTAGCTTAGGTTTCTTCGTGGGACGAGGACCGTGGACGGAAGTGCGGTGGGGGGAGGGAAACCTCCCAAACGCACCGTCGGACCTGCAGCGGAGGGAATGTCCTGTCGACCTATTTTCTGGACTAGCCAGTATTTTGTAGTCCGACCAGTCCTTCGCGACGGCCCACAGAGGATGCGCTCTGGTCCACACGATCAGACAACTAATGAGTAAAAAAGCGTGGACCCAGCGCACTCTGCTACACACCCCGTCTTACAAACTCCTGTCCAAGCTAATGCAACTATTCGCACCCATCTTCGCCTTCCGTTTTCCCACACTAACAGCTCCATCGAAGGCTTCCAGCTTTCAAACTTCTAGAGTGAGGCCTTGTAGTGTACCGGAAAACACGATCTTTCAGTATTTTGCAACATCGGATTTTACGGTTGTTTTAACCTGCAAAACCTCCACTTGTTTTACTGACTGCACATCCTTTGACACAAAAGCGTTTTGATGAGTACCTTGCTGCACCGTTTCTCCCTCTGGTTGATTCGCTTCTTATTTTTGTAGTCCGCACAATATACGTTGGGTTCAGTCGCCTCCAACTTCTTTACTGTCCGGTATTTGACACCTCTCTTACGTGTCATTGCTTACCGACTAGTATCTTCGACTATACCCAACAAAGCTCCACAAAGTAGAGCAACCGAACTCGTTAGAGGATTATTGCCCCTACCTTACCATCGCAGCCTGCAGTCCCTGAGACTGTACGAGGGTAAATATCGACGTCAGCGAGGGGACCCCATCCTGGTTTACTTAACTCTGACGTAGTTAACTTACCCAGGTCGCAACCTGTTGCAGCTGAGCCAAAGTATCAACCTGGGAGGCTATCAGCTCAAACTGGCTCCGCACCACAGTCGGCTTGATTGTCGACCAAACGTTTTCTACCTCCGTGTATCCCGTCCTTGGAATGCCCTTCCGACTCACATTACCCTTGCCCGTACAGTAACGCTATTCAAAAATGCCTTCATGAAACGCTTTCCAAATTGCATTAGTTGATATGGTAGGTTCCAATTGGAGGACGAAATAACTCAAACATAATCATGTGCTTAACGGCCCTCTCCGCAAGGTGTCGGTTAGGATACGCGCATGAATGTCCATCTGCGTATCCTGGGTGTATCCAAACTGGATTAACATACCACATTTGTCAACTGGAGCAACACACAAGTAAGCGTTGTTGTTTCTTATTTCTTTCACACGCATTTACTTAACTAAAACGGCACTTTATACTATTTGATCCTTTAACTTTACTTTTTACTCCAACCACCCTAAGGAACTTGGCAAGCATGTGCTTTTTACCCGTTATAAAGTCTTGTACATTTTTCATTGCACAAAAGATGTTGTCTGAGATTGTCGATGTTGGTCCTCCGATCAAAACATATGGTAACACGGCTGCTGAAAAGCTGGTACATATTTCGTTGCAGGGTACCACCGGACGTCAATCAGCAATATGTCCCTTGGAGATAATTTGGCACTCAAGGTACCAAACGCAATGGGATCTACAAAACAACAGTGCACCAGTAGTCTGTCTAACGAGCCCATACACAATCTGAAGATGTTATGGGCCAGACACCTTACGCTGTACTTAGAAATTAGGTGCGGGCCTAACTACATAGCCGATGAACAATACGTGGAACCCTTCGCCAAGTACATATTGAAACTTTGATTTATGGCCGGTTAGTCACTGGTCGGGGAAACTTTATGTGTGGGTTGCACAACCTCCGAAAATTGCTTACATCTGAGAAACCTTCGTGTATGCTCACTAACGCCCAAGGGCTTCTTAATAAACTTACTAATCTTCGGCTACGTCAGGTTGCGAATGCTTGTAACCTAATTTCCATTACCGAAACTTAGTTGCCCCAAAAAGTGTCTGACGTTGCGGTTGAGATTGCATGCATATCACTTACCCGGAACGAGCACCCCAGCAGCGGACGTGGGTTCCTTCTCTGCGACCGCAGCAATCTGCAATGTGCAATAGTTGCTGAGCTAGAAACTCATGTTACGGTCTTCGACTAAGATGCAACGACGCATGTCTCGTTGTTGCCGTTTACCGCCCCCAACGTCCACTCCGGAAATTTCTTCCCGCTTGGTGCGTGCTTTGAACACGGCAGCATGCACTAAGTACAGCCAAATCTCCATGGACTTCAATCTACACGATCTGGAGGTATCGGCGTCGTCCAATTAACATTTCAAAAAAACTTGTATGAACTTATCGCTAATTTTTCATTCTACAATCATAGCACCACGCCCACTAGGTTCAGGAAAGCACACAAACTGTTCATATTGGACGGAGTGCTCACGAATAAAGAGCTCATGGTTGACAAGTAATTGAAGCAGAGTCCAAGTATTGAGAATGTACAACAATGTGTGTTACACAGCGTATTTAGCTGAACACCTTTGAAACGAATTCATACAATCACACGCTACCACGCCTTGAAAGAACTCGACGAGTCATCCCCTGGGAGTTTTGAAACAACAGTCCCCTTGACAATCTTTGGAAAGAGTTTGTTGAAAGACCCAACGATAACGTCAACAGAGTATCAGAGACCAAGCTCCTCTGTCCCACAAAAATGCCTTCAGTTCTAAGCAGCCGAACTCCGAAATTCATAGGGATAACAAAATGAAGCATGGCGTAACTACAAGAGTAACCACGACGCAGAAACTTCGGGCACTTTCTTGACCCAACGCAACCGTTACACTTCCCCTGTCCGTGGTGAAAACACAACTTTTCAACGTTGCCTAGCCAAAATATTCCTTATTGTTGTGGGCACGTCAAATATTCCCGCAAAAACACGCCAGAAATCCCGGCAGAATGGCTGTGGAAACCGAGGTCCAATTCCTCCCCACAACGCAGCAGAGCTCAGCCACTCCGAGACGCGCCCCAACTGCGCACCTTTCGACAATGCTCATTTGCAAACTACCACCTCTGCGTGGTGACTGTTTTCCCTAACAATAACCCATAGCACTGGCTGTGATCGCCCTTTGTTGGTCGTAAAAGAGCCTACAGAGGACCACTTGCC
Organism: Dicrocoelium dendriticum; assembly: GCA_944474145.2. Classification (NCBI taxonomy): domain Eukaryota; kingdom Metazoa; phylum Platyhelminthes; class Trematoda; order Plagiorchiida; family Dicrocoeliidae; genus Dicrocoelium; species Dicrocoelium dendriticum. The sequence continues at coordinate 163,882,707 of OX104064.1, read as the reverse complement.
TTTTCTTTCTCTTCGCCTCAGTTGGGAGTCGGTCGGGTCACGTGATTGCGTGTGAGTCGTAGCTGGCCAGCCTTCGCGTCTAAGTCATTAGCGCGCGTCTATCATAACCCCCTCTCGTGTGCGTCCGTTTTCGAGGCCTCAGCGTCTATCCGAACAAGTGCGGCTAGGATCGTTCACACGCTCGCTCAATTTTCCGTCTCACCGGCTAAGCTAGCGTCATCAGGTCGGCGCCACTCCGTTCGAGTGGCCAGCGTTACAAGTCGTCATCGTAGGCGTGCTCCAACAGTGCGAGCGACAATCTTGTCAGGCAATTACGCAATTGTCTCAGAGGTGGCGACCCAATTATAACACTTATAAACAACAAACTACTGTATTAGCAAGTAAACAATATTCGCAAATTGATGCGTGACATCCCGCCAGTGTTCACAACAGACGGTAGAATACAAAACGCCGAAGAAGCAGCTAGTGCCCTGCGGCTAAGATAGCCTCAAATGTTGAAGTCGCAAACACTGCCTGTCCCATAGCCTCATGCAAATCACCCACTGCATAGTTTACACATGTAATGCTCAACCCAACAATTGTGCACACGAAGTTACTCCCACTGCGCGATCGTAGCTTTCCGGGAGCAGACAACTTTCGCCCAAAATCACTGAAGGCCGCGGCCACCAAGCTAGCTGAACAACTGTCACAGATTTTCCAAAGGGACCCCGATGAACCGCAAGTCTACACTATGTGGTAGCGTGGCATTATAACCCCAATTTTTAAAGGCAGTGCCCGTTCAGCTCCTACAAACTATCGCCCTGTGTCTCTCCTCCCCGTGCTGGCGAAGATGATGAAAGCTTTCGTCGCTGAGGCCCTAATGGACTATCTAGATAAAACACCATCTTTGCACCGGAACAACATGGCTTCCGTTAACACCGGTCATGCATCCCCAACCTGTCAATGACACAATGTAGTTAGACCTAAGTGGCTGAGGATGGGATCGGAGCTGACTTCACCTATCTGGATTTCTCCAGAGCTTTCAGCTGCCTGTATCATGGCATCCTACTTCATAGGCTACAGGGCTACGGAGTCGGTGATCCTGTTCTTGGTTGGTTAACTACTTTCTTCAACAAAGGAAGCTTCAATTACGTGTTAGGGGATCACTCTGTTACCCGACTGAAGTGAAATGTTGTGTCCCACAGGGCTCGGGGCTGGGACCGCGCTTATTTCAGGTGGCTTTCAAGGACCTGGCAAGAAGTAGCTTCCCAAAGTTGCTGCTTTTCGCAGATGATGACAAGATGTGCCAGGCGATTGGTGACATGGAGGATCACGAACTACTCCTACATGAACTAGGTTGCAATTTTTAATGGTCAACCACGAACCTGCTTCTGTTAATCATAGCTAAGTGCATGGTTATGCATCTGCGTCAGCAGCTGGTGAGCGTTTACAAGTTTGGAGACCTCACCTTGCAGAAAGCTTCTCAACAGTGTGACCTGTTTTACTCGTACGCGACGAGCTTAGGTGCTCAAATCATGCAGAGAAAGCGTCACAAACGGGCAATCAACACTTTGGTGTTCTTCACAGTGCATTCGATCGGTTTGAACATTCAAGCTGCTCCAATAATTAACTCCTACATACGACGGCGTTTGGAATATGCTATCCAGGCGTGGCAGCTTTGGCAGAAGTAGGATCTCGTTTCTCTCGAGACTCCTCAAAAACTGAACTTTCTAAGAATGTACGGCAGTCGATATCGGCGTCTAAAGGAGACCTCATAATGATTTAACAGGTTCTGAAGAACCCAAACCACATATGCTGTCCGTGGCTAGCATAGAATCACAACACTAACCTAAGTGGTCATCCTCTGTAACTGACTAACACAGTATAGCCGGCTTGAATGCCGTAGAAATGTCTTTTTCCAGAGCGTGTGCGAGCCTTGGAAAGCTCTCCTAAATTATGTCGGCTCTGTCCCCAGTATGGCAAATTAAAAGCGGGTTGACGATGTGTTGTCTCGTTTGCATTTTATTTTATAACTTGTTAGTCACCGGCTACAAAACGCAAGCAAACGGTGACTTACCAAACTCCCAACCAATGGATTTATGGCTTTATGCTTTTAGTACGCGAACATGTTTGCTATTCTACACGACTCTATGGTGAGTCCATTAAAAGGCTTTTCATTTTATCATAAAACATTATTCTCGTAATAATTTCCATCCCGTGGAATTTGTCAAGCATTGCTTTTTTACCCGTAATACACCACTGTCCCTTTAATGTTCCGTTATAGTTCATCTTTTGATTACGTAAGTTACCCCCGCCGATAGGCTTACCAGATGCCTTTGTTACCTCCGCCTGCCCCTTGATCGCAGAAGACACCAGTGTATTTGCCTGCGAAGTTCACACGTCCTTCTACGCACACACGGCGTCCGATAGCCTCTTCAGCCACCGTAAATAGGATATTTCAAGGTGCTGCACCGTACGAATAAGACTAAACTATTAACCGAGGTGGCCAACGGAGGTCCTCACCATCGATGGCTTCAAACCAGCTCGCATGGACGAAGCCAATGAGTCTGCAAGTGCTTCGAACGCTTCGTGCGACGCAACAAATGATCGCGCCACCTTACAAACACGTGGCATTTCTGCAGCTAGCACTGATTTAGACTCACAGGTTAAGATCGTTCCGACGTAATCGTCTACTGCGAGCCTGTCGCTACACACGAGCAAACGCCGTGGTCGGGAGGTTCGTATGCCCGTTCGCATTTCGGATTATGTAGTGTAAATACTTTTAGGTTTGGGATTACTGTAAATATTTGCCACAATTTTGTTAATTAACGTTTTGAAACTACACAAAACCAAAGCTTCCGTAAAATCTTTTAATGTTTTTACAAAATCAAAATGCCTAAGCATTTTTGCACGTAGCTAATTCGTTCTTTCTTTTTGAAGTGTGTTGCGTGCTTTCTCTAATTTCTCCTCCTTATACGCCCCAACCCTCCATTTCAATGCACTTGCCTTCATGAGCCAAGTTTTCGGGGATCGCCGCAGTAAATGAGGAGCTGGACGCACACGCAGGTCCTTGCTCCACGAAACGCGGGTCGTTTCGGCAAGGGGTGGTGTGTAGTGGGGGGGAGAGAGCACTTCCAACCCTACCGTTTGGCAACAGCGGTGGTTGAGTCCCTGTCGGCGATTTTTTGGCTAGCCAGTTTTTTAATGGTCCAACAAGCCAGTTCCAACGGCTCGCTGACATGCATCTTATCCTGCAATCAATAAATAATCATTAAATAGCGGTACCGCGGACTCCGGCTTCCAGCGAACTCCCCATTCTTACTCGTCACGATTCGCCCCATGAAACACGACACATTTAGCATTTTCGCCGTCGGATGTTCCTTACATGCAGCCGCCTAGGGTGAGCTCTGTGGCACCAAAAAGATAACACATATCTTTTATGTACGAATTCATCGCTGTCTGATTGTAAATTATTCCTACTTGTTTTAAGCTTGCGTAAGCCCGGCTCGTCACTTGCGCGCTCTGTATTTTGTCTCAATAACTTTTGTTCCTGTTTTGCTTCATCCGTCCACGTATTTTGCAGCCCACAAAATATATCCGCTGTTATTTTTGTTCGTCGCAGTCAGCTGACAATTCGGATAAGTCAACTAGGTAGTTGACTTATCCGAATTGTCAGCTGACTGCGACGAACAAAAATAATCGCTAACATCCTTCTACTCATAAGTATATCCGCTGTGTCCGCTTTCAACTGCCTTCTAATGTCCGCGTTCCATTTCGCGCAACGCCAAGGACTATTATTTACTAGTCATGCATATTTGACTACTTCGGACCTTTGCCTTTTTTGGTAAAAAGCTGTTTATTCGCCTGTCCCTGTACCACTGCAAGAGTTCATACATTGCAGGCTTGAAGTGCATGTAAAATCGCTTTTTTGCAACATTGGATTTTACTGTTGTTTTAACCTGGTAAACGTCCATTTGTTTCACGTACGGCACTTCCGTTTTGACAAATTGCTTTGGTGAATTTCTTGATACACCGTTTCTGCCTCTTGTTGGTTCGCTTCACATTTTGTAGACTGCACAATACCTATTTGTTTCAGCTGCCTCCAATTTCTCAGTAACCCGTTTTGACACGTCTCTTAAGTGTCATTGATGACCGACTGGTGTCCCAGGCGCCACTCCAGCGACCATTTTGAATTTTCATTCTGGTGAGCTCGTTCCAGTGACTTCGTGATGCATTACTTGTGCTCAATTTTTTCTCATCTACCACAGTTTTATTTGCTGTTTGTAATGAAACACCTCGAAAATAAACCAATTCCGCACGTGGTTAGGGCCGTAGGTTAGCTCCTCCACATTTTGGGAGAAGGAACCTTCGTAATGGTTTCGCACCTAGAATTCATATTTTACCTTCGTATGCTTTCGTCTGCATTCGCCACATATAATAAGCTAACGTCGCGCCATCCTCCGAGTGCATCCTCGCAAATGAGCGATATCATATATTGACCATATCTTGTAATGAAATAGAGGACTGTTAAACAGGCTGTTAATCAGCCAATCACGCCTTCTGATAAGGTCTGTCTGCTGCGACTATTTAATGAACGGCAACTAGGAGATAGCATGGCAGCAAATTTGTTGCGACAAATGAAACAACTCAGTTGCACGCCCAAATTAGACGCAGGGATTTATCACCAGCTGTGGATGCAGCTGCACCCTGAAAGCACTCGGGCCATCTTTGCAGAAGCAAGTGAACTGCCACTTACTGTGCTTGCAGGACTTTCAGGCCGCGTCCTCGAACAGCACCAGCCAGAGTGCGAACCCCGGGCACCTACACAGTTTGGCGTTAGTGCCACCACAGCTCCACCCGTGGTTAGCCAGCCGTCGACAATGGACGCCTAGTCATCGCAGGTGGCGTCGATTCAGATCCATATCGACAAACTCCCCTTAGACGGTAAACAGCGCAGCCGTGTTGGTTTATCACCCAGAACCACGATGGGTAACAATTAAGGCTATTGCTTTTACCACCCGCGTTTTGGTACCAAAATCTGTAAGTGCGAGAAACCATGCAGTTTCTCCGCGAAGCAGGAACACTTTAGGGCCAGCGACGAACTGGGTTAGCAAAGCCAAACGTCGTCTCACGACCATTAGGGATTATGATTCCGAGACTCAGTACTTAGTTGATACCGGGGCGGAAGCCAGCGTCATCCCCTCTTCCAAGTGAACCAGCTGCTTCTTTGTCGACAAGTCTTAGCGCCGCCAATGGCATGGGCATTGGTCGCTTACCCACAACCTGGGTCTTCGGCTCAAATTCCGCTGGGTGTTCGCCGTTGTTGCAGTCCCCTTTCCCATCATCAGCATTGACTTTCTCAGGCCTTTCGAAATCTTGATCGACGTACAGTGCCATAGGAAAGCCTTCAATGCAATGAAACACGGTGTACCTGGCATAACCACTAATAGCACATCCATTACCCTGGTCTACGTGTTTTCCAGGACATCGCAGAACTACACAAAACTTTTCTTTCAGTACTCCAAGCTCGTTTAGCTCATGAAGGCAGCCCAGCACGTAGCATCCTTTGTCACGCACCACATAGGACGAGTGGCCTACACGTCTCATGCCGTCCACGCCGACTATCACCCGAGCAACTTAAGGTAGCCAGGATGGGGTTTATCACATGCTCGCAGTTGGAAAAGTCTACCCTTCAAAAATCCCTTGCTCATCTCCTCTGCAGATTGTCCGAAATAAATTTAGTGACCGGTGCCCATGCGGTGACTACTGCGAATGCGAACGGCTAACCCTTCCAGCTAGGTATCCCTTCACACACATTCAGGGCCTTACCGCATGTCACACAGTTAAGAAGAGCCTCAGCAAGCTTGCTATGATTCGCGCCTATCACAAGACTCTTGTAGAGGTGACACTCCTAAAACAGCCGGGGACAATCCTCAGCTTTTTGAATGTTTAAGTACGCCATTACGACTATGAAACGCCGCGCAACCTTTCCATTGCTTCATCCATAATGTCCCTCTTTGTCTAGACTTCGCGTATTCCTGGCACGACTGTATTTTGATAGTTAGTTCATCCGAAGTAAATTGTCTCTTCCACCTTAGAGCTCTTATCCAGCACTTGTCTCAACCCAGTGTCTCAGACAACCGGACAATGTGTGAACTTTGCAGGTCAACGTTTGAATTTCTAGACCACTTCGTTTCTTGTCTGGTAACGAAATCCTTCCTGATAACATCCAGGCAATTGAATACTTTCCAGCTCCGACATCATTCAAGCACCTCCGTCGGTTTTCCATTTTGGTCAACTACCGTCGTCACTTTATTCCGGTCTGCGCTCAGGTCATGGAGCCTCTGACTGACTGACTTATAAGGAAAGAACGTACGTTACTTTTCCCGGACACAGCACAGACAGTCTTTATCGAGCTTAGGGATGCTACCTCCAACGTAGCTCTCCTCGCTCATTTGGAATCGACTGCGTCCCTTTCTATCGCCGCGGACTCCCCAGTCGTCACTGTAGAAGTCATCCTGCAACAACACGTTGGTGGTTAATGTCAACCTCTTGGGTACTTCTCCAAACGCGTGTAGCCGGCAGAAACCGCCTACAACACGTTTGGAAAAAATGCACACCATTTACCTAGCCATCCGTCACTTCCGGCACACACTCGAAAGCCAAGCTTTCACGGTCTACGCCGAAAACAAGCGTCTAATCTTCGCCTACAACTTTGTCTTGGACAAATATTTACCCCTGGAAAACTGGACAATTGGATTGTCACGAAATTCGCTGCTTACATACTGCATGTCTTAGGTGTCAACTGCGCCGTCAACGACACCCTCTCACGCTTCAACCACCCTTTACTGTCTTTGTCTACCATCGGCCTTGCCACCATGGCATCGGCTCATACTCAAGTGACGGCATACACTGCACTCTGCCATCTGCTTCGTTGTATGTGCAACTTGTTTCCTTCCGACTCACGGAAGGAAACCTCCTCTTTGGCACTTTTACAGGCTGTCCCAGACACCGCGTGCCCGTCCACTTCAGACTCATTTTCTTTGACGCAGCCCACTTATTATCACTTCCAGGCATTAGTGCACCTTTCAAATTAGTCAGCAACCGTTTCGTTTGGTCACGCGCAAAGAGCGAGTTTCGCGCTTGGGCTTGCACTTCCATTTGACGCCAGCCCTCCAAAGCACATCGTCTGCCGGTAGCCCTCTTGGCTCATTTCCAGCTCCTGAATCTTGGTTCACGCATACATACTTAAAACTGGTAATTTTTTCTCCTCAAAGTGGATTCGTATACGTCCAAATACGTGTCTTCCGCCTCACCAGATGGCCAGAAGCCATTCCCGTATCAGACTACACAGCTGAGATTGTTATCCGCACCATAGGTCGGTGAACCTCGCGCAACGGATGCCCATCCCTCATCACAACTGACCGTAGAACATCCTTTGAATCTTTAAATTTTGATATCATCTGCAACGTTTTAGACAACCGCTGCATTCATACTACAGCGTATCACCCAGCAGCCAACGGATAACACAAACCCATCCATAGGCAGCCTAAAGCCTAGCTCTACGTTGCCTTCTACTCTATCCTGCGCGAAAAGTTTATCTCGTAATTTTAGGCTCTCGCGGCGATATCAAAGCTGAATTGCACCGTGCACCAACAGAGATGATTTGCGGCAGAACGCCAAAGTTGCTAGTAAAATTCTTATCGCACCCTGCATCCTCGGGTATGACTCCGTCTAACTACGCGTCCTCCCTTACTCAACAAAGAAGTTCACTTCACCCGATTCCGCTCTGCAAGAAAACCAAAGCAATGCAAATTCATACCGGACTCTACATGCAACCACCTCTTTCTCCGCACGGAAGCAGTGTAACGTCCTCTCGAGCTTCCAAACACTGGTCCTCTAAACATCCTGCAACTTAATGCGAAACATTTCAACTTTGACCTATACGGTCACCGAACCAAGGCGTCCGTCGACCTCTTCAAAGTAGTTTGTTTGACGGACTAATTGCAACACATCCTGATGCTGTCACTTAGGCACTCTCACTTGCATTGATTTCCCTGCGTTTAGCCCGAAAGTCTCCGTTACTCTCGAGCCTTACCCTACGTTGCATCAACCTCAGGCAACTGACCTACACATTTGCCAGGTCAATCGTCCGGTGCGTTTAAAAGACGTTGCAACCGTTTGAATTTTCCGTTAACAAACCTTTTGCGTGCCTTTCATCCACAATGGTGTTGCAAAATCGCGGAAAACCTAAAGTTGTATAACCTAAAATCCGTACTTGCTTTTATCATACATGCCATGTTCCCCCTCCAACAGCAACCAACTTCCCCGGACCATTGCCTACCCCCTTCCATTAACACAACTACAGCAACTGCCAAGGGAACCCTCGAGTGACCGTCCAATCGGCTCAGCGCAAGTCCCGAATGACACCGCCGCCAGCTGAAGGTCCCTTCTTGGCCTAAGGAGCAGTCAGTCGCATTCGTCCGCGGTCGGCCACGATCGAATTTGTCCCCGAAGGCCTGGCTACGATTTGCCGACGAGCACGCCCAGATTTCTTTACGGGACGAGGACCGCGGACTGATGTGCGGGGGGATAATTACACCACGAGCACACCGTCGGGTTTGCAGCAAAGAGCGTGTCCTGTCGGCCTTTTACTAGCCTATGCAGTCTTTTTGCAGTCCGACGAGCCCTTTTTGACGACCCACTGACGATGCACTCTCTTTTACACGATCAGCATAAATCGTTAGTAACAATAGTCTGAACGCAGCGTACTACGCTACACACCACATCTTGGAAGCCCGTGTCCAAGCTCGTGCAAGTATTTGCACCCACTCTTACCCATTTTTTCCACTTATAGCTCCATCAAAGGCGTTCATCAAATAGGTTTCTAGGAGGAGACTCTTGGAGTGCATATGAAATCACATATTCTTTTGCAACGTGGATTTTACTGTGATTTTACCCTTCAAAACGCCCACTTGTTTTACGGACAACATTTCCTTGGCAAAAGTTTTTCGATGAATATCTTTCTGTATTGTTGCCCGCTTTTATTGATTCGCCTGCTACCTTTCTAGCCTGCACGATACATGTTGGGTTTAGTTGCCTCCAACTTCCATACGGTCTCATATCTGACATGCGTCTTACGGGTCTTTGCTTACCAAATTATATCCCAGGCACCAACCAACAAACGACACATACAGTGCTGCAATATGTTGTTCCTCAATATTAGTACAGTAGTACAAAAGGTACAAGGTTGTTTAGACGAAGAGCCAATGCGCAGAGCAGAGAAGTTCAAAGATAAACTGTAATAATAGTGGACTGCTGTCGAGGCAATAAATACGGTTTAATGGCTAAATTTTGCTTCAGGTTTCTCTCCACCGCTGCCATAACAGAAAGTTACTGGTTTTCCCGTATCCTACGATGAGTTAGAACTCTATCATTGCAGTAATATTATTTCGATATTTCTTAAACGCCATAAATATCAGTGTACACTCAAGAATAAAATCTCGCTGCACCTGTTTTAATAGCAATAGAAAGACCGTCAAAGGCCGCGCTTAAGTAATAAATTAATAAATACATATATTTCTCCATAAAACGAAGCACGCCTTTTGTGCATTCTCAGCAAAGTGTAAAATTTCACATCACAACATGATTAGCAGGAATAAGCGCGGGAGAATGACAGATGTAGTCAGTACTATAGATCCTCCTGTCCCAAAGGTTGAACGAAGTCTATCATGCCTGCATGCAACAAGTAGAGCTACGAATTAGATCATTACTGTGCGTTACGTTGGTGAGGAACCAGGCCGATGAGGTGTTGTACACAGTGCGGGGCAGAAGCGTAAAGTATGAGGAAAAAGCGGGGAATATCCTTAAATAAAACTTATAAGCCCTTATACAGATATGCAGTCTACTTCGTACTAGAGCAGATATATGCACAGAATTTGTATAACGTGGTATCGGTCAAATTGCCAATGCGCGGTGGAGGCAGTGAGGTTATTGACTGCGGAGTCCCCTCCGCCACGTCGCTGTGTTGTTAAACAGCCATTTGTAGCTTCATGTAGGGGAACGCTTGTCAGCCGAAAACCCACCAAGTCGTGGAAACACTGCCGACTGGTACTCTAACATTGGGCAGATTGCAGCTTACCGAGAGTCCTCGCGGTTATTCGCATTCACGTTTCGCTAATTTGTGTCCTATAGCAGTGCGGTGGTGGTCTTATTCAGAGTTTACCGTACATACTTGAAGCGGTTGAAGTTGGACGACGCATGTGATTTGTATTTATTTGATTAGTTTTCCGTGTTCCTTTATTGTGTCAGGATTGCGAAGTGCTGATAATTTCATTGTTCTGCGTTAAGTGCGTGGCCATGTGCGCGTCATTGATATTTCTTCAATGACAGTGAAAATTGAAAGCGTTAAAATGGCGTATCAAGCCAGGTAGTTGCACTGGTGTGTACAGATTTTCGTAGTGAACTTGACCTTCTAGATGCATTTTTCCAACATTCTCTCTGTTATCACACCAACGGGCTGATATCTAATGGTTGATATTTGTATCCTCATGAAATACTTTTATAGCGAAAGTCGAGTGAAATGTAGATATGATCGAATGGAAAGAATTTGCTATCATAAGTAACAATACTGCATTAGTTTACCGTTGTTGAAGTACAAAGAAAATAGTCGTTGCCTCACTTTGTGCTGTGTACATTTTCTTGACAGTCAATGACTGTCGATTCAGCGTTTCGTCTCTCAATAACATACTTTTGAGAGCTAAACTGATTGTGGCTGCAGCACTGCATCACATTTAGGATTCGGCTGGCAGTCCGAGGGAGACCATCCTTGATACTAATCGCATGATGATGCAATGTATGTTGTAGCTAATTAAATAGTTTTGCCAGCAGGCTAAGTTGTCGTTTTTCTACTACGCTGCGCAGGAGGGTAGATAATGAAACACATTTTACCCATACGCTACAAAGACCTTATGTCCCGGTGCATACCTAGCTTACTTACCTTTTATTCAATTGGCATAAATAATGGTAATTATGATGCCTCCCTTTTTGGCTGGAGTGGCTTTGATGACAGGTGCGCAAGGTTATAAAAATAGGTTTAGTCGCCATGATAGCTGACGTCGTTAATACAACGCATAGTCGGGTCCCATAGATTCTAGATATCAATCGGTATGGAACGCTGCGGCATGAAGTCCATTTAAGTGCGCAGGTCTGCTTGTAAATCACGAATAACAGCGAATGCAACGTGCATTTTTAAATCAATTCTAAATACTGACTTCATCATGACGAAGGTTATTAGCACTCTTAACCCACAAAGCGCAAGCACTGAAGTATGGATTTATAGATCGTGCGCCATCCGAAGATGTTTCCAAAGCTTAACTTACCAGTGACCACAGTAAAACGACGGGCAGTGCCAGCAAATATTATGCGAGCAGAAACCAAATGGCGCAAGCAACACAATACTCTCAGGTCGTGTGGTATCTCTCTCTTTTTTCTTTTTTTTTTTTTTTTTTTTTTTTTTTTCTTTTTTTTTCTTTTTTTTTTTTGTTTTTTTCTTTTTTTTTATTTTCTTTTTTTTTTTTTTTTTTTTTTTTTTTTTTTTTTTTTTTTTTTTTTTTTTTTTTTTTTTTTTTTTTTTTTTTTTTTTTTTTTTTTTTTTTTTTTTGTTATTACTTTTTTTTTTTTTTTTCCCCCCCCCCCCTCCCCTCCCTCCTCCGTTGTGGTTGTGAGAGAGAGACCAACATCAGACTAGTGAGCCACGAATTTTGTGACTTGCGTCATTTGGTTTCTGCTCGCACAATATTTGCTGGCACTGCGCGTCGTTTTGCGGTGGTCACCGGTAAGTTAAGCGTTGGAGATATCTTTGGATGGCGCACGATCTTTAAAACCATACCTCAGTGCTTGCGCTTTGTGAGTTAAGGGTGCTAATAGCGTTCGTCATGATGAAGTCAGTATTTAGAATTGATTTAAGGATGCACGTTGCATTCGCTGTTATTTGTGCTTTGCACACAGACCTGCGCACTTAAATGGACTTCATGCCGCAGCGTCCCATACCGACTGATATCTAGAATCCATGGGGCACGACTATGAGTTGTTTTAATGACGTCAGCTATCATCGCGACTAGACCTATTTTTATAACCTTGCGCATCTGTCATCAAAGCTACTCGAGCCAAAAAGGGAGGCATCATAATTACCATTATTTATGCCAAATGAATGAGAGGTAATTAAGCTAGAAATGCACCGGTACATAAGGCCTTTGTCGCGTATGGGGAAAATGTGTTTCATTATCTGCACTCCTGCGCAACGTAGTAGGAAAACGACAACTTAGCCTGCTGGTAAAACTATTTAATTAGCTACACCATACATTGCATCATCATGCGATTAGTATCAAGGATGGTCTCCCTCGGACTGCAAGCCGAATCCTAAATGTGATGCAGTGCTGCAGCCACAATCAGTTTAGCTCTCAATAAGTATGTTATTGAGCGGCGAAACGCTGAATCGACAGTCATTGAATGTCAAGAAACTGCACACAGCACAAAGTGAGGCGGCGACCACTCTCTTTATATCTCAACAACGGTAAACTAATGCAGAATTGTTACTTATGATAGCAAATTCTTTCCTTTCGATCATATCTACATTTCACTCGACTTTAGCTATGAAAGTATTTCATGACGATACAAATATCAAACATTGGATATCAACCTGTTGGTGTGATAACGGAGAGAATGTTGGGTAAATGCGTCTAGAAGGTCAAGTTCACTACGAAAATCTGTACACACCAGTGCAACTACCTGGATAGATACGCCATTGTTAACGCATTCAATTTTCACTGTCATTACTAGGCAGCTTACAACACCATTGTAGAGATATCAGTGACGCGCACATGGCCACGCACATAACACAGAACAATGAAAGTATCCGCACTTCGCAATCCTGACACAATAAAGGAACCCGGAAAAATAACAAATAAATACAAATCACATGCATCGTCCAACTTCAACGGCTTCAATCACGTACGGTAAACTCTGAATAGCACCACCACCGCACTGCTATAGGACACAAATTAGCGAAACGTGAATGCGAATAACCGCGAGGACTATCGGTAAGCTGCAACCTGCCTAATGTTAGAGTACCAGTCGGCAGGGTTTCCATGACTTGATGGGTTTACGCCTGACAAGCGTTCTTCCTACATGAAGCCACAACTGTCTGTTTAACAACACAGCGACGTGGCGGAGGAGACTCGGCAGTCAATAACCTCACCGCCTGCACCGCGCATTGGCAAGTTGACCGATACCACGTTATACAAATTCTGTGCATATATCTGCTCTAATACGAAGTCGCCTACATATCTGTATAGTGGCTTATAAGATTTCTTTAAGGATTTTCCCCGCTTTTTCCTCATACTTTACGCTTCTGCGCCGCACTGTGTGCACCACCTCTTCGGCCTAGTTCCTCACCAACCTAATGTACAGCAATGATCTAATTTGTAGCTCTACTTTTTGCATGCAGGGATGATAGACTTCATTCAACCTTTGGGCCATGTGGATCCATAGTACTGACTACAGCTGTAATTCTCCCGCGTTTATTCCTGCTAATCATGGTGTGATGTGCGATGTTACACTTTGCTGAACATGCACAAAAGGTGTGCTTCGTTTTGTGGAGCAAATATATGTATTTATTAATTTATTACTTAAGCGCAGCCTTTGACGGTCTTCCTATTGCTTTTGAAATAGTTGCAGCGAGATTCTGTCCTTGAGTTTACACTGATATTTATGACGTTGAGGAAATATTGAAATAATATTACTGCAATGATAGAGTTCTAACGCATCGTAGGATACGGGGAAACCAGTGACTTTCTGTTATGGCAGCAGTGGAGAGAAACCTGAAGCAAATTTCAGCCATTAAACCCTATTTATTACCTCAACAGCAGTCCACTATTATTACAGTTTATCTTTAAAATTCTCTGCTCTGCGCATTGGCTCTTCTTATAAACAACCTTGTATTTTTTATACTACTGTACCAATATTGAGGAACAACATATTTCAGCACTGTATGTGTCATCTGTCGGTTTGTGCCTGGGATATAATTTGGTAATCAAGGACACGTAAGACACATGTCAAATATGAGACTTTATAAAAGTTGGAGGCAACTAAACCCAACATGTATCGTGCAGGCTACAAAGGTAGAAGGCGAATCAATAAAAGCGGGAAACAACACAGAAAGATACTCATCGAAACACTTTTGCCAAGGAAATTTTGTCAGTAAAACAAGTGGACGTTTTGAAGGGTAAAACCACAGTAAAATCCAAGGTTGCAAAAGAATATGTGATTTCAGATGCACTCTAAGGGTCTCCTCCTAGATACCTATATGATGAACGCCTTTGTTGGAGCGGTCAGTGGAAAAAATGGGTAAGAATGGGTGCAAATACTTGCACGAGCTTGGACACGGGCTTTCAAGATGAGGCGTGTTGCGTAGTACGCTGGGTTCAGGCTATTGTTACTGACGATTTATGATGATCGTGTAAACCAGAGTGCATCGTCAGTGAGCCGTCGGGGCGGGCTCGTCGGACTGCAAAAAGACTGCATAGGCCAGTAAACGGCCGACAGGACACGTTCTTTGCTGCAAACCCGACTGTGTGCTCGTGGTATAATTATCCCCCCGCACACCAGTCCGCGGTCCTCGTCCCGCAAAGAAATCTGGGCGTGCTCGAAGGCAACGCGTAGCCAGGCCTTCGGGGACGAATTCGATCGTGGCCGACCGCGAACGAAGGCGCCTGACTGCTCCATAGGCCAAGAAGGGGCCTTCAGCCGGCTGCGGAGTCAATCGGGACTTGCGCTGAGCCGATTGGACGGTCACTCGAGGGTTCCCTTGGCAGTTCTGGTAGTTGTGTTACTGGAAGGGGGTGGGCAAGGGTCCGGGGTGGTTGCATAATGTTGGAGGGGGAACAAAACATGCACGATAAAAGCAAGTACGGATTTTAGGTTTTCAAATTTTTGGTTTTCCGCGATTTTGCAATACCCTTGTGGATGAAAGGCACGCCAAAGTTTTGTTAACGGAAAATGCAAACGTTTGCAAGGTCTTTTAAACGCACCGGACGATTGACCTGTCAAATGTGTCGGTCAGTTGCCTGAGGTTGATGCAACGTAGGGTAAGGCTCGGGAGTAACAGAGGCTTTCGGGGTAAACGCAGGGAAATCAATGCAGGTGAGAGTGCCTGTGACAGCATCAGGATGTGTTGCAATTGGTCCGTCAAACAAACTACTTTGAAGCGGTCGACGGACGCCTTGGTTCGGTGACCGTATAGGTCAAAGTTAAAATGTTTTGCATTAAGTTGCAGGATCTTTAGAGGACCAGTGTTTGGAAGCTCGAGAGGACGTTACACTGTGTCTGTGCAGAGAGAGGTGATTGCATGTAGAGTCCGGTATGAATTTGCATTGCTTTGGTTTTCTCGCAGAGCGGAATCGGGCGAAGTGAACGTCTATGTTGGGTAAGGGAGGACGCTTAGTTAAGCGGATTCATACCCGAGAATGCAAGGTGCGAAAAGAATTTTTCTAGCAACTTTGGCGTTCTGCCGCAAATCATCTCTGTTGGTGCACGGTGCAAATCAGCTTTGATATCGCCGCAAAGGCCTAAAATTAGGAGATAAACTTTTCGCTCAGGATAGAGTAGGAGGCAGCGTACAGCTAGGCTTTAAGCTGCCTATGGATGGGTTTGAGTTATCCTTTGGCTGCTGGGTGATACGCTGTGGTATGAATGCAGCGGTTGTCTAAAACGTTGTAGATGATATCAAACTTTCTAGATTCGAAGGATGTTCTACGGTCAGTAGTGATGAGGGATGGGCATCTGTTATGCGAGATTCACCTACCTATGGTGCGGATAACAATCTCAGCTGTGTAGTCTGTTACGGGAATGGTTTCTGGCCATATGGTGAAGCGGACGACACGTATTTGGACGTATACAAATCCACGTGGAGGAGAAAATAATTACCTGTTTTAAGTATGTATGCGTGAACCAAGCTTCAGGGACTGGAAATGAGCCAAGAGGGCTACCGGCAGATGATGTGCTTTGGAGCGCTGGCGTCAAAGGGAAGTGCAGGCCCAAGCGCGAAACTCGCTCTTTACGCGTGACCAAACGAAACGGTTGCTGACCAATTTGAAAGGTGCACTAATGCCTGGAAGTGATAATGAGTGGGCTGCGTCAAAGACGGAGAGTCTGAAGTAGACGGGCACGCGGTGTCTGGGACAGCCTGTAAAAGTGCCAAAGAGGAGGTTTCCTTCCGTGGGTCGGAAGGAAACAAGTTGCACATACAGCGAAGCAGATGGCAGAGTGCAGTGTATGCCGTCACTTAAGCATGAGCGGATGCCATGGTGGCAAGGCCGACGGTAGACAAAGACAGTAAAGGGTGGTTGAAGCGTGAGAGGGCGTCGTTGACGGCGCAGTTGACACCTAAGACATGCGGTATGTAAGCAGTGAATTTCGTGACAATCCAATTGTCCAGTTTTTCAGGGGTAAATATTTGTCCGAGACAAAGTTGTAGGCGAAGATTAGACGCTTGTTTTCGGCGTAGACCGTGAAAGCTTGGCTTTCGAGTGTGTGCCGGAAGTGACGGATGGCTAGGTTAATGGTGTGCATTTCTTCCAAACGTGTTGTAGGCGGTTTCTGCTGGCTACACACGTTTGGAGAAGTACCCAAGAGGTTGCCATTAACCACCAACTTGTTGTTGGAGGATGACTTCTACCGTGACGACTGGGGAGTCCGCGGCGATAGAAAGGGACGCAGTCGATTCCAAATGAGCGAGGAGAGCTACGTTGGAGGTAGCATCCCTAAGCTCGATAAAAGCTGTCTCTGCTGTGTCCGGGAAAAGTAACGTACGTTCTTTCCTTATAAATCAGTCAGTCAGAGGCTCCATGACCTGAGCGCAGACCGGATTAAAGTGACGAAGGTAGTTGACCAAAACGGAAAACCGACAGAGGTGCTTGAATGATGTCGGAGCTGGAAAGTATTCAATTGCCTGGATGTTATCAGGAAGGATTTCGTTACCAGACGAAAAACGAGGTGGCCAAGAAATTCAAACGTTGACCTGCAGAGTTCACACATAGTCCGGTTGTCTGAGACACTGGGTTGAGACAAGTGCTGGATGAGAGCTCTAAGGTGGAAGAGACAATTTACTTCGGATGAACTAACTATCAAAATACAATCGTGCCAGGAATACGCGAAGTCTAGACAAAGAGGGACATCATGGATGAAGCAATGGAAAGGTTGCGCGGCGTTTCATGGTCGTAATGACGTACTTAAACCTTCAAAAGCTGGGGATTGTTGCTGGCTGCTTTAGGAGTGCCACTTCTACAGGGGTCTTGTGATAGGCGCGAACCATAGCAAGCTTGCTGAGGCTCTTCTTAACTGTGTGACATGCGGTAAGGCCCTGAATGTGTGTGAAGGGATACGTAGGTGGAAGGGTTAGTCGTTCGCGTACGCAATATTCACCGCATGGGTACCGGTCACCAAATTTATTGGGGACAAGCTGCAGAGGAGATGAGCAAGGAATTTTTGAAGGGTAGATTATTCCAACTGCGAGCATGTGATAAACCCCATCCTGGCTACCTTAAGTTGCTCGGGTGATAGTCGGCGTTGACGGCATGAGACGTGTAGGCCACTCGTCCTATGTGGTGCGTGACAAAGGATGCCACGTGCTGGGCTGCCTTCATGAGCTAAACGAGCTTGGAGTACTGAAAGAAAAGTTTTGTGTATTTCTGCGATGTCCTGGAAAACAAGTAGACCAGGGTAATGCCCGGTCGGCGGGCATTCTTTGAAAGTGACGGGCACGCAGCGGTTAAGTATCAGGATAGGAGAAACGCTAATCAGCCATGACATGTTCATCGTGGAGAAGACGACCGAAACCATCATCGGAACAGACATCCTGAAACGGCTCGGTGTCACAATTGACCTGAAAAACGATGTGGTGATCGTGGCTAACGAGACGATCGAGATAAACAAGGGGAGAACCGACCGGGTTGGTGCCCTCAAAGCCGTGCCTGGTTGTCAGAACCGTGCAAAACGCAACGTACTGAGCAGGTATGCCCACTTATTCACAGACGCGGAAGATGATTACGGATTTTGCAATTGGGTTGAACACCGAATACCGTTGATCCCAGGAGGACAATGCAAGCCAATCTTCAGATAAATTCCACAGAACACCCTGGTGGAGATACAGAAGCAGGTGACCGAGATGGAATCGAAAGGAATCATCAGGCGAACGCACAGCCCGTATTCATCACCCGTGCTATTGACGAAGAAGGCCGACGGAACCTATCGATTTTGCATCGATTTCGGAGAACTAAACAGGGTGACGGTGAAGGATGCATTCCCGATGCCTCAGATGGAAGAAATTTTCTCAAGCCTTCACAGTGCGAAGCAGATATCTCTGATTGATCTCCGCTCGAGATATTAGCAACCGCCGATCGCAGAAGAAGATCGCCACAAGACGGCTTTCAGTGTCAATGGCCAGCAGTATGAGTTTTTGAGAATGCCGTTTGGATTGTGCAACGCCCCGGCTACATTCAGGCGTTTGTTGCTGATGGTCCTCGCGAACCTGCAAGGCGCGGTTGTGTACGGTGATGACATCATCGTCTTCTCTGAGACGGAACAGGAACAGGTGACCAGACTTGGAGCAGTACTGCAGAGGCTAGATGAAGCTGGTCTGAAACTCAGTCGTAAAAAGTCGCAGATTGCCCAAAAGTCAATTGTATGCTTGGGTCATATCGTGGGCAATGGTCAAGTCCATCCACTTCCGGAGAAACGCGAGACGATCAAGTGCTTCGCAAAACCAAAATCCAAGCGTCAGCTCCGTTCGTTCTTGGGAGTGGTGGCATATGATTCAAAGTTTGTGTCTCAGTTCGCAGAGAAGGTCAGCCCGTTGTTAAAGCTGCTTCGCAAGGACGTGCCCTTCGTGTGGACAGCTGAAGCGGATCAGGCCTTTGACCATCTAAAGGCAGGCATAGCAGAAGCCCCGACATGTCTACGGCTACCCAATCCTGGTGAGAGGTTCACTGTGGCTGTCGACGCAAGCAACGTGGCCATCGGTGCGATTTTGTCTCAACCAGCTGGGGTGGTGGAGTACGCGAGCAGAGTGCTGACGGGGGCGGAACAGAAGTATTCAACAACGGAGAAAGAATGCTTGGCCATCGTGTGGGCGTTAGAGAAGTGGAGAAATTACTTACTGGCGAATGAATTCCGGGTCGTCACTGACCACAAACCACTCTCGTGGTTGATGACGGCGAAAGACCCGCGGGGACGGCTTGCGCGATGGGCCTACCGATTGCAGGAATTCAATTTCACCATTGAGCACGTGGATGGAACGCAAAATGTATTGCCAGATATGTTGTCACGCCCGTGTTTGGACGACATCATGCCAGACAATGCCATACCGGTGCGTGCGATCGCAATGGGGGAGAGGAACCTGCTGGGAGATCAAAGGTCAGATGAATTCGTGAAGGTGTTGTGCTATCACTTACGGGCTGGCACCAAACCGGAGGCTACATCGGAGGAGGTGGAGGAACTCCTCAAGATCTGGGACAGGTTGAAGGTCGAAAACGATAACGTGGTGGTGGCGATAGACGGACGGAAAGTGCCTTTTGTTCCACCAAATCAGCGAGAACGTGTGATGCGCATAACTCATGATGGCGCCCATATGGGATTCGAGCGGGTCTTTGAATTGCTGCGGAGGCGAGTGTTTTGGCCAACCATGAGGAAGGACGTCGCGGCATACCTTCGGGAGTGCCCAAACTGCCAAACGAGTCGGGAGATGGAGTCCCCGAGACCGCCGATGCGATCGATGGAGGTTGGTGAGCCACTTCAGTGTTGGGGACTGGACGTCTTTGGGCCCTTACCAGTGAGTCGAACAGGAAACAGATACATTCTAGTGATGATTGACCACTTCACTCGATGGGTGGAAGCCATACCAATCAAGGACCAAACAGGCGAGACAGTGTCGCAAGTATTCGAATTCAATGTGCCTGCAAGGTATGGGATCCCACAGTGTATCATCACGGACCAAGGGCCCTGCTTCGAGTCAAGAGCGTTTAAGTCAGTGTTGGACAAGTGGGGCATCCAGAGACGGCGAACTTCACCGTACCACCCACAAACCAACGGGATGACCGAGCGGTTCAACCGGACATTGAAGACGTGGATAAACTGCACGAAGTTGGCATGGGAAGATGCTTTGCCTCAGGTTCTGATCGCGTATCGGACCAGCATGCAATCAACCACCAAGGTCTCGCCATTCGAATTACTGTTCGGCAGAGAACCACGGATTGCGCTCGATACTTGCCTACCGAACCAGGGTGAGTGGAAACATCCAGCTGAGCATCAAGAGCGACTGCGATGGAAAGCTAGAAGCGAAACCAAAGCTCGACAAGCGCGGAATAAGCGAAATTACGACGCCAGGCATGAGGCTCACAAGTGGAGGCCATTCAGGATTGGAGAACGGGTCAAGTTACGGAACAACGATCGGCCGGATCATGACGGGCCGGGCGCAAGCAAGTTCAGAGAACGCTGGAAAGGCCCCTACACCATTATCGACCAGAAAGCGGGCAACTTCTTAATCGACTGCGGAGGAATGAAACGTTGGGTGAATGCTGCTCTCCTGCGACCATGGTACGAGAGGAAGAAAGGTCCTGGAGGAGGGGCGGGTGTAGAGGGGCCGCTTCCAAGAATGGCTCTGGGGAGCTCTTCGGAGCTAGCTGAGAGCGGATCGCGAAAGACGGCTAGCGACGAGCCTGGGCCCGGAACTACGGAGCGGGAATATGTGGACAGCGCAATAAATCAGACAAATACGCCGCTAGCGCAGCCCACAGGACCGAGGCCGAGCCGATTGACACAGCCCAGAACAAGCAAGTCGAGAGCTCTCGAACGACTCCTGGCCGATCCAAATCGGGTGCAGAGAAGCGGAGATCGAGGCGAAAACAGGAAGGCGGATCTTCCAAGTCAGAGCTCCCGAGGCGAAAGGACTGGCTCGTCTCTAACATCCGTACCTGTGTTGCGTTGTGGGACGGAAATCTAGTCGATATTCGATGGCGCGCGCGAGATCCTCATGTGCCCATTTTCGGTGTGCAATAAACGTCTACCCCCCTGTTTTGTCGTTCTCGCTACT
>OX104064.1:163776889-163861219 GCA_944474145.2 Dicrocoelium dendriticum | reverse complement strand
CCTAAAACAATCATTGTTTACGAAATTTCAAGCAACCCTAAGCACCAGTGACATCAAGGTTTGAAGCTCAGTCACAACAACAGACGGAGAATAACCCAAACTGAGAGAAAATACGGCCCGTTGTAGCGTTGTAGCAAATATTCGGTGCGCATTTTGCCACACATGGAGTACCACCTCCTTAGTTATTATTTCAGCTCCCAGCTTAGCCACGTTATATTCTCGCGTTGACAATGCACTGGCCGAACTACACAAAATCACGTATCCTAACCAACGGACGTATACAACTGGAAAACCGAAGTAGTTATAAAACCTTTGTTTTTGTCTGCAAACAATAAACAATGACAACCTAGTATGCATCACAACAATGGTAAACCGCTCATACGGAAGACACTGTAAATGACAAGGCATACATTTACGACTGTTCACTAAATTCTGTTACTATTTTACTTTAATGTTCCCTTCCGCCACCCATAATTGAGCAAGCCATCGTCAGCTTCAGCATTCTTTTCGGTGCTGTGCCGTTAACCGGTTTCTTTTGCGCATCCGGCGGCCTACGCTTCACTTAGTTCGTGACATAATTTAGGTGAAATAAAGCAGCCGCTTGCAATGAACAAAAAGAAAAGTATAGCAAACAGCACCGATAAAGCAAACCATAAAAAGGAAAAAGCACAAAAAGTAAAGCAAAGCAAAACCTTAAGTGTACAGATGATATGCTCATTTTAAAACTTAGATCAAATAAAAAACCTAGTTCCCTCGTATCGCCGCAATGAAAAAAAGGGCAGCAGCAGTAATCCGGTGTGTATGCGGTACTTTCGATGTCACGAGAAAGCCAGCCAGGAGTGGGAAAGGGATACCATCAAGTCGCCAGTACTTACGCAGATTTAAATTAGCACCCGGTGAGTTTCATAGCAGCCGCAGTATCACATCGGTCACCAGCGCACACTGGAAAATAAAAGGCTGATTAAAAAAGGAATGCAATGCTATAACAACCACGACCTATAATCACGAATAGCACACTATGGTAAATTCCAACGGAATCGCACACCTAACACTTGGCATTTGTGGACTGGAATCAGTCGTGCCGCAAATAGAAAATGTCCAAAATACATCTACCCTTAAGTAGTGCGAAATGAAATTGCACCGCAGCCTATACCACTGTAATTTAGCACTGACACAATTAAGGGCAACCTCAAAGCTGACATCCACACAAATATATATTCATATATACATGTAATCCTTTTACTATACAAATGCGAAGTTGTTGCAATATTGCAGCAACTGGCGGTAATAGCATTTCAGAGATAACCGGAGGTTATTAATAATTTTTAATTTATATTGATATATATGAAGTCCAGAACTTCTTGGGGATCTGCGCTTGGATTGAGGTACAGCGTTTACGCACGAGACGGACGAAAGTACCGACAAGGACGTACTGGAGCATGGCCGTAAACCAAAGGGATTCAACTGCATTCACCACCACGACGGCTGTTCAGTATGGATAGATGAATTCCACGTCTGCACACGCCCAGAATGTTTACATAATCTGAAAATCCAGAAAATTAAGCTTTGAAACTTTTGCTCACCTGGCACTCAACAGGACGCATCTTGGTGACTTTCATCCTCTACGGGTTTCTGTGTTTATGGCGGCCCTGACCAGGCTACTGATCAGCGAACAAAGGACAATGGAAGTCATTCGACTGCGAATAATCGAGCGTGACGTCATTTAGCAAGCTGCTTTGCCAGTTGTACATTAGAGTTCAACAGGATTTACGGCGGTGTTCAAGGACGTGGTGGCGTTACGCTTAGCAAGCGTTCTCCTTATACAAAGCCACAAATCTTTGTTTAACAACACTGCGACGTGGCAGATGTCACTCGCTACTAATTAAAGCCACTGTCTGCAACTAAGTACTGGCAAGTTGACTAGTGTCATAGTTTAATCGTTTCTTGTCACCTACAAGGATAAGATTCTCTCAGTCTACAGAAACCGTTTTCCCTACACTTGTGGCGCTTGACTGTTTGCAGTATGCACACTTGAACCCAAAATATCGTCATCGATTTACGGCTTTATTTCTTCTGCTTACTTTCTCAATCTCAGCAGCCTGTACAAATTTCGGCCACTGCCGATTACCTACACAGCAACGTGTCCGTTGCGAAACATAACTGCCTGCAAAATTGTGATAATGCCTGACCTAGTGTGCCCCGATATATTCGATCATAAGCTATTTATTTATTTACTGGTGGCTGTCTCCAGTCCCTGCACACCAAGACCGATGGCATTTTCCTAATTTGTATACAACAGGCAGCGAGCCGAGCTAGGATGAAAACTGTGCTGTGCTAAGCAATTCTCGCGGAGCTCAATGGCCTAGCCTTCATGCCGCTAATATGCACTGTGCGCCGAGCCATACACAAAGCTCGGCCAACTCTACCTGATTTGTCCCAGCAAGGACGAAACCGCCGGTAGAGGAATGCAAGACCAATAAAGAGCTCACGGAATCTCACCAATTTGATGACGGTCCCAGTGGTCGTATTCGCAAAGCCGGGCCGCAACTTTAACCGTGGTCACAATTGAGGTGCGTGTTGCAATCTAAGACAGACAGTAGGTGCTTCAAAACCCGAAACATTTACTTTGCCAATGGAACCGGACACTGTATATTTAAGCCAATTGTTAGCAAGGAATCAGGTTAATAGCAGCTGAAAGTTGTTCTGGCCACCTTGCGGTTAGGATGATGTAACGGGTGTGACGCAACCAGCGGGTGTTAGTGCAAGCCCTCCTGTCAGTGGCTTAGAAACTACCTTTGACGCCCAGGGGCTTAGTAAAACTTATGCTCTTTTACTTCAGCAGCTGTACATCCGTAAGCCTTCGCAAATGCCAACTGCTTTTCGATATTTTATTTTGTTTCAGCAAGTTACCTAGGTATAAATAGAGGACACCTTTAAATACAGCTAAGCAGGGGAACGCGGAACGCACACAGGTCAGGTGCGTGTCGCAACCGAAACCGGAGTCCAGCATAATGGCGGTGCTCAATTCAAGACCTTGAACTTAATTGAACAACAATCAATGGGCTTCCGTAAAAGCCAACAGTCAGAATCGGTTGCATGTGTGTCTAATGAACCAAGTTTAAGTTGAATTTTAAGCAGGCAAGCCCAAGGACCTTCAGACTGCTACATCACACTACAACAACCAAACATCAAATTTTAGAAGGCTGTTGTAAGTGCGGGCACTGGTATTTGTTCAATATTCATTTAAAACATTTACCAACGCACATTACATGCTTCACGTAAGGCCTAGTTGCGACAACCATCTCAACATACAGTTTGCCAAAGCATTTCTTCTGTAGCATAGACTGACAAGCTCGTTAGCCCGGTCTGGTTCACTGTTGATCGATGGTAGCTTTTTATTAGCTTTAGTTTTGGGAAACGTCGCTCGCAGCTGTCATGCCAGTAGCTTTGGTCCGAAAGATGCACAGCAAAATTACACAACTCCCTGCACAGTTCACCTGATGGTACTCCTGCATGAGGCTCATATGTCCAACGTGTGCGGTAAGTGCATCCTTTCCTTTAGCTTCTACAGGACACTGCGATCTCCCCTACGCCAAATATGGATATTTTGCATATCCTCCTCAAAAGGACTAAACGGAATTATCTAGCATTAATTTGATTTGACGGTGTAGGGTGAGACTACCTGTTTTGTGGGCCATGAAGTTGCCGAAGTCTAATACATATAATCGGTCAACCTATATATTACGGACAGCATTTACCGTTTCAACCCAACATCAAGCCTCATCTATGTACTAACTATTCTTCTTATATTTGCCTGCAGCTTATCCGACGCTCTATGCGTAGTTTCAATTTAGAGCACATAATTTTGGATTTAACCATTACGCAATCCACCATCTCTGTATTCTTAAAAAGGCAAACGCTAAATGCAGTGCACTAGTCATCAGTTTGCTGAAAAACAAGCACCTTTTGCAATGTACATGACATCGTTTATAAGTGAACAACACCCGCAAGGCATAGAGATGAACGCAAAGGAAACAACAATATTGGATTGCAAATACACCATTTACGCAACCATTTCTCTCTATTTCGGAAATCCAGAATCTACCAGTTTATTTTTAGCGTCCTAGTTTCAACTGATTTATACCTTCTTGTGCGCGCTACGTCGTTGAATTAACTAACAAGGTGCTGCCATGCGGTTGATAGACGCCAGAATTTCATAGTAAAACTTTCGCTGTCAGCCTAGAAATTTATCCGTAACATCGGTTGAAGTGCCTGTTATGGTACCGGGTAGTATTAGCGTTTCCAATTCTTTAGGTTGGCGCGCAACTTCTGCATCAGGATTACATACATTTCATGTCCCGTCATTGCTGTTAACGCCACTTTCATTTGCCCTTGTAATAACTTTCACGGTACCAAATTTAGCTTCAGTCAAAGCATTATTTTCGTCCTTCGCTTTTGCCACATTTTTCATGAAAATACTTTGAGAAAGTTTAGTTGCGCACCTGTATTCTTATTGGGCCATATCTTTACGGAATATTGCGCCGTTTTCGTTGATTTGCTAAATATACATTTATAAAAATTCAAATATATTTTGAAAATTTATAAGAGATGAAGGAACCACGTTACCACGTGGTGGGAAATTACGGCGAAAGGACAACTGTGTGGGTCAACTGCTTTACGTGATAGCCTAATCGGAGTATCTTTGCAATGATAATGTAAAAAACATGAATAAACAAGGTGATCGTTAGCGACAAAATTGCTTGGGACTTATGACTGAACCCTAACACTTTGGTAATCCAGATCCTTGGTCTACCTGTGCTAAATTACAACTAAAATTATTATTCTGTAATTATTTGATTGATCCCCATTGATGAACTGGTTGTTGAATTTGCTTTCTTGTGCCATGCACAGCCTTTGCATAGAGCTGTTTTTTGACACATGTGACCGCTCTTGTTTGCTTTGTATTGTCCTTCTCCTTAGGCAGCAGCGACAACGGTTTCGTTTATATAGCTAAGCTAACTGTAAACGCCTTACGGTTTAATAAAAGCATTTTGTAAATCGATCGACTTATTGGGAACGCTACCCGGCTCCCATAATTTGGCGACCACGACTTCGGATGAACAGCAACATCGGATAGCTTAAATTGTTAACAATTAATGCTGTTCCATTTCCTTCAAGGTTCTGCTCCAGTTACCTGCGTGCATTTCATGTTCACATTTTACCATGGATTCTGTTGATCATAAGGCAGCGTTGTCCATGAACAATGTCGTCTTACTTGTACCACCTTTTTAGATATGGTTCTCATTTTCTAGTTCACCCACCTTGATGCTGAATCTTGTAGCCGCGGAATAACTCGACTACGCTATGCAAGTATTTAATTAATGGGTATTATAACAATAGAACATGGCACACTGGTAAAGGAGCGTCCAACTATGTATAACAGCATATCTGTTTGGAATAGTAAAACATATTGCTTTAAAAACTTTTGGAGTTATGACTGCAAGCATTTTGTCAGGTAATAGGGGCTCAGGAAGAAAATGACGCTGGTTAGCAATACAATCGAAGGTAAAGTCTAGTGGCAGTAGCCAGTTTGGCTTGATTGCGCTATGTTGTAATCCACGAATTCATGAGCACAGGAGCCAATGTTAAAGTTCGGTATAAAGGTTTTCGGTTAAAAGATAGAACGGTTTGGCGCTACACCAGGGCATACTATATAACAAAATCGATTGGATACACCATTTTATGAGGTGCTTGCAGAAGTTGTAGGCTAAAAGCTGATGACCGCGCTCGTTTGAATGAAGTTGCATTCGTTAATAGCACTAAATGACGAAATGGGAACGACAAGCGTGGATAGCATGTGGATATTGCTTGCAGTCGAGAAAGGGACCAAAGCCTCGAATTAGAGTAAACTTTTGTCATATAACGATTCGAGATACCTCCAAGGATAAATTATATAGCTATTTGGAGAATCAACTATCAATGGCAAACTCTACGAGCATCTAAGGCTTGAATGAATGCTCGAATGTTGAACCAAGCAGTGTTGTGTGTATATTGTAATCGCTGCTCTTGTAACGGTTAGAAAAGTTAACACCAGCTGTACATGCCCGTAGGATTTTCTGGACCGTAACTTTATTGTCGTTAAACCGACACTTGTGGCATTTTATATGGAGAACGCTTGCCAGTCAATTACCCACCGCGCCCTAAAACATTGCAAGCTGATATAATATGCACAAGGAGACAGCTTTATATGTTCGAGACGTCAGCATTTCTCATGGAGGCCACGATAACGTGTGGTATGCTCTTTGCAAACGTACGTCTGCAGCAGCTTATTAGGAATCTGCATTTGGCCGCTGAACTGCCCACTGCCCAGCTACGGAAACTGCAACAGCCGCTTAGTTCACGAGATACTTGTTCGCATGTTACGGCTACATAGCGGCAACCGGAAAACACACAAACGATTTTTACCATCGGAAGCTCCGTATCGCTCACCCAATTAGCAGATTTGGCGGCTCGGGTCAATGTACCATCGCAGCTATAAGCCAATGTGAGCATCGTCAATGCCTTTGAGTCACAGCTCACTACTATTACCGGTATTCAGTCAACGACTTGAGTTCTGTAAGCACGCGTCCACCGATATATCGTCTGGAACGTTGAAAGCTACTGCGCTACAAAATTCCCTTCCGGCACGCAGCATTATATAATGCTAGGGTCTCCGCTTTTCTTAGTTTCAAATTTGGTGTCGTTGAGCCCAGCGGCTCAGGTGAACTCGGTGATGTAGTCCATACACGGGATCTTTTGGCGCAAGGCGCCGGCAGTTCTGTTCGCTGAGTGTAGGTTATGCTGGGCTCGCTTCGATCGTCGCTGAATGTTCCTAACATGTCCGATTTAAATAAGCTGTTTCAAGGTTGCCTCAGAGTTTCGTCAGCCATTGAAACTTCAGGTATAGCTGATCGAGGTTTATCAGTAGCTGAGCACTTAGTATAAACTGGGAGCTTTCCTATATTGTTCTTGGGTTGGCTGCTTTGATCTATGTACGATGTGGCTTTATGGATAGTAATGGTCGCAGGGTTTGCAGGTGCTTCCAAGGGATCAAGCGATCTCATATCCATATCAGACAAAATGTCAAGCTCCACAGTACGTGAGCCACTTAGGGTCACAGGCGTCGGACCGTTGTCACAATTCACCTGAACACATCTACTCTTTGCGGAACTCTCGCTTAGACCATCGTAACGGCGTTGCAAAGCCGTTATTGCTAGTACTAACTTTAAGTCAAGGATCGTCTGGCCGATTCTAAATTGATTTTGACAGGAGTGAAACTTGAGTGCCGGACTCTTAGTACCGAACTTAACTAATAGGGGCATTGGTTTTGCATAACCATTTTTCTTAACCTTGTGCAGCTCAGAAGTCTGTGTTCCAAGCCACACACTTTCATCAGTATTTTGCGAATGGTGTGCAGTTCCAAGTGGTCTAGAACATTATACACTATTACTTCATTTAGACATGTTAACCGATTCATCACTCCGGTGCAAATCGTGTTAAGGAGCCTTCCAGCCAATTGCGCTTGTTTAACCTCCATACTGTCTTTAGGGTGCATCATAGTCGCTCTGGCTGCAAGTCCATCAGTAAAAGGTTCCATTGTGTTGAGGACCATGTCGTGCGTCACCAAGTCTTTTTGAAGCTCGGTTATTTGGGAACACAGAGAAAAGATGTCCGTTAATTTACCGGCGCATAGTAGGGCTGTGCCAGATAAGTTCTAGCAGATAGTTTAAGATTTGGCCGGAATATGCCCTACTTGTCTCACACCCTTGATAGAGACGTTAAGACGACGTTCACTGACCGCGTCTTAAGGAAAAGGCGATAGAACAGCAAAGATAACGGCAGAAAACCTGTAAGTTTCACAAAAAGCATAAGTGAAAATCGCGATAAAATATACTCTAAAGACGCCAAACACCTTTATAAGCCTAAATAATCACACAAAATTGTATAACCGCTTAGCAGTCAATGCTGAACTGCGGAATACGAGTTAGACTCTTGCCTGTCTAACCCATCATGGTTGGGCCGCTGAATAAGCCACCGGCAGGCAGCCGCTAGCGATCACTAATTATAGACCGCGTCGAGTGCTGTTTAGTTTGTCGTTCCGCACTGGATACGACGTAAGCTTCGGGTCATGCGGTAGCTAGGATCACCACTCTAAATAGGCATCACAATTTGCCCATTAGACCATTTCAGTTTATAGAACAATCATCGAGTTTACTTCAGTTAAGCAGCAAGATAACACAGAAAGTGGTGAGTATCACTTTCATTAGACTGTCTGTCGCTTAAGCTTGGGGCTTCCAACCGGTGCCCCACTGGCTGACATCCCATGATCAATGAGGTAGTCAACGACGCTAAAACAAAGTCCTTAGTCTTGCTAATTTGAAAGCACTGCACGCGCTTTTGAAAATGTCACGCTAAACGCTTAGTAAAGTGGCATGACCTGCCTGTAAAATGGTATAGTAATGTTAAGCCCATAAGTATCAGACTTAAAAATGTCACTCGAAGTTTTGCGCGCACTAACCTACGTGAATGCATAACCGTTAAAATAAAGAGTCAGTTGAGATAGGCATGAAAGCAAAGAAATTTCTTCGGGAGTGCCAGCCGAATCCGTAACGACGTCGCTTCACTTAAGCGCAGCCTGCGTGAACCGAACTCAGCACATAGTGGTAAGCATGGACTACATGGAGAAGCACTATACATCTTCCAGCATGTTAGCGCGTCGTACCAAGAGTCTATCGTGACACCTTTTGAAAATGGAATGAAGTGCTTTCAAGTTAGCTGGGATAAGAAGGCTTCGTTGCTGTTGTTGACAATCTTCTTAGTCATGGGACGTTAGCCAATGACACACCGGTTGGAAGACCATAGCATAAACGACAGGCCATCCAATGAAAGCGGTCAAGAGCCGCCTTCTGTGCTGTCTTGCCGCACATCTGAAGTAAAACCCGATTATTGTTAGCTAAACCGAAATCGTCCAGTGGGCAAATTGTGATGTTTACTTAGAAGAACGCCATAGATACCACATGCTCCGAAGCTTAAGCCACAAATAGTGCCGGGGGGACATAATACCCAGCACATGATTCCGTCTATACTTAATAATAGCTAGCGCCTAACTGGTGGTGGATTAAGCAACTGCCTAACAATGGCGGCATAGACAGGCAAAATTGTAACCGGTATCGCGCAGTCTCTGAAGATGAACGAACCATTACTAATACCGTGTCACCGCCACACCAGTAACCGTCCACGTTGGATCAAAGGCTACTGGTACACTGACGGTCTTAACTATCCAGCAAAATTGGCATTGGTACACAATTCGCCTACCACGTCAGCAGTAGGTAGCTACAATATTTACATGAGTGTACGGTTAACTGAAACAACACAGCACGGAAACCTTTTAACTGTAAATGCGTTAACATGTCTATTAACAAACAGTTCTAGCTGTACCTCTTTCATTCGAAGTACTGTATCGTTGCTGATTACCTCGCACTGCCTTAACAATCACATGCATTTCCTAAACAAAATGGCGTACGGATCAATTCTCATGATTGCTCGCAGTGGCATAATTACCCTGCATAGCGTAACAAGTGTGTTTAGATAGGCAAGCGAGCGGGGAAGGCAACTGTGTCCTCCACCCCTAAGCCTTCAACTGTTCTGTTCCAACAGCCTGAAAGCGTTTCAGCCTTAACACACTCAACCAATCCGGTTGCTTATCAATACCCAATTAGAAGTCATCTCGCTCGTGTAAGCCTTCGAAGCTGCTCTTCCTACAGTCAGCAACGGTTGAAGCCCCAACAGAACTACCAATCTGCTGCATTTTACCATTCAATTAATGTCATTCTGCTCGCGTTATGGTGAAACCTCCTTACGCCAAGTTGGCAGCATGACCAATCACGTATTATGTCGCCGTTGGCTGATCACACCCGACACCAAAAAGGTGTACTGGTCACCGACTGCGTTCAACAGGCAGGCGACCGACATACGGAGTCAATTGTACAGCAAACTCGCAAGACTACCACGAGCCTGCAGGTAGTCTTTAACAAGCCAATAGTTTCAAAATATGCTCTTGTTTTAACTACCAGCACCTTCTGTGCCGCATCAATGCGCGTCCGAAGGAAAGCCGAGGCGTTGTCTCTGAATTCAGACCGTCCAATAGACATGACCGAAAGCGTCCATCCGACTGCAAGTGCGCACAACGTCACATTTGCCAGTCTTCCTTTTAGGATGGCCGATGACTTGACCCCAAAGTGTATCTCCTGATAGGCAGTGGACCAATGTGGCCCAGCGCACACAAGATGTTTACTCGGCTACGAGTGCGAACGAACGGATAAACTACCAACTGAAGCGATTGATAGTAAAGGCTTACCAGCGGTTTCGTTGTCGTGTCGATGGTGCTCAGCCAATTGCAGACACAAGAGTGATTGAGCCTGCTGCCAATCTGGCGCACGGAGTTTTCACTACCAAGCGACCGATACGTCGTGATGAAAAGAAGCGGATTGATAGCATTTGTTGAGGCTTCAACGCTTGCAGGCTGTTGGAACGCAAACGCTGAAGGCATACGAGTGGAGGACACGGTAGCCCTCGTTGCTGGCTTGCCTATCTGTCCATACGTTAATCGCTATGCAGTTTAATCTGCCACTACGAGCAATCTAGAGAATCGGTCCGTACGCCATTTTGTTTGGGAAATGCATGAGAATGTTAAGGCTGTGTGAGGTAATCAACAACAATACAGTACTTCGAATGAAAGAGGTACAGCTTGGACTGGTTCGTAAATAGACATATTAACGCATTTACAGTTAAAAGGTTTCCGTGCTGTGTTGTTTCAGTTAACCGCACACTCAAGTGATCAGCGTAGTTACGTACTGCTGAAGTGGTAGGCGAATTGTATACCAATGCCAATTTTGCTGGATAGTTAAGACCATCAGTGTACCTGTAGCCATTGCTCCATCCTTGACGGATATTAGTGTAGCGGTGATACGACATTAGTAATGGTACGCTCATCTCCAAACTTGTGGACTTCTTCGGCATTCATTTACCGCTTTAGGACCCATGTAACTGTCGTTAGGCTAAGGTCGGTAAGTGCATGTCAGTCTTGCGTTTCAACCTGATAGTTACACTTAAATTCCAAGTGATTGATAAGCTTAAAATACCAAGAGACCGTATGGCCCTGTTATGATCTGCCAACGAGCATTGCATACGCATTGTAAGCATAGGGTTTGAAGCAATTTTCTTCCTTCAACAATGCCTCCGGAATTACCTACCTTCCAATGCAAAAAAGTTTCCGGGTAGTTGCCGTGTCGATAACAACGTGTGTCACGGCGTGCACACGTGACTGCTTACAAGAAGAGCTGAAACCCTGGTCCACGGCAGGATTAGTGGGCACGGTTGCCTCTGTAAATGATTGCAAACATATGTTAAGGACGCCCGTGGGTGGGACAAGGGTGTTTTTCTATGCCATGTGCTCACCAGAACTACCGGTGTAAAATTTGCGCGTCGCCACTGATGAGCATCCTTGCGCTTTTTCTAACAGCACGACGTGATATGTATAATTACGGTAGTCAGCAGCCCCTGTAAGTGATTCTAAGTTGAGTAATGCCGATTTCAGGAGGACAGCATTCCAGTCCATGGACGTTATGGGAAGGTTACATCTGCATAGACTTCTAATGGTGCCATTCGGAGTGCCACTTATCAAAGCGTCTCAACACGTATGGGCAACCATATGTAAGTGAAGCCTAATTGTCCTATGAATATATAGTTTCCTTAGACCTATTAATAACGTCATACATCGAAACACTGAAGTGATAATTGACTGAGCCAATCAACTATGAGTGTGGAGACAAACGAACACTCACTAACGTCGTGTCAACGCCACACTTGGAATCCCCGTGATTTTGAGTTTAGTCATCAACTGTGCTATAAGTAAGCAAACCTAGAATTTTCTTTGTTCAGCTTCAGGCTGTTCTACCAACTTCAGTAGGAACAATGTCCCCCATGGTTCTTGCAATACAAATCGCGCAAAATTGTATAATCCCTAGCAGTCATTACTGTACTGCGAAATACCAGTTGAAATTTTGCCTGTTCATGCCACAATTTTTAGGCCGCTGAATAATCCACCAACAGTTAGCCGCTAGCGATCACTAATTATAGACCAAATCATGTGCTGATTAGTATGTACCTCCCCAATGGTCACGGTGTTAGCTTCGGATCATTTTTGGCTAGGATCTCCTCCTTAGACATGCCTCACAATTTGCCCACTGGACGGTTGCAGTTTGGAGACCAATCATCGAGGCTTTCTTTCAGGTAGGCATCAAGATATAACAAAAGTGGTGCTCGAACAGTTTCATTGGACTGTCTGTCGCTTATGCTGGGAGCCTACAAACGGTGTCCCATTGGCTAACGTCCCATGATTAATGAGATTGTCAACGAGGCCAAAGCAGCGTTCTTAGCCTTACTAACTTGAAAGCACTGCATGCGATTTCGAAAATGTGTCACGCTAAATGCTTGGTACAATGCGCTAACATGCGTGTAAAATGGTATAGATGACGCTGTGTGCTTTGTCAACGTATTGGTTGCGCACCGTAGTCAGATGAATGAAAGCAGCCAATATGTTTCTTTGTTACACATCACCCTGTGGAGTAAGTGGGAACACGATAAAAACAACCTGCCCGGACTATACACGGATGCACTGTACACTGGTTTCAGTGCGCAAGCTGGTCCAAACTCTTCACGGTCAACTTACTGCCGGTGCGTTGTACTCAGTGGTGGATTTTAGTCAGGCATATGCTTACTCTGTAAAAGGCCACAAATATCTGTTTAACAACACTATGACGTGACAGAAGTGACTCACCTGGAAATAAAATCATTGCCTACAAATGCACATCGGCAAGTTTATTGGATCGTCAGTTCATTACATTTCAATCTCATTTTAATGGTTATACTAAAATGACACTACCCTGTCTATACCTCCCGGAATCAACCCAACTGTTGCGCTTTTACTACTGGGCTCTATAACACGCACTCGTAAACCCAGACTACCGCCACCTTAATAACAATTCCATTTCTGTCCAGTGCATTTGCCAATTCAGTAAATCATATTTACCGCGCGCTCCTCGCATTTCTTACAAAGCAAAGTGCCTTTGCCAAACTATCTGTAAATACCGGATCATGCCTGATTTGGTGTGCCTCGACAAATTGTCGAATAAACCGTTTATTTATATATTTATTTAATCTTGTTTACTAGCCAGAGTGCTGTTGGCTGCGAGGCGACACAGATGACAGCGCGGCAATGTAGGTGAATCGCCGCCAGGCGAATGCAATTTGTCAGCCGATGTGGTCGGCATTTAGACAAATTTTCTAAAACAGGTGCAACTATTTAGTGATATGGCGTTAGTATACATCCTATACTTTTCGAGCTACTGCATATAGCTGGTATTTCCGAGTTGAATGATTGGCGATTGATCGATTTGGCAGGAAAAGCGCACGGAATGCTCTACTACAAAGCGGACCATCGAATGAGTATAATTATCTAAACAATTTCCACATTGACCGATAGTTGCCTAACCAAGCTTTGCTCGGGAACGGAAAGAGCAAATAAAAAGAATTGTTTGGTGTATGATAAGCTACAAACGAACAAGTTGGCAAGTGGAAAATACACAGAAAGCATGAGTTCCGGCTTCTTGTCCACTTGTCAGTTACCTTGATGACTTTATTCCCAGGTGAGTCAAATAGACCGCAGGGAAGAATAAGAGTAACTTCATGAGTTCAGGGAGATTTGGAAACAATGAGTAAGTGTTTGATGAACTCCGGCGCAAAAGCTACCCACGTTACCTTATGTAGGAAGCGTACGCTTAAATTAAGGCTTCAGAACCATTGACTGATATCTGGAATAACTGCATTGCTGTAGTAAGATAGCGCTAGATTTTGCGGGCTTAGCAGCTTGGTAAACCACCGTTAAGCTTTTTGGAACAATAATGCGTCTGACATTTGCAAACTGCAGCAAATAAACTTGCAATATCCCTGGTATGAGCGAGCATGATTGCGATAATCTACCAGTCGCGCTTCGGCTGGGCGTCAAGGTGGAAGTCTAGTCGTCATACAATTGCAACTGGAAAGCGCATATATTCGGCAAGGTTGGAGTACATTGAATGGTAAATACCCAATGCTTTAGCCGACGTGTTGAGCTGGATGTCTTGCCCCATTTCCTTTGTATGTCCTCCAGTATTGAACGCCTTTGGTTCGTTGAAAGATTTCGCCAACGGAAGTTGCGGGTTCTCACTGTTGGCATCACCACTCCAAAGCTTTCAGGTCTTCGCGGTTTTCGTAATGTGCTGATATTTTAGCGCGTAGACGGAACACATCCTAACATTATATCTTTGCGTAAAGGAAGGGGCGGCCAAGGTGTAAAAACTTTTAACTTAATCAAAAACCATGTTGGTCTAAGCGACGCACACATACGACACAACCCGATACCGTGCTGAAGATGTAGTAGGTCTGTGCATTGTTTACTGCCTGCGTGCGGACAGGTAGATAGGATGCTAGCCACTAGACTAGAGGGTGGCCCCGCCGTAAGCTTTAATCTTATGCAATAGGCGTATATTGGGACCATTTGGAAAGCTTTGTATAAATCGAGGTGTGTATTTGCTAACCGATCCGAATAAATAACGCTGGTAACAAGTGTAGGGAAACCAAGCAGGCAGGTGCCGCAGGTTTGAGCGCTTAGAAATCTACCTGGTGACATTTTACCATGTGCGGCGTGAGAAACGTCTATGCTTGACCTTATAACCTATTTTTCCATCACTCATGTGAGGATGAGTATGTGGTTTATGGATCGGTTTTGTTGACTGCATGTATGGTGGAACCTACGTGGCGCGGTGCGATAACAAAGTGCTTCCAAGCGAAGGGGTATCGGCCCTTCTGCATGGTAAGTGTGAACGGATTGCAGAAGACTACCGCTAGTTCCTCTCCCCTGTTTGCTATTAACATGGGTGAAATTCCGGAAGGAGTAAGGTTTGTGTAAATCTAAATGGTTGAGGTTGAGGAACAAATTCATTGTAGGTCAAATGGCCTAGTACAGAGCGACTGGTTGATGGACCTGGGAAGCTCAGCAGTGGCTGGAAAGGCCACTACGTCTAGGAACATTGTAGTAATATTTAAAAGGTTTTCTTACATCCTGCTGGTCCCCAATCGCTTCGTTGGAGCCAGCAAGCATAGAAGGCGTATTTGCCTCCTAATGAGGGGTGCGAGAATGCAGCAGCCAGCTGCGTTGCTTGGTTTTGTTCACACTACCAATTACCGCTCTTACTTAGGTGGCTTTACTGGGTATAACACTTGTGGATAGCTGAGTCCCAAGCTCAGTGGCGCGCAACGTTTTACGTCTTGTTATGGAAACATCGTAGTTGGCGCACTATTCTATACAGCTCAGTTTGCCCCATATTTGTCGGCGAGATATTATCTAAACGAGAAAGATGAACCGTGCGATCCAGGTAGCAGTACAACGCACTGTTATATAAATAAATAAATATATAAATAAATAATTTATTCTCAGTTTCATAGAGACACACCAACGCAGGCAAGATCAAGGTTTAAAAACAGATGTGTATCACGGCAATACATCGGGTTCCATGGTGTGTAGTTGAAACAGTGTCGGGAAGAGTTGATATGTGAGTCTAGTCGACTTGCCAGTATGTAGTTGTGGGCTGTGGCTTTATTCAGTAGCGAGTCACTTCCGCCACGTCGCAGACGAGCGCCGTGAGGTTCTACAGAACGCATGCATTAAAGTTCCGTTATCTACTGAGAATGGAAATGGGGGTGCCGGCTTATAGGGTTCAACGGGCGGTATGTTTCGACGGTAGCTGTTATAGCAGGACGGATGCTCGGGATTCTTCAAACACTGAGAGCGGCATACCAAAATATGGTCGCTTCCCGGCAAATAAGCTTACAAAAACGCGTATTGCGGTTATACTCAGCGTAAAGATTAAGCCTAATGAATGCTTGTACGTCGTTCGTACCCAAACATGCTGCACACATCACCCTTAGTTGGTGCCGGCTAACAAGCCTCCATGTAGTAAAATGATATAACGAACGCCAGTATAACGAAATATGCAGAAAAACGTACCTGATTAAAAACCGTTTCCTTTATCCATATTTAGCGAGTGTTAAAACCTTTCAGTTTACCGGACGTAAAATAATCAGTATAAGGAAAACATTTCCGTCCTTTTGCTTTTATTTACCATAGTTATTTCATCTAAACAAAATTCGTATTGTTTTATAAAAAATTATATTCTGCTTATCCGGTATTTTATTATTAAAATTATATGGTAGCCATTTTTCATACGTCAATATGACCGAACGCGCAGAATAAAAGGTTCAAAGTACCCAATGCGTATTCCGTCAGAAATGGTTTGTGACTCTTGCAGTGCAATATGTAACGTCCTTGGCAAATAACACTATTGACTAGGTAAGCGTGCAAATTTAAATTCAAAGATGAACCAGCTCTATATAAGCCACCAAACCCACCTTGAATCTCCACGTTTCCCGGTCAGTTATTTATACAGATAGCCCGCTTTTATGACACATCAACAAACCCAACGAATGCATAGCGTTTCGAGTTACGTGGGTTTGTTGAATTCCATTTGTTTCCTCGTAGGCCTTTTCATTTCCTTTCTCCTTCGCTTGTTCGGTGACGTTACGTTTCTTTTCAAGTTTCCACAGAGACCTCCACTGGACTGGATCAATTCGTAAACGACTGAATGGTACATAATTAGCAACTCCGATAACTACCCTCGCAAAACACATCGTTTGGATGAACAGGACTGAAACCCAAGGTGGTCACAGGAGAAGGCACAATACGCTTGAGGATAGAATGTGGATAACAGTTGACTTCAAATAACAAAGACAGGGGTCTGCTGCAGATCAGAACATTTATTTGGAACCAA
The DNA here is from genome assembly GCA_944474145.2 of Dicrocoelium dendriticum. Taxonomy (NCBI): domain Eukaryota; kingdom Metazoa; phylum Platyhelminthes; class Trematoda; order Plagiorchiida; family Dicrocoeliidae; genus Dicrocoelium; species Dicrocoelium dendriticum. Next base: position 163,844,255 of record OX104064.1, on the reverse strand, counting down.
TTCCAGTATCACATAATGTGCTTAGCAAAATTTTTACATTGGCATTAACAATTTGTTTCAACTGTGAGGTCGAATAGTTCTCACAACTACATCTCACTTTTACAATTTACAATGTCACGACCAATGTTGAGAAGATTTGATCGCCGCAGGTTTGATTATATATATTGTCTATTGCTTTGTTTGCTTGTGTCGTGCAACAGCGAGAATATATAATTTATTTATTTATTTTTTACTACTAAAAGGTAAACTATTATGACAGTGCCATACCATTTCGTGTATCCATGTTGCAATTAAGGTTGTTGCATCGCGCGCCCATAGGTTGTATTTGTTCATGCTGCGACATATAAATTTGTGTGTTTCTTAACTTTATAACGGCAATATGGATAGGAAAAGCAACGGCAGTTTTCTTTGCAAAATGAACGCATATTAAGTTTGGAAGTAAAGAAAGGGGCGATAACAAAACTGTGTTGCTGTAACACTAGACACTAGCTACCTTTCTAAAGCAGAAAAGTAATACAGAGAGGAAGCACTATGCTAATGCCCTTATCCCACCGCGAAAGATGAGAACAGCAGACCGCTTGGTCCGTTGAAATTTGAACTAACAACATTTTATATCAATTGCGCGCTATTAGGAGAGCATGCGCGAGCCATCGCACATTTGCTTGCTTTTTCGGACTTACTGCAGTGTACTGGTAGCTTCTTAGGTTTCGGGAAATATATGGCATTTCCCACAATACTATAAATGATGGCTCCAAAGATGCCCCAAATGAAGTTGCGTGTGCTTAATGACTGGAGACTCTAACGGCTGCGTTGAAAGCATATTCTGTTGTGCAGATGAGACGGCATTATTCCATAACTCAATGCCGAACGAAATATTTGTTCCGACTGAACTAAGTGTTATAGGGGTAACAGGTCAAAATGACGTATATAGGTTCTTTTGTGCGCGAACTCCACTTGAACAGGCAAAACCCTGTCCTCTCAAAATTATGAAGTTGGGAAGCCAAAGTGTTTCAATAGCGTGCAGCCTTTGCTCTGTGTATACAAGCACAGCACCAAACCATGGATAACACACACAATATTCGTAGAGTTATTGTTGTCTGGAATGGCGAATTATTGCCGAAATGAGCTGAATCCTTCTCATAATTGAAAACTTCTCCTGTCCCAAGTGTGTGTCTTGGCATTTGTACCATGTGAATGTTTTCTTCTTGCCGACAACACTATAACAATTCTGCCGCTGCTGGATCAGGGGATAATTTACGCAGTAAACCGGCATTACTGAGCACTGTGCTCCGGTGTATGCTGTGCAATACTGCCTTGGTGACAGAAAATATATGGAAAAATATTGGAAGCAATGTGGACGTTTATTGTTACTTGGCGAGCATTGAAAGTAGAAACAACTGCAAACCATCGGCAAAGCTGAATTGCTTCATGCAGAAGACGACAGCACAGAAATTTAAACGTCGGATGACGCAAAAATAAGGCTAAACTGGAAGCTTCTGTGTGAACGGTTGCACAGGCCAAAGAGCGTAATACTTTCTGACTACGCCATTGTTGACTGATGTGGTAGTTTAAAGGGTGTCAATGTTGATGAAATCGCTGCAGACATTATGCGTGACCAAACGACTCTTTGTGAGGAGATGGAAAAGGAAAAGGTGAGTTAAAGTAATCGGCAGCTGTTGGCTCACGCTGGCAACAACGGCACGCAGTAATCAAGCTTTCCTTCTATCACAAGGTGGTGTACCAGGACCTGATTTCAATTCGTGTGTGGGGGTTGGTGACTAGGGTAAACGGCTTTAGCTGTTGTGTTCAGAATAATATCACAGTCGTTCTAGAACAATGTGCGAAAAGTAAAAATTTGATTTGATAAACTTTGCAGCAATATCACCCAGTTGGGGTACATCATAAATTTCTTATTTATATAGGCTAATTATGGTCTCTTCTAACAAATACTAAGCATTTTCTGTAACTTCATGCTGATGGAATGTAGATTCTGTAGAGAAAATTGCAAAAGCTGATCTATTGTGGATTACTTTTATATCAAAAAGCAAAATTTCTTCATAAGAACCTAATTTTGGAAGTCCCAATCATTTCGCCATATGATATTTTTATTGCACAGGTATAAAATGGTGAGCGAAAACTGGTTGTACTCCCAGTAAACAACTTGAGAGCACATGAGTATCTATATGCTGGGTCGAAAGTAGCTAAACGGCCTTGTCACTTGTCTACGAGGTATTAGAAGCACTGCACGTGCGTCTTAGTATATAAGCAAATAATTAGTTATTTTTGTTTATGCGGAGCATACCAACGAATGCATGATCAGAGTAGAGTAAACGTACAGACGTGGTATGGAAATTGTAACGGGGACAATCGAAGTTATTCATGTTTTCTTGGCTGAAATTGTATGTAGTGGTAATACTACTAATGTGTCAGCTGTACGTTTTAACGGCCCTTCAACGAAGTGCGACCACCATCAGCCGCAAGTGGGCTGAATATAACGCGAGTAAGCCCACCTTTAGTCGGTTTTCGTCCCGCGCTGCTGCCACGTGCCGACTTATACAGGCAGTACAAAGGTTAAAAAGTAATATATTAAAAAATAAATAAATAATTCCCTCTCGAATACTTCGATGTACACCAAAGCTGGCACGCTCAAGAATTTACAATCGATTGTTTTGCAACAGAGACGTTGCTTTGTATAAAATGTGGTGTTTGCACAATACAGAGGAGTTACCGCCATAGCGGACGCACTGATCAGGAACGGAATCACTATTAAGATGGCAAAATTCTGGGATCGAGAATTTGTAAAAGTGTAACAAGTAGGGTAGAGAAGGAAGGTAGGAACAGGAAAGTAGCTTTTTAGGGTACATATTGTAAATATATTGTAACGCTGAAAAGGTCGCCCTTGTTAACCTGCCAGTGCGAAGTCGCTGTGAGTGACCTTATTTCGTAGCAAGTCACAACCGCTGCCTCGCAGTGTTAATACACGGATTTTTGCGGCCTTTTATAGGGTGAAGGATTTTCTGGCGAAAACACTGCACGTCTTAGAATACTGCCTCAACCTGTTTCAATGGTAATCTATAACTGGCAACCTATCCTAGACCGATAGGACTCTCGGATATTCGCAATCATTTTAGCTGCAAATTTCTGCTTTAGCTAGGCAAATTGCGTAGGCAAGGCCCCCTATTAGTCCTTGCTACTGGTCAGCTAATGAAATGTCCAGAAACGTCGGGGGAATGATTGTGCAGGTGGGTAAGGATTTCGAATAATTGGACTTTAGCTTTTCATTTGTGGTATACTAGACCTGGGGTGAAGGCTTCGTGTCCAGGTATTCATACTGGAGGTGTCAGGTGGTGCGTGCGGTTGCACCATGTAACAAAGTTCGTCCCACCCCAAAAGACAATGCGATTACTCATTTAACCGCGGGATCCAAAGAAGTTCGCCATAATTATTTTCATCTCATGACTAGAATTATGGGAGTGATAGGGTCAAACCGCTGAGTGCAGGACACGTAACGCCACCGGTTGTCCACATAATGGAAACAGTTCCTCCACAGGCAAGTTATGGTCAAGGTAGATTCGAATAAGTCGAAAATTTTTGGTTAGCTATTCAGTGTTGCTAAATAGCATACATTAACCCTATCATACCGTTTGTGATATCTAATTATATCACACCGTCATCTCATAACCGTACATCGGGTTTTCCTTTGACTTTTTGTTCAAGTCATCTTTTGGAGCGCTGTGGTATAGTACTCAACTTTTTGTATCATGGTACATAAACGTCTTGCAGCTATGAGGCGTAACAGCCAACGAGTGAAATCGGCTACAATCCCTACGGTTAAAGACAACACGGCTTTAGAGGACGTGGGCGGTGTCGAACCCATGGACAAAATTGACACCATCGTGGTGGCCAATAGTCCCAGCTCAGGGATTGGTAACATAGAGCTTGTAAGTCATACATCAATACCTGACATAGACGCTATCATTCCTTCTCAGGAATGCAAGGTCATGCTTAATGACCCTCTTACTGAAGCGATGCTAAAAATATGCGCACCTGTAAAACAAGTGAATCCGCTAATCATTGAGTTCTATAGACTAGGTCAGCTTAGCTCACTGACTTAGAGACGAGCCTCCATAATATAGAAAATCGGCTCTAAGGGATAAATCTTGTGATGTTTAGCTAAGTAATGTGTGTATTTTTCAGGCCGAAATCTGTCAACGGATCTGAAAGATCCCCTGGGTTACTCAGGTAGACCTGGCTCATGCGTGCTTGTTGTAAGCTTTAGAAAAGCTTAGAGGCTTAAAAAATGCTAAACTCTATTTTACTGGTTGTTTATGTGGCTCAGTATCCCCTGAAAATGGTATGCTGTGGCCTTCTAACCGTGAGTTAATTACAAGCTCCCCTGAATTCCCATGTAGATATAATATTCCTTGCTGGATTTCTAGCGTTTTCGCGCAAGATCATCCCTTATTTGCATATATTTGTCATGTATGCCTGCAAATTATGTTTAGCTAAGTAATGTGTGTATTTTGCAGGCCGAAATCTGTCAACGGATCTGAAAGATCCCCTGGGTTACTCAGGTAGACCTGGCTCATTCGGGTCTGTTGTAAGCTTTAGAAAAGCTTAGAGGCTTACAAAATCCTAAACTCTATTTTACTGGTTGTTTATGTGGCTCAGTATCCCCTGAAAATGGTATGCTGTGGCCTTCTAACCGTGAGTTAATTACAAGCTCCCATGAATTCCCATGCAGATATAGTATTCCTTGTTGGATTTCTAGCGTTTTCGCGCAAGCTCATCCCTTATTTGCGTATATTTGTCATGTATGCCTGCAAAGTTTACTTTTTGACCAACTGCGCGGTCCGTAATTGTCGCAGTATATTACGGGCTAATGAGAGCATTTCTGGATAGCTATGCCTATCTAGAACATACGCCGCTTCCTTACTTTTTATATTTTTTTCTTTTTTCTGCTATCTGCTTGCAAAGCAGATAGCCATTTTTAGCGAAAAATAAAAATGGGCTTATTCGCAGACCATCCTTTAATTGCGAATAACTCGCAAACTACTGCACTTTTTGTGTTGCTTTTACTTTCAACGTATTCAGGCGCTAAAGCTGGTCCGGACCAGTGTAATTTTGTGCTACTTTAAGCGGTATTCTAACTGTAGAATGGCTTTTTCTTTTATCTGAGATTAACTCAGGTTGAAAGTTTGCGCCGGAGAGCAATATCAGCGTAAGAATAGTAGGGCTGTATTTTTTTGTTAATTGGTACTTCTCTACTGAAGCACGAAGCTTTATTTTCCTCTTAACAAATTGTTTCTATTCTTGTCCGCATTTATCGGAATTGTTTTCAACTTTTCGTATGCCTTATAATCCCTTCACACATTTCTTCCATGTGCGCAACAACAATTGGGGCAACTGAGTGGCCAATTAATGTGCGGTCAATTTAAAGTGAACTTGTGCCGAATTGGATTCTGTTCCGAGGCGAAAAGGCACAACTGCACCTCCACGAAGTATTCACAATAAAAGAACAAGGAGCTCAATATCGCCCGAAGGAACCAGAAACATGTCAAGGTGGGCGCCTGCGACCCAATGACTGTATACCAAATAGTGCCAATGCATTTGTAATTGCTAAGGATAAACATATATTTATATTTTACCTACTCCCATGCAAGAGCATCGGATTACTGTAAGCATTGATCTGAACCATTTAGGGTGCAGCCTCTAGCAGTTCTAGAAATATACCTATTTATTTATTTATTTATTTAAGCGTATTGTGCATTTTCCTGTGACTGCCTTGGGTTTCAGTCCTGTTCATCCGAACGACGTGCTTTGCGAAGGTAGTTATCGGAATTGCTAATTATGTACCATTCAATCGTTTACGAATTGATCCAGTCCAGTGCGGGTCCCTGTGGAAACTTGAAATGAAACGTAACGTCACCGAAAAAGCGAAGGAGAAAGGAAATGGAAAGGCCTACGAGGAAACAAATGGAATTCAACAAACCCACGTAACTCGAAACGCTATGCATTCGTTGTGTTTGTCCTTATGTGTCATAAAAGCGGGCAGTCTGTATAACTAACTGACTGACCGTGAAGGTACAAGGTGGGGCTTGTGCCCCGTTTGCAGCTGTTTACTTTTATCGTGCTTCGTCGCGCGAGGTTACTGATTCTAACATTGTTGCAATTTGTTAGTTGAACGTGTAAGTTAAGTGACGGAATTTCATTAGCAGTTGGGCCGTGGATACGGGTAAATATAGTGTGAACGTCCGTACCTGCACGGCTATTGCCCTGCGTATACGTGATAGAAAGCCAGTAACAAGCGGAGCACAAATCTGAGGCTAAGACCGGAAGCTTTGTAGACGGGTAAATGAGATTACATTACAGGATGAAACCAGCAGTCTGAGCGGCCATTCCCCAGCTTAGCCTCATGCTAATAGAAGTTTTAGCGATCGTTTACGTTCAAGATAATAAGGCGTGGATGGAAGTGCATAGAAGAATCTAAAGCTGTATGGCTACTGCACTTCATTGCGTGTTGTAATTGTCCTTGTAGTGGCCCAGGTGGAGAAAGCTTACACTATTTTATGGGTTAGGGCCAATATGTTTTAAAGCTGAACGGGAACTGGGCCACCGTCTATGTGGCTACTCGGGGCGTATTGGTCATACTGCAGATACACTGATAGAGATGGGACGCAGCGAATAACGATATTCATAATCCGGTAGGGAGGAGGATAAGAAAGTATGACTAGTCATCTCAGCCATGAGGCGGAGGGGTCGAAATTCCAGCAAGTCGGATGCTGGTGCGCAATAAGACACCAAAATCCCGATGGACGTCCGTTAATATGCAGTGGTAAAGCGCAACTGGCTAGTTGGCTCCCTAGAGCTGAGATGACATCCTAGAATGGTATATAAGTAGCTAGGGAGCAGCAAGCATCGACTTTCAGAATTCTGAAGTAGATGATAAGTAGAAAGTAAGGCCAAAGGGACCTCAAGCATGCGGATAAGGAATGAATACGATGGCATGTAGGATGTTTGTGTGCCATGCAGCATCACAATTCAACTGGGATGAATTGAATTTGGAATGGGGGATAGCCGGGAGATAAGTGACTTCGACCTTAGCAGACGTACTAAAGAGAAACAAGTAGAGATAGGAAGCGGCGCACAACCACATTCAGCCTAAGCAATGAGATACTGCTAAGCATGTAAAGCTGAGGTATCATTATGCATGATATGAAGGGATGAAAGTGTTAACAAATGGAATAGTTGTGTGCGGTGTGTCATCATAGTTTTAAAGGTAGCCTGTTCAACTGAATTGAAAGTGAGCCGCATGCTAGGCCTTTTCTCGAGCTATATCAGTCACACTAGGAGTAAAGTGCTAGAGCTAGGCTGCGACAGGCATCAACATTTGAGATAGCAATAAAAATGTATGGTCACAGAGCCCCCTGACATATGATACAAGAAGGAAAATCTCCATGCTTCGGATGGCTGTGAGCGGTGCAGCATCAGCATAGGGCATACGGTAACGGTACTGTGAGGGAAAAGCAATGCGATGACAAAGAATACTGTTGCAGTCAAGCGAATAAAAGTCAAAGTTATCAGCGTTCCAGATAGCCAGCGTTAAAAAGAAGAAAAGCCGCGTGGTCAATAACGACCAGGCAGACAGGTGAAGCAGCTGGACGGATATTCAGAAATGGCGATCAATTAATGTAAGGAAAGAGTGCAACAAGTAGAAGTAAAAAAGGATGGAAAGTGGACAGACATGTGGGTTGCGTAACTTAAAGCATAATGTGGAGACAAAAGTTCTAAAAGTAGCGCATGATTATTCCTCTGGCACTCCAATAAAAATAGGTTTGATAATGTGAAGGGAGAGTCAATGAGCCGGCAGAACTTTCAACTCAGGATAACGGAGACAGAAAAGAGATAACAAGAACTCAGACAAATTTGATAGATACATATGTCCAGTCAGAAAGGTGAGCCAGAGAGACAACTAGCCATAAGTAGGAATAATGCCTAGGTGAAGAGGAGCTGTTCCGTAAGAACCTGACATTACGGCGGCGTAAGTTCCATATGGGTGTAATCACTGGCTCGTTGCGAATTAGCTCGCGTATGACAGCAGCCTTATATTGGTGGGTTACACTATCGGACGTGGAAGGCGGTACCGTGAGGAGCTAGCCAATGAGCCAGCAGAGCTCACTTTTGTTTTCATGTCATTGAAAGTCACTGGTCATGATAAGAGCTCAGACAGACAGCAATGGAAGATAGGCAAAACTTATGGACGCACGCGTCCGATCACAAAGGTTCATTAGTTGGACGGGTTGCAAGAAGTTGAGATAAACCATAAGTCAGGAGAGTTGTCGTTGAGGACTTGTAAGGATGCATTATTGCAAACTTTGGAGTAGCTCAGCAGTGGCAGCAGATTGTGTTTCGCTTTGGCTACAAGTATGCGAAAGTTGCCTTAAGTGGTGTAGTAAAACAAAGTTTTAATAGATGTACTGGTAGGTAAGACGCGTACAACAAGTTGACATGCAATGACAGTCGTACTAGAGATAGTTCGTGATTACTCATTTTATATTCCAACAGGACTTGGGATCAGTACTGTGAAGTGATAGTAAAAGTGTCGGCAGAGCTTTGAAGTCAGGGAAGGTTAAGGGATACCGGAGAGAGTTTAAACAAACAAGGTAGTTAGCATGCAGAGCAATGCGCTCAGTATGGGTAGTAATGTTTGCTGGGTCTGCAGATCCTAGAGAGTTAGCGTGTCTATCTTGGAGTAGTTAGAAAGCATGTTGGTCAGATGCGGCTTGATTACGACCGGCTCTAAGCTTTATCTCCTTATATGAAAAAATACATAGGTTCGGACAGCAAGACGCTGCTATTTTACAGAAGTGGGTGAGGTATACAGATCGTTGGGTCTTCCATGCCTTGTTCAGTAAAGTCTCCGTCGTCGGAAAAGACCACTGAAACGAGAATAGAATGTCACCCTATTGGGTTTAAGCGGCACTATTTAGGTCAGAAAACTAACAGTGTGCGTCGGCAGAAATACAAACATCAAAGATATAAGATATATAATGATAAGGATAAATCAATTCCGGCAATGCAAGTGAAGTAGTTGTTACAGAGCGTTGGGTCCTTAGAGCCTAGGTTTGAGAAGTCTGAGAGAGGTAAGGAAGCAGGAGATACTTCAACCAAGACCAGATAAGCCAAAGCAACGATGCTATGCCACCAAATTAAGGTGGAAAAAAGTAGCGAATGTTATCAGAAAAGGAAGTGTTCAGTATTAAGTGAGGCAAAGGATAAGTGGCTCAGAGGACTGATGAATGTGAGGGAAGCCTAAGTCAACTCATAGTCTGAGCCAGCTAGGCAAGGCTACAGAGATGTCAGTGATGCAGTAGGTAAGAGGAGTGAAGCCTCCATGTAGATTTAAACGTCATCCCCTCATGCCGTTAGGCAAGTGCTCCGAGGGAACATGGGAGTTGCTGGTAATGAAGAACGGTCAAACAGTTAGTGGTGTTTTACGTACCCAGGGCAGTAAAAGTAAAGCTGCAGTCGACACAGTGACGTCCAAATAGGAAGGTAATTCACTGATAACAGGATGCGGAGGCGATGTCGTTCGTTTCTTTTCAGCAGTACAGGAGGGGTCAGGATAATAACGAATAGAGCCAAGTTCATGCAAGTGCAGAATGGAGAGATAAATGCGAAAACAAGTGGGGTGCGGACTCATGCAAATGTAAGGTAAAAGGCACACGCAAGCGAAATCATCCACAGAAATGAACTTTAAAGCTGGAGACGCTGTTTGCTTTAACTTTCTGACCGGTTGCATGGGGTGGCTGAGTACATACAAGGCCCGGTTACCAGGACTCCTCTTCAGTAATGCAGCTGCCCAGAATTTCCGGCACTTTGGGCACACATAGTAAACCATTTATTGTCGACGAGAATGCCACTGCAGTTTCTGACGCTCGGACAATTTCTGGCAGCTTGTTCCAATTGTGCCCATAGTTATAGAGAATAAAGTTTGAACAAAGGTTGCAACTTGTCTTAGGGTGGAAGAATGGGTGATGCGTTTGCGTTTGGGGTAACATGTATCACTCATCGGCTGAAAAGGTTTGCCTATGCTGCAGTCAGATGGTTTGAGAAGTTTATAGAGAATACGATGTTGGCATTAAGTCTATGCATCCGGGGATGCCCGAGGCCAAGCCGTTTAAAGCATTATTTATAGTTGAGCGTAGTTTGACCAAGAAGAGGCTTGGCGAAATATCGTTGGACTTCTCGATCCTCATCCCATTACTCTCACTCGAGTTGGGGGGCACTATCGAGCGGTACTCTGAAATCGGTCGAGCACCTAGCTTGTTGAGTGTCTCGAGACTCTGCTACGCTTACTGACCTCCGTATATACTCAATAATAGATCTAGCTTTAGCAAAGCTACAGCTTGCTTGTTCGGAAAAGTTAGCGAGCTAGAATACTGCACACCAATATGGCGCATGATTGAGCTGTTACCTAAGGATGTGCCATTGAGAGCTTGGGCGGTGGGTGGTATAATGCAAGGATAAGAAGGAACATCGCACTTCGCTGCTAAGATCAATAGCCTTTAACTATCACAAACGTTTTCCACAGCGCTAAGGTGGTATTAAATGGCCAAGCGGCAATTTTTATGCAGCCAGGGTCGAATGAAATTAAAACTTTGAGACCATCGGCACATGTACAAGGAATGCTGCATCTATAGACCTGGAATACGTTATACTGTGTAACAGAAACAAAGAAGGGCAAGATAACCGATCTCGAAACACTCAGCTAGTTACGGGTGCTAAATTGGAAGGTAGAACCCAGTTTTACTGACAGCTCGGCTGGAAATGTAAGCAGCATACCGGAAAAGAGGATCGCTAGGGACACCAAATGCGGCTAGTTTCGCCAGCAGCCTATTGTGTGGAACCGGTCAATTGTTATTGTATATCCAGGAGGATACTGACTAGCACTTGCACCCAGTCAATGGAATGCGTCACGTAGTTCAAGAATTTAAGCTGGCGTGATTGGCCAGCTTTAGCCAGCAGACACCGGTATTGAGACCTATTGATGTTGTTGCGCTGCGGTAGGAAATGAAGCGTTCCCTCCTTGACTATCCTCTCTATAACTCTGGACGCAATGGGTGTGACTTGTAGGACGATAGTTGTCGATAGTTTGGCGACAGACATTTTTGTGACTTGAAGCGAATATTGAGTGCTTTCCTGTGTTTGGGTCGTTTCCCCTTGACTTAGAGAAGGTGTAAACCTTAAGTAGGATTGGAATATTCTGGCCTCCAAGTAGTATTATGAAAGATGCAATTCCGTGTGGACTTGGTGGTGTGACCACCTCAGTGAGCGTAGAGCTCGATTGATATTCTTCACTTGGATATCAATGGTGTAAATGTGAGCTTCTGTTAACTTTGAAATCGTAGTTGGCAGTAACAGAGTAGTACTTATGGAAGCACCACGAAAGTATGAGTTGACGAAATCGCAGAATGCTGCGGCGTCGGTCATAACATACACAACCCCACGTGTGCAACTAATGCCAAGCTTAACGAATTAATAAAGTTCTTCACTGGAGTTTCCACAACTTCCCCAAGCTACAGGGTAGTGGGAGGTGACTTTAATGTGCCACAACTCTCTTGGAATGGCCAGCGTGTCCATTTTAGATCCCGGGGCTTTGCTGACGCCATATATGAGAACTACTGGATCCAACTCGTCTACGTTCCGACTACGCTCTGTCCCACCCCGAACTTAAGTTTTAGATTAGGAAGCCCGGATGCTGTTATGAACGTAAAAGACAAAGACAAGGTGGTTCAGCCATCATTCACACTTTATACCTCATCCCATTTTCAACTAGTCCATCTGGTAAGTCTCGGACATTCCGAATCCTTAACTGGGACGGCTTTTCTATACTTGTCCCATCAGCCAATTAAGTTACCTTTTTCTTGTCCAAGGATGTGGACATTGCCACCTGCGATCTGTACAAAAACATCAACAGCAGTTTAGGTGTGATCGCTCTGCATATGAACAGTCACAGATCGAAACCGACAAAGCATTCATCCCATATACATAGGGTGCTACTGAAGCTTCGAAAAATGCGCCACCAATACTCTAATACTCATGATTTCCATATACTTGTTCACATGAGAATATCATAAACAAGTGGCAACACACCTAGGTGATGGTCAAGCATGCCTGGGAGCGCGCTGCCCACAACAACAACATCAAACTCAGGTCCCTCACTCGGCTACTGAAATATAGAATCATACGGCAACGTCCATCCCCTCTCTGAGGCTATTCCATGAGTCCGTAGTTATGGAACCAATACAGCTTTCTGTGATCCGCAATGGCCAGTTCTGCGGTTCTTTCACTGATATCAACGGGAGCGTACCGCAGGTTGTGCCCAAAACTAACATGCGACTCGCTAGACGTATTTACCTTTGACATACGTTCTGTAGCCCAAGTAATTAGACCTCTCCAACTGTCACTACACCCTGTCCCTGATGGTCTCCGATCTGCACTGCTGATGCTCGGAAGCCAAGATATTCCTATTGTACTTCTTAACTTATTTACACAATGTAATACGGCGTTAATCTAAATTTGTGGAAGCATTCTACAGTTATCCCTAGACCCAAACTAGGTAGGCGACGAAACATAGAAAACTACCGCTCCATCAGCCACGCGATTATTGCTTCGAGTGATGGAAAGTAAGGTTAAGGAAATTTGCTGAAGATTCTATTTAGCCGTAACCTTATCAAGACAACAACACGGACTTTTAACGTCCAAAGCATGTCAGACGTAACAATTTGAGTTTCTTAACAATGTGGCAGGACGGATTGATGCTAAACAAGCACTAGTCGTCATCTACCTTGACGTGAGCAAAGCTTTTGACAGGGTACCACACACGGAGCTATTAGTAAAGCTTGCATCATGCTGAGTTTCAGACGGACTGTTTACATGGTTTCAAGCATGGCTCACCTCTCGCACGCAAGCAGAATAGGTGGGGGAGTCTGTGTCGCTCCCCAAATCAGTCATCTGTTGTTTTTAAGAGAGTGTACTAGGCCCACTAGTATTCTTGCTATATTTCCATGATGTTTTCTAAGTAATACAATATGGCAAATCCTATCAGTTTGTTGATGGCATAAAAATTGTTCTTCATTCGCCCATTAAACAGGCAAGCCGGTTTTTCTCAGATTCAAATCAATCTCAGGGATTTGGATGTTTGGTGCAAAACTTGGAAGCTGATATTCTCACAGGGGAAATGCAACGCCCCCTCATACCAATGCAATGTTCTGCATAAGACGTTATCGCTTCAGGGCACACCGCATGTTAATATCCTTACATTACTCCAGTTCTTTGAACTTGCAGAAAAAGTGAGCCATTGCTCAACGAAAACGCGCTCCCTCACAAGCTAAGATTCAAATCCATGACGTTGCAGGGATCTAGGCTAACTCTATACAAAGCCTGTGCCTGATCTCTGCTAGAATACCGCACAATTGTGTTTACCAACTCCAGAAATTGCCACAGCGTTTGCATTGGAAAGGTCCATTAAGTGTTCACCAAACGTCTTCTGGGCAACTACACGCTTGACTATTGTAGCCGGTGCATCGAACTTCCGCTAAGACCTTTATGAATGCGAAGACTAACAGCATTTTCCTATATCCGCTTATCAATACTCTGCTTGTAACCTTACTGACGCCCTTCTTACCATCGGGTAAAATTATGTATCCTCATTGTACTCGACCACGCTCCAACGTCTTGCCAGAAGTTCACGGTAGTGTAAGTACAAACTTCTATCTCTACAGATACGCTTGTGTGTGGAACAAGCTTCCACACGCTGTACGTGCATCAGTTAACGCAATCCAATTACGCTCAACACTTAACTGGTACCTCACGATCGGCCGTTTCTATTTTTTAAACATTACCAGACTTGAAGACGAGCTGTGCCAAAAGGGACCTGATCACATATAAGCGCCTTCCACACCAGACCCCACTTAACCCCAAGGAAATATGTATGCTTGTCTTCAATTCCTCGTTGCAACTCATTTACCATCGGATCTCTGCTTATCACCCTGGCTGTCATCAGGTTTCTGCGCTCCTACACTACCGTAGCTTCTGACGGGCGAACATAAAGCAAGTTGTCAGTCCACAGACGCTCCTTAGTCTCTCGTTTCTAGTGTTCAGTCTTCCCTTACTCCTTGTATCCTCTTCGGCACACGCTCACATATGTGTCCAGGTCCTTTTATTTGCCTTTCCGGCTCATCATTTCCAAGAACCATCCCCTTAGCAACCTAGAATGCTTTGAATATCTGGGCGCTGCTGCGCTATGACCTAGTATGCTCTGAGGTAGTTAAAAACTTAATTTAGGCTTGCGCTCCTCCAAATCGCTATCCTTTATCATGAAACGTTTCTTAGCTTCTTTTTGTCGAGCGTTTATAACTCAATTAGTTATCGCACAGCCGCTACTTAGCCTCTCATTTCTACATGTTCATTTATCTATTACTCCTTGTCATGTCTCCGACTTTCACACCTGCAACCCACCAGACCTCGGACTAGCTTGCTCTGGCTCTATCCAAATTAGTACTATTATCTTAGCACCATAGCAAAACACGATGCCCTGCGGGCAGCTACGCATTATCCTCATACGCTGGAACGTTCTCACCGACCCCAATGTATGGTTACATTGAGCCTGTTCATTGCCCATTCTTCAATTAACGTTTCTTAGCTCTGTTCTAGCTATCAATCTTATCCCATCTCGTCAGCGCACAGCCGCTTCTTAGCCTCTGTGTTCTAGATGTTCATGTATCTCTCACTTGTTGAACAAAGCCGCGGGACCAGATGATCTTCCTCCAGCTCTCTACAATTTCGGGGGCTCTGCTGTTATTGATGCTTTATATGAATTACTATTGAAACTGTGGGATCAGGAGAAAGTCCCAACCGACTAGAGCTGCTCCGTTATTGTTCCCATATTCAAAGGCGGCTCGCGCTCGGAATGCGACAACCATAGAGGAATCAGTCTGATCTCCATCGACAACAAATTACTAGCCTCCATAATTCTTCACAGACTGACTGGCGCTCGTGAAAGCCAGATTCGTGAGGAGCAAGCCGGGTTTCGTCGGGGTCGTGGCTGCATCGACCACATCTTCACTTTGCGTCAGTTGTTGGAGCACCGCCACATATATTGGCGGCCCACCGTAGTCGTGTTCCTAGACATCAAAGGTGCTTTCGATTCGGTTGATCAGTGTGCCCTTTGGAATTGGTTACTCAGGAAAGGTGTGCCCGAAAAGTATGTAAATATTATCCAAGCATTATATTTGCGTAGCACGGGCAGAGTGAAGGATTACGGCAAGCTGTCGCCACCTTTTAATATCTCCAGCGGTGTGAGACCAGAGTGCACGCTGCCACCTTTCCTCTTTGACTTCGCTATTGACGAAGTCATGGAGTTTGCATTTACAGGACATGACTTGGAAGGTGTGGAGCTACTCCCAGAAGAACGACTTCTTGACTTGGAGTATGCAGACGACATTGCCCTCATCTGTGAGAGCTCCGAGACGTGCCAAGCCGCACTGGACAGATTAGCACTGGCTGTCAGCCGCTTCGGGCTTTGCTTTGCACCACCGAAATGCAAAGCGTTCCTCCAAGATTGGCAGGGATCGCCTCCTGCGCTGACCCTTGGTGAGGATCAGCTAGAAGTCGTTCAGAAATTCAATTACCTGGGAAGTTTTATCAGCGCCCTTGGGATCGAAGACGAGATCACGAACCGTATAGCGAAAGCTCGGAGCGCTTTTGCTAACCTTCGCCACCTATGGCGAAGGCGCGACCTCACTCTCTTCCTGAAGGGTAGAGAGTACAATGCAGCGGTACGCTCTACCTTACTGTACGGTTGAGAAACCTGGCCCCTAAGGTCAGCGGACTTGAAGAGGCTAGCTACGTTCGACCACCGTTGCCTTTGCAGTTTGGCTCACATCTGGTGAGAACACCGCGTGAGTAACGAGCGGGTTCGACGCCTTGTTTACGGCACAGGAAAAGGACCTGAACCGCTCAGCACCGTTATTTCCCGCACCAGTCTCCGATGGCTCGGCCACGTGTTACGCATGCCAGCCCACCGACTCCCGCGACGTGTGTTGTTTGCTCACCCGGAGGTGGGTGGAAAAAGTGGAGTGGTGGCCAAGCGATGACTTGGTCCAGAGTAATGAAGTCCATCACTTCGGAGCTATCCTCGGTTGGAGCTTCACGGCTCCCTGGTTAGGGTCCAAAAGACGGTGAACACGTTTGGCTGGATACACTTGCTGACATGACAAGGAGCCGACCTCAGAGGCGTTCTTGCTGTGAGCTTCTTTGTCCCTCCCCATCCTTTTTAGTCTCACCTTCCATCCACGATTTCATTTCCTATGGTAAAACTTAATAATAATAATAAATTTTCTTATAGCCTAGTACCTGGCTGGAAGCTTACCGGAATGATGCCTATCCTTTGCTGGTAGCTCAGCTGGCATGCAGCTGTTGTATCTGCATTTCTTTGTGTATTGCGTTATATGTATGTATGTATGTATATATGCATGTACGTATTTCTTTCATGTGCCCCATGCTGAGGCTGAGGTTGCATTCTTGATGCTTCTTCACCGCAGTTGGGCTAAACCAACTTACACTTAAACTAGGTCTTTTTCAGCTGGATAAATTTCATTCCGCTTTAGTTGGTTTGTTCTGCCTCCCTGAATAATGTTCTATTAACTGGCCACGTTGCTTACACTAAGTGCGCCTATCTTCGGTAATTTTGTTGCATTTTGTAGCATTTTTAAGTAACTTGTGGACATTTCTTACTTATCACGGATTTGTTGTTAACGCACTTACTTCATATGGTAAATTAGCGAAGAGTTATGCCACCGTATCTGTATGCATTATTGGATTTATTTTCTTTCAACTTGTCGTTTAAAGTGAATGGCTGTTGTTTGATATCCCCGGTGTGGTTGCGCTTGATGTGTGTGTTGACAAGGTGCCTACCTGTCTATTACCCACTACATCGTTCATACTGGCTCCAGGAGACAGTTGGTCGTTGCTGGAGGGGACGGGGTGCACGGTTCTTGTGGCCGTGCTAGGCTCAAAGAGCGGTTCCATGCAGTCAGTGTGGAGCGGACTACGGTCCAGCCACCGCCTTGTGTGCGCTTGATTCCCCAAATACAGCGTGCTTGTGTTTGCCTGTGAAGGAGTGTGGGCCGGCTCCGTTGATGAAACGTGGTTCCCATCCGCATGCCTCCCGGTCTTATTCCTTCGGGTTTACACTGGATATGGGGTATGTGGTTGGAGCTGTGGGTGGTGCAGCGCAAGCCATCCATGGTCCTCTGTAGGCGCAGGCGTCCTGTGGCTTGCCACAGTGACAGGCAAATCCGAAACCGGATGCCGCCAACCATTTCTTTCATGTATTGCGGCACAATAGCGGAGATTTTCCCACCTCTAGCTGATGTGTATATTGCATGAAATGAATGATGATCTCTCACTTTTCGTAACCCTTTCGACTTTTCCACCTGCAAGTGTTCGGCCTTCGGACTAGCTTTCTTTGGCTCTATTCACCTTACTATTATCTATACAAGTGTTAAGTACCTACCCACCGCCGCGCTTCTGTCTCATATGATGCGACCACCTCAGTCAGCCTAATGTAGGCTTGCATTGTTCCGGTCTGTTGTCCTTCTTTCATTTAACCTTTTTAACTCCGTTATTGCGACCTTCCTTATCTATTTATTTCTGCGAACAGCCGCTCCTAAGCCTCTTCATGCTTGATCTCCATTCTTTCATTATTCCCTGCAACGTCTTTGACACTCGCTCATTTAGAACTCTAGCTCCTTCACTGGCTTTTTTAGCCCAGTCCTCCTTAGCACCCTAGCATGATTTGAGTAACAGCGCGCCGCTGCGCCTTACTCTTGTGTGCTTTGACTTGATTATCAACCTTAACGTATGTTTGCGCTCTTCCAGTTTGCTGTCCTTACATCATGAAGGCTTTCTTGGCAACCTTCTGTGGAGCATCGATAATAAGTGGTTATCGCATAGCTGCTATTTAGCCTCCCATTTCTAGATTTTCATATCTCTTACGCATTGTCGTCTCTCCGACTTCTACGCATACAAGCCTCCAAACCTCGGACTAGCTTTCCCTGGCTCTGTTCTAGCCGTCAGTCTTATAACCTCTGGTCAGCGCGAAGCTGCTTCTTAGCCTCTGTTTTTGGACGTTCATATATCATTTACTAGCTGCTACGTTTGCGACGCTTGCTCATGTGTTGTTCCAGCATTCTTACTGGCTTTTCTTGATGTAGTATGCATCGGTACCATTCCGTTAGCATACTAGATTGACTTGTATTTCTGCGCGACGGTGTATTTATGTCCCATGTGTTTTGACGTCCTCAGCAACCTTAAGGTCTACTTACATTCCGCACCTTTGCTTTCCTTCTGTTGATTTTTCTTAGCCCTCTTCTACTGATCAAAGTTTTTTCCAGTCACCCCAGATCCGCACCTTATCTACTCCTTTTAGGAGTTCTGTGTTCACTTTGCTGCAGCCTTTCCTGCCTTGCTTAATTAGGAATCCAACGCTCTCAGGCGGCCGTAGCATTATTATCTTACTACCCCTATGTTGCCTTTATATCTAGCTCCTTTGAACCATTTTACTCCGCACTTGCGTCTTGTATTTCCGCTGCGTTACCACTAATTTAAATTCAAATCTTTCTCTTTGCGGGTTATTAACATATTCACCTACTTATTCTACGCTCCTTATCGAATTAGGCTGATTACCAGCTGTTCATCCACCATTCATTCGCCGGCAGTCTTCTACCTATATTTACTATCTTCCCACGCCATTGTTGCATTATAGTAAACTGCTAGTTAGTGGCTTGCTTACTGATACAACGCTCTGTTCTCTATGGAGAGGATAGCAATCAACTTACAAAGCTGTAGCTTACTGTTGCACGATAAAAAGACCATTTCAGTATAAGCATCGTTGCACACAGTACACTTTTTTCTCCACTCCAAAGGTTAAAACAGAGGACCTTAGCAATGTTTGATTCCACCTCTGTTCTTTGTGGTCTTCTCCCGCTTGTTCTTCACCTTCCCATTTCTAGGGGAAACGGAACTTCTTGGGAGTCTGGAATTAGACTGAGGAACAACGTTTTGCCTGACACGGATGGAAGAATCGACCTGGACCTAAATGTAGCATGGCTACAAACCAAAGCCACTAAACTACGTCTGTTCTCCAGTTTTTGAATTTCTGGACAGGATGTCTACACACTCCAGGAATATATACATAATCTAAAAATCCAGACAAAGGAAATTATAAACATTTTGCTCACATATACACAGGATGGATTTTCATGACCTTCATCCTGGACCAGGCTCAGTGCTTATGGCTGCCCCAACCAAGCGACCTGATTAGCCAACAAAGGAAGACGGAAGTCATGTGATTGCCAATAACCCAATGCGAAACCAAGCAGCAAGCTGCTTTGCTACTTGTACAATAGTGCTCAACAGAATTTACTGCAGTGTTCTAGGACCTGATGGGTATTCGTCTGGCAAGTGTTCTCTATAAAAGGTCACAAAGGTCCTTTTAACAACAATGTGACGGCGGATGTGACTCGCTACTGAATGAAGTCACTGCCCCCATCTAATTACTGGCACGTTGACTAGAGTCAAATTTCGATCTTTTCTTGTCTAGTAAAAGGATAAGATATTCTATGTCAACATATACCGTTTTCTCTAAAATTATGGTGTCTTGACTATTTGCAGTATGCGCACTCGAAACCAAAGTGTCGTCATCCATTACCGACTTTATTTTTATCATTACTTTCTCAATCTTCGCAGCCTGTACAAACCTCGGCCCCTGCTGATTATATACACAGCAAAGTGTCCGTTGCAAAACATACTACCTGTAAATTTTGATGGCGCTTGATTTGGTGTGCCTTGCTAAATTCGAGAATGAACCGTTTATATAATTATTTATTATCGGGAAGCATGAGTGAGGTTATCGGCAGGCCCTTGCAGCCATTTCAATGTTTCATACCTTGTACAAGCGTCAGTCTTGTTTGCCCTACGCAGCGCCGTGCGCTCAGCTAAGCTACCTAAATGACTTTGTTAGTTTCTCTATTCGACGAGTATTTCGTTCATACGAAGTATGAGGTAAAAATCTTTAGTATGCTTGTAGTGTGAAGGCAGTTTCGTACGTCTAGTGGTACTTTTACGCGCAAAGTCGTCAGCAGAATGTTGTGGTTACTTGATCAAGCTCTACAGTGGGGCAGAATATCAAGGCAAACCGTAAGTGTACTTTACAGTTCACAGATTGCAGTGTCCGTAATAGTTGCTAGGAAGAAAGCGTCCCAAGGAGCGTACAGCGAGGTGATGGGAATGTCTCCCAACTTATGTGCTGGTGAAGCCAAAATCAGTATAGGTTAGGTTAACAACATTACGAAATTTAAGAAGTTCGAATGCTAGCACTGCAGTTTTGTGCTTACTCCAGGGAATGATATCTAACGCGCTGGCGCTTGCACATGGAGTACCGTTGTTGAAATCTGGACTGTCTTGTGGGTTCGCGCGCTTGCTGAGTCCAGTCGTGTGTGAAGAGGTTAGCTACGAAGGCCTTATACCTGGATGGTGCTGATTGTCTTAGCCACGAGATGTCGGGCAGGTTGAAGTCTCCGCCGCTTATTTTATGACTAGCAGGGAGAAAGAAAAGTTTGTAAACGAGCTTAGCCTATTCATTAGCTCCAGTAATAGTAAGAAGCAATTAAACTGTAGACGCAGCCTACAGCTTGATATGGGCTGAAACCAGACAGAATCGTTGGGGGTTCCAGGTGGTAAGGTTTAGCAAGAAGATGCGTGGAACACATCGCTGACTTGTACGAGGCAGCCGCCGCCACTTTGATTAATGCTACCGCTACAGAAATTCGTGTAACCAGGAAAGCGCAGCAACGCATCAGACGTATCAACTGCACATCACGTTTCAGGTATCAGCACCACATGCTGGCCGGACAGGAGTATAAGTGGGCAAAAAGATGCGGTTTTTTGATGGAGCAAGCGTTGAAGAGGAGGATTGTGTATGAGTCGGTTGATTGGGCTGGAGGTGGGAGTCTGTCAACAGCGCATCAGGCAAACACGGCTGAGGTGATCTTTTGTAAGCATGCGCGGAACTGCCTGAGCCGTGGACCAGCAGAAGATAAGGCAAGAGGCTGGCTGAAGTCAGGGATACTATGCTAATGAGGAGTGTAAGATGAAATCGGAATTGTGTAAATTTGAGTTGAGAGGTCAGTCACGTGGTCTAGTGTAGTGCAGTGGGTAATATACATTGTCCAAGTGACTGGTGCATGTTAGACTGCGTCAGGTGCATCATGTCCATTAGTCGCCTTAGGTGATATGTCGCCGATTCTTGATTTAGCCATGCTTGAATAAGGAACCCGCAACTTGAATAGTCCCAATAAATAAAGGATAGGGGAGACGTCTGGGCGCTTCGCGGAGTGATGGCATGTGGTGCCCGAGGTACAGATTCGCAAAGTTCATAAGGCCCAAGGGGTGTGGTGTTTGTGACACTCCTCCAGTTGAATTATACAGCTGGTTGTTGCCTATGTGACATGGTGACTCGACCAGCAGCAAAACACAACATGCATTGAATTGACCAATATATTATGTGGCTAAGAGAGTTAAGTAGCTACTTCCGGCCATTAGGCCAGGGTGAGAAGATAAGTTGAGTGAACGGATGATTGGTGTGATAGACAGCAGCTTAAAATCAATATGTTGCATATGGTCGTTAGTAAATTAAGGCTTGGTGACTGATGTAATCTCATTGGTTTTATTAAAAGTCACCAGAAGCGTTTAATCAGGATTTCGCACTCGTGCAGTGTCATTGTTAATGGTGGTAGTTGGGCGTCTCTGTGAAATGCTGGAGGTAGAAGCTTGCTTGCTTCTGTACTTCGTTAGCTATGTTGAAGTTTTATTATTATTGTCAACGTTACGTCAGCGAATTCTTTCGTTACTTCTGCTGTGGACTTGGCGGGACGCCATTTGGTGAAAGCTTTAATCATTTGTATAACGCGGTAAATGTTTCTGGCCTTTGTGCATTGACAACGCATTTCTCTAAGCCTTGTTTGCAGTCCGCTAATAACGTCTCTACTCTGTGCATGCTTCCGTCTGTTTTTGGACGCAAATAAGGCAGTCGTTTAGCATAGCATACAAGTATGATGTGGCTGAGTTTACATTAGTAGACAGGAAGATGTTGCCTCGGTAGGCTGACCGCCTTGACAGAGAGTAGTTATGCCGAATGATTTGGGCAAACGAGCAAAGCATGTGGCAGTATTGTTTGTAGTGGGTTGTAAGGCAGGAGGTGCAAAATAGAGATTGTGCACCTAAATGTTACAACCGGGCATTTGATCAGACCTATTGGTACGCATTTTAAAAACGCATTTTAGTTTTATTTGTTTTCCAAAAATAAACAAGTATACATATATATTTTATTCTCGACTATGCGAGGCACCCCCATGGAGGTATGATCAGGTATGTGCAAATGTATAGACATTTTATGGCAACGTTAACAGTGACAGCAGAAAGTTGGTTACATTTCCAAGGTTGGAACTGTGCAATGGTGGAAATGCGTAGCAAATATTTGGCTGTCGTGCGATCAGGGCCAGTTTGTTAGTACATAATCGGTCTGCCATATATTGCAGTCATACCTCAGCTAATAATAGATTGAGAATCCTGAATGATCCATTAGATGATAATTGAAGAGCACGCACGAGCGAGATATGACAATATAGTGAGTTCGCGCATAAGTAACACAAAGGTCAACGGTGATATCGTTGAAAGTAAAGAGACGACAGTATTTGCGTGAACTCTTAGTAAGAAGAGACAACACGCTATGCAGCTGTAGAAGTCCTAGCGAAACCAGCCTATCTAGAATGATGCCGCTAGTTGACCTGCCAGTGTGAAGTTAAGGGCTATGACTTTATTCGGTGGTGAGTCACATCCGGCACGTCGCAGTGTTGTTAAACGGACATTTGTGGCTTTTTATAGGAATAACGCTTGCCAGGCAAAAACCCACCACGTCCTTAAACATCGCCGCCGATCCATTGAATGGCGCCTTGTAACTGGCTATGCTTCTTGTTGAACGCTTTTTTGCTCGGTTATTCGCAGTCAAGTTGCGTTCCATTTTTCTGTTAACTGATGCGTTAGGCGAGTGCCCATTGCGTTCCTGGGTTCTAGAAATTAAGTTTAACTTTCCGTCACCGGTACGGCGACACGCACCCAAGGAATTGTCCTCCGTTCCGACAACAATACAAGGCACACAGTTCCTTTACCTGGACAGGAGCGGAAAATTATCAACCTTTTTACGACGTACTAACCGGACAAATCAATCAATATCTTGCAAGGATACAATTATTCCGCGGCATGAACCACTAAAGTTAATTTACCTAACAATACCTTCCAAATATCTTTTGACTGGAGGACTTTCGACTACGGAAGGCACATTCTCCTGCCAATACAAAGCTTGAACAATCGGCCATTCTCAGCTCTTCAATCCGCTTTGACCGCTCAAATGGCCGTGGTTTCCCCTATCTCTAATCAATTTCACTACATACCCCGGGGATCTGCGATTCTTTCTTCGGAACCTATCCTGTCCCCCAAGACTTCAACATATTTCAACGTATATTCTTCGAGACTTCACGTGGTTCTGCAGATGATCAACACATCATATCCAGAAAGAATGCCTAGTTCCTGCCCTACCAATTTGGCACAGGAGAGGACCCAGGCACGCAATGGCCACTCGCATAACGCATCAGTCAGCAGAAAAATGGGACGCAAATTGACTGCGAATAACCGAGCAAAAAACGTTCAGCAGGAAACATAGCCAGTTACAAGTTGCCATTCAATGGATTGGCGGCAGCGTTTCAGGACGTGGTAGGTATTCGCCTGGCAAGCGTTCTCCCTATAAAAAGCCACAAATGTCCGTTTAACAACACTGCGACGTGGCGAATGTGACTCGCCAACGAATAAAGTCACAGCTTCTAACTTCACACTGGCAGCTCAATTAGAATCATCATACTGAATAACTTGCTCTTCAATTATCTTCCAGTGGATCACCCAGGATTCTCTATCTATTATTAGTCGAGGTATGACTGCGATATATGGCAGGGCGATTATGTCCAAACAAATGGATCCCGATCCCACTACAACCAAATTGTTCTTTCTCATGTTCACCATTGCACAGTTCCAAGCATGGACATATGAACAATTTCTACTGTCACTACAGTTCCCATAAAATGTCTGTATAGCTGTACATACCTGATCATGCCTCAGTTGGCGGGCCACGCATAGTCGAGAATAAAATATTTATTTATTTATTTAATTCTGCCGCTCTTATTTCTGCCCATATGCCCACCATGACCTGGTATCACTGAGTATGTCGTAAACATCAGTGAACAAATGGTAAATTTCGTGGAGAATTGAATTCTGCTTCCCAAGGAAACCTGCTAAATGGCGGCTCTGCGACCTTTCCTTCAAAATAAAATCAAGGGGCTCAAAGCTGGTTTGAGAAAGTCGCATGAACCTCAAGATGGGCGAGTACAACCCGCTCAAATGTACGCATGAACACGCCGGTGCATTCGTAGTTGCAAACAAGGAGCCTGTGCTCTCTGTGTTCTCACACTGCATGCAAAAGCGTGGGATTTGTGTAAATACTGATCTGCTCCCTTGCGAGCACTGCATCTAGAAAACCTAGTAAATTACCTTTATTTATTCATTTATTGGCTGCTGCGTTAGCGATGTCATGAGGAAAGCCGTGTCTAGCGTGTTGATATGTCTGTTCGAATGGTAAGCGCGCTGCTACAATTCATTTAAATGTAGGGTGTCGGCATGGCTCCTGGGTCCGGGAGCGTTGGTGCGGTCAAGGCGGCCAATATGTAGCACGTTAAAATGCCTCCAACTATCTTATGGTTTGTAGACATAAAGAAGACGTCTGTAAAGTGGCTGCTTAGTTCGGTGCTTTCAGTAATATAGGCAGGTGGTGGTTTATGATGCCGAGCACGGTGCCTCTACTTAGAGCAGTGAGTGCCTACTATCTTGTGTCAGCCAGCAGGTGGCAAACTAGGTTTCTTAGTCCTAATGGTGGTTTTAACCGCTCCTGTTTTGAAGCGGACAGTATTTAGCTCACATTAATTTTAGCTAAATTAGCTTTCCGCGTGGCTCTTTGAAGGTGGTAAATCGTACCTGAGCAGGGATAAGCATGGCTACGGTGCCTAACAGATGAGCACTTCTCTTACGCCTGACTTAGCTTTATTGTTCTGAGTTTATGTTGAAGGCAGCACAATCAACCTAAGGCGCTGACCACACATTCTCCAGTTTTGTAGATCTTACGACAGTTGTTTGGTATACAATCTCTGGCATTCACACAAACCTCTGCATTAGCATTATTAATATTTGACGATTCGCATAGCAGCACACTTTGAGCGGAAGCAAACAATATTCGTTTTTCCTTTCTACTATAACTTTGCGTCGCTTAGCAAGGGATAAGGGTATTTACTTTGAAAGAATTTTAAAATGGTAACGGTATTACATTCTAGCTCTTGCATGCTTAAGACAGCCTACGAAACTACGTGCAATTTTAGTGCATTAGTTTCAGTTTTCTTTGGGAAGTTTGTGCGTGCGGTGGCATCGACATTTCCGTTCTTTACTAGAAGTGTCGTTTGTTGCAAGTTCTATCCTAGCAGTCATTGTGGCACTGCCGTTTACACGCTAGCTGTATATTCTTTGAACAAGATGTGGATGTGATTACACACCGCTGCACACACGCCTAGTAAAATGCAAATACGCGGTAAAGGACTGAAGGCCAGAGGATAGCAGGCGTCAAATATTGCTGTGCTAGCACAGGGATTATCCTTCGTTTCAGCGGCTCGTTACAGTGGATTGGTGCCTCAAATGTTAGTCAAGGTCTAATGGTTAGGGGAACAGACGTAGAAACAGGTGCGCAGGTAGCGCTAATAAAATAATTTGCAACTTCCGTACAGTACGTCTGATATTAGGGGAAAGATTTTGTGTAGAGCACTGGGTCTGTTTGAATATGTGAAATACGTTGTATTTAGATCTGTAAGTTGTGTTTGTACATGTAGACCTTAGCGAAGAATGTGTAAATAACGCGTACCTTATCAACAATGCCATCTACAGATCCAACGTGCTTGGACGCTGAGCATTACTGCAAAATGCTAAGAACTAGCGTAAACATACAAGCATGTGTTAGAAAATAACAGCTTAAATCCGGAGTTAGGGAGAGCGTGAGCCGAGTGCCGCCGTATGAAACTAAAGCATGCCCACTTTGCCGTGATTGGTTTACTTATATATGTATATATGCTGCTGTACAGTAGCAAAACAGCTCATTTCCGCTATATTTTGATGCATGATTGCTACCTTGAGATATTTTGCTTAACCAAGCGTGCAACGTAAGAAGCCGTTAAACGAATTAGTATAAGCGCTTTGGGATCAGTGAGCTTTGTGGGGAATCAAAGGCGGCTTTATTCAATAATGGCTACAGTTATCGCTGGAAAGCTGCGTCATTTACATTGTATCTACCTACGCCATCCGATTATGCTTTAGAAATTTAGTACAAGTCTTATGCAAAATGAAGCAACGGTGTATCAAGCCGCTCGCACGAGATAGTAGCTAAAATATATTGTAGTGTTTCGTGGTAAGTCAATGGCAAACGTTGCTCCGGATCCTCTCTAAGGATGAAGTTGTACGACTTATTCCTAAAACGGTCCATCAACCGTTACTGCTGCTGCAACATCTACTGGCGTTAAGACGGTACTAGCACAGCCTGGTCACTATGTCCTGTGAGCCTTCATACTTCTTAGTCTAGCTGAACGTGACTAAGCTCAAACCATGCAATAGGATGTTGTGGTACTCCGGGCAGTCTCTAATCTACGAATACTTGTTCAAAATACATCTCATAAGTTAACTGGCAGGGAAGCTTGAAATGGCAAATAGCATCCTCAGGAGGCTTTGGCTAAATAGTCTACGGCAATAGCACTGCGCTGCGGCGTTGTGATTGCTCCCTATCCTTATGGAATCTAACCATAGTACGAACACCATCCACATGCTGATTATTTCTCTCGACAAGATAAAACTTGTAAACTTAAATGTTTAGTGTGGCTTGCCGCAGCCTTTTTGTTGACCGATTCCCTCTGCTTCGGGTTATCCGGAGCTAATAACATGCCGTTCTGTCATTGCATCCTAAGTGATGCTACCCTGCAAGGCTAAGATCACTTTCCGTTTCCTGCCAACCGCATGAGGAATTTTCTATTACACTTTGTGCAATTATGTGTTTCAAACATCATAATGTCGTACCTCCTGCGCTGCAACGTGCAGTGCTGTAGCTATTGCATTCTGGTCAGCTAGGTGTAGAAAAATGATCTTTCGGTGGTCTGATATCTTTGCGGCCATAATTTAGCGCTGCTACGCTTCGCACCTTAAGGTGCTGCTCAAGGTTCGCACACACGTTTCATCTAAACCATTTAACAGCACCCTATGGCCGGTGCCAGTTAAAGCGTGAAACCAAGTGCTTACAGACAAATATTAACTGCTCCCTCGCTGAACCAGTGTCTAGCAACAGATTACAGATGTATAATTATTTAATTATTTAACCTCTGCTGGACAAATACTACGACCATTTTTCACGATGGCCAGAAGGGTAGTTTACAGCTTCCGCGTCAGCTGATTTCACAATCACCACTTCGAAAGAAATTTCGTTTCAAAAATATACCCAGTTTAGTTGTTGCAGACAACAGGACTTACTTATTCGCTACAAATGTTGAAGAGTGGCTTACATACGTGGATTGCCGTTACCTTTTACGACGGCATGGCAATCACAATCCGATGGTACCTTTGAAAGTCTTGTGCGATGCCTAAATATGCAATACATGGTTCAACCCAACAACCTTATGCAGTTTTGGAATGCAGCACCTGTTAATACAGAAGACAGCTTAACATAATTGTGCATGAGGATCACGCTTAAAGCCAACCTATGAGGCTTAGAAGCTGCGGAAGTTGCTTTGTATCGTAGTACGGATTGCCGACCATCCCTTGGAATAATCCTCCACCAGTTTGATCCCTAAATGGCTGAAATATTTTCTTAGCTGCTGGATCTATACACAATAGACGCTAAAGTAGGTTGTGGGTTTGTTGTCAAGCCATCCCGATTTACTGAGTGTACTTAACACTTCATTTTATGAATCCATTTTAATGACGCAGGATTCATGCCAAGCAGTGCAGGTAAGTCCGCTTGAACACGAAGGAAGTTATGAGCTGCTGAATAACAATAGAACCCGTAACAAAGGCAGCCCAGCTAGTCACCAATATGTTGCGGTTGTTCGGAATTATTATGAAAAGTGTTCAACGGTACTTGTTTTATGTAATGGCTTGGTGCAATTTGGATTTAGCTGTATTGATTTAGACTGGGCGGTTGGTTGCCAAGCGGAAAGTGTATTTAAATGTTTGCTGCCTTGTGCTGTCATGCATCAATAGTGTTGATGTTTCTTTGAGGTATTAGGAAAAATTGTAAGATGTCAGGGCAATATGTTAACGAGATATTTAAGTAAATTTATGGGCAGCGATATAGATCTATACTCAGTGGTTAACAGGTAGAAACAGCTATATGCCCAGCCATTTACAAAAGAACAGGTTCCTGTCACTGAAGAAAGGCATAAGCACAAAAACGTAAGAGTAACTTTTAAAACAAGTTTTCTGGTGGCTGTGCCCCTATGCACATTAGAACTGTGAAGGATGGTTACTTTTTCGATTTCATAAAATGATATGTCTCATTTTTAGATGAGCTCGTATTGGTTATCTTCTTTACCAGTAAAGGTATTCATTACTTGCTTATGTTTAATACCTTCATTCTGTATTGCATTAGTTTTGATATGCCTAACTTAAACGTAAGCTAGTAGCCGCTTAACGGCTTGGTCCTACTAGCATTGCTTGTTACGAATTTCATAGAGCCCAGTCCAGCTATATGGTTTGCTGTCTGTGAAATTGTGATGAAAGATAGTTGCATTTTCCTAAACCCATCCATGTGTAATCAGCTCGTCCAACATCATCTGACATGAGTGATGACTCTGTTTCAAGGGTTTCAGTTATCTCACTAAAGAAGGCAAAGCACGAATCGATAAAAGCTATTTTCATGGGGTCACGGGCTAGGATGTAGCATCTCACTGGTCGTAAGTTAGTTAATTGTAAAGCATTGATGTTGCTCACGTAACTTCTTGCGTTACTCTTTCGTCGTCCTTAAGCGAAAGAAAGAGGTGGAAGATATGGCTTGCACCAAACACAGAGCTACTGCCCGTACAGCTGTTTATGTGTCTGAGCAGGCTATGGATAAGCGTAACTAAGGTATTTACTCTGTTTTACGCGTAGCACATCAATGTGTGCGAACAGCAATTAGTTACGAGGGCAGGCTCCGCGTTCGAACGTCTTCCGCAACAGAATACCAGTTGTGGCTGTAGCGTATTCACACCGAAGGCAACCATCGTTATGCTTGCTGCGAGGCGCCAAACCAACCGACACTTAAGGCGAGGAGATGGCACCGCTTCACAACAAGCTGCAAGCGGCAAAGATTTAGCCCTAGGTTTTTCCATAATCAGTCGCTGACAACATTTAGGCTACCGTTCATTGCTGCCCGACTGTGTTCCGCAAAGCACGTCTCGTTCTACAAAAAACGCAACACCACGTGGTCACTTCTTACTCCAAAAATATTCAACGCCTGAAGGAGGTTTGGGTATCCGAACAATATAGCAAAAAATGCGAGTTACTGGCAAGCGCTGTGGATCAGACACGCAGCAGCCGCATATCGGAAGTAGGTTAGTTTGCATACTAGCATGGCAAACGTGCCTAACAATAAACAAAAAGGTCGCTGGTTTAAACTTAAGGATTAACACTTTTGCACCAATCTTCTTATGAACCCAAAAGCGGAACAGTGTGTCATATTTGCAAATGTAGGTGACAAGCACTGGAAGCTCACTTAAGACCTGCTTGCGACCGACGGGACGTCATTAGCCTTATATGGTCAACGCATAATAATCCTGCATCATAGTCTCCACCGTGCTATCCAGTGTGTTTTGACAGTTGCGTCAGAAACTTACGCCTCCAGCTGCATGGAGGTTATCCGCCAATAAACAGCTTGTCGATTCTTTCAGCAACAGGCTCTTAAACGTATGTACAATGCCAGGAATTGAATGTGTTCTTTTAGATAACCTTGATAACCAATCCTGTTTTCTGCCTTGACGTTGCAGGTTATGCGACCCTAAACACTGAGTGCATGCGACTGGTGCAACTAGCTGCATTTGCCACCAGTCATGACAGCGGACGCACATAACATATTTACGCGTGGCTTGCCAAAGGTTTCTAGACCTAGACGCATCGCTGCAGGCAAACTACGCCTCGCATGTGCTGAATTTACTGTACGCTTCAAATCGTTATCGTCAAATCGTCTGGCAGCTTAGAAGCGTTGCTTCCTTGCAAGGACCTAAAAAATCATGAGGATAGGCGTACATGTGATGTAAACCTTGTAAACTTCCTCATCGCGAGCTTCTCATGCGAGCAGTGCACGCAACGCGCTAAACGCACTGACCGTTTAGCTCAACACGGTGTAAAAATCAACGCTGAAAACGATTAGTTTGGTATCAGGTACAAAAGATTATTTGGTCCCCATGACTTCGGTGGGCTTATGGTCACCGCATCGTGGGATCAGAGCTATCATCGGTTATCCTGAGCCTCATTCGTTCAATCCGCTGCGATGTATTTACTGACTTGCAAAACTTACCCGCCGCTTTCTACTTGATTGTGCGACGCATAGGCAACACCACACCAGCTTTGTTCAAGGGAAACTCAATAACTTCGTTTTTACTGCTGCAAGAGGCACTGCTGTTAAATCGTTGAAAATGGCTCTAAGCAAACTAGCCTCTGTAACGCTTCACTATTAGACTTCTACATAACCACTCAATATCGAGACTTTCCCCGCGGCTGTTGACGGTGTCTTACCGTATCACGCAGTTGTCGCTTGGCTATTACCGATGAGTTAAACCAAACGCCCACAACCCTCATAAGTTCCTCACAGTACGTCTAGTAGAGTACAATTAGCAACCTACTCAGTCATGCGGCAGTCCCAACCTGTCTTAAAAAGCAGCACGTTTGACACGCTTAAACGCTGGCCTATACTTTCCTAAAGATTTGCGCTAACCAGAAGCTAACGCTTAGGTTACGAACAGTATACGATATGCCTAAAGTGTGCACAACGCCGTCGCTGACGATCGCAGCTGACACCAAACCTGTCATCGGCCTAGAACCTTTGGCCTATGCACAAGTTAATGATACTGTGATAGTTCTGCTACGCAAGTCCCTTTCACAGTAGGTAAGACCCGTTCACTTAGCATCGTCGAACGAAACCATACTTTGTGACACATCTCCGGATACACCGCGCGCAGTCCTACCATAAGCATTCGGTCAGACTGCGTTAGACACGTTGCATGATTTTTTCATCAAGACCCATGCATCGGTTTAGCTCGAAAAGGTGCAATTCGTTCGGTCAAAGTCAGTCGTGACGTGAACTGCTGCTTGCTTTTCAGGATAAAGCGCAAATGTGCAAAAGTACAATAAAAACGCTTTAGGCGCGTTTCTCACATCAGGTGCATATATTCTCAGCGTGCACGTCGACCGTGTAGGTCATGTGCGTCCTTCTAAAGGAATGGTATACCTACTGACATGCGTCGACCAATTCAGAGGTTGGCCGAAGGTCAATTTGTTTCTGAACCGCTTTTCGGAAATAGCGGCTAACGCAGTTGTAGAGCGCACTGCAGTACAGCACGACTGTCATTTCCTCTCGACCACTGACCTACGACCAAACTACTCTACTGCATCCGCTACGATGCCTGAGACTTAAGATCTTCACCTGCTCCTGGCAATGGCGTACTATCGGCCTCTAACGGCCTGTTGAAGACAACGATATGAGTACAAGCTGACGCTTCAAGTTGCTTAACTCTACGTTTTGTTTTCTTGACCTTACTGAGACGGCTGAAACCGATTTCGGCGCAGCGCTAGCGCCGTAAGGCTAGTAGACCCTAAGTGCTATTTCTCACTCCTACTTAAAACGTTAGGCCAATACACAATAAAATGCATATCCTGTGTCTTCTGTCTGTCCTCGTTGACCCTGATACAGTATTTGTCACGTAACCATGGTTTAACTCATGCTTCAGAGGGGGATTACTCACTTTCTGACTATCAGCTGTTTATACCACCATGTGTGCATAAACGAAGGGACGGGTGCGCAGTTTATTTTAAAAATACTTACCTAGCAATGTGTCCGAAATCATGAACGCGCATAAGGCGATGTATTCAGTATGGATAACGGCTGACATGCTGGGATCTAGTGTCTTATTTGGGTTTGTTTATAGACCACCCGATACCTTAGTTAAGGGGGACAACGCACTTATGGTTAATTTTGCGCATGCATCAGATTTTTCCTGCGAATACAAGCTGGTTGCAGGAGATTTCACCCTGCCCGAGTTAAATTGGTTCCCACCTGCTGAGCAGCGAAGTATGTGGGCCTACTAGCATGTATTAACTTAGGCGGCTGGACGCAACACGGATCCGCTCCAAACACGGCGAAACATTTTCTTGACCTAATATTTACTCTGGGCATGCGATCAGCGCGAGGGTCAGTCGGCCTGGAGTTTCCAGGTAGTGTTCATAGATTAGTGCATTGCTCTGGTTACTTAAAGCAGCATAATGCCTACCTAACAGAAACAGATGCAGTCGTAGTATATTGCCCGATGCAACTGGTTAACTGGACAACCTTTGCTCTACTTGTCCGATCAATAAATTGGGATGAATTCTTTATGCCTGATTCGGGGGATCGCTCGGCTGAGCTGTTTTATAAGGAAATATTTCACTGTTTCGACTCTTCAGCTCTCATGTCACATATCATAATGCAATCATCTAAAAGTGTGACCGAAACCAGAATGCATAACAGCATGCGCTAGCTTAGACAATCCTATAACAATACCTTCAATTTTGCCCACATCATGAGGGTGAATGAGATGTCACAGCTGCTTTCTGCCAGGTCTAAGCAGCAGCAAACCAATCAAGCAACAGCCGCACTAAATAGTGCAAACAAAGCTGGGACCTTAGTTGGCTGCTGTGCTCTCGGCCCTTTAACTATGGACGACAGATCACTACCCTGTAAAAATTAGTCTCATCGATAGTTCTAGTGCCGCAAGCACTTTATGTGAAGCCTTCAACTCACATTTTAAAGAATTGCAGTGTTTAGAAATAGGTTCAAACTTTCAGGCCCTGCAAGTACCCGGTAGCCAGTCGCTGTCCTCTGTACAGTTTGACATAAATAGTATCCGTCCCGCGGTTGCAACTACCAAGTCATCCTGGAAACCTGGTCCAGACAGAATGCCGCCCAATCTACTTAAGAATGGTGGCTAAGATAGCCCTGTGCTTCTTTTGAAAATGTTTACGTTATCAATGCAAAAGGTCAATGCCGACCGCTTGGAACATTCCATCATTATGCAAAGGCATAAGGGTGGAAGTTGGTAACTATCGCCCTATTAAGCACACTAATATTATCTCGCGCATAATGGAGAAGTTGAGTAAAAAGCCCTCATGACTCATCTTTATGCAAGCGAGCACATAAATTTATCTTAGCACGGATTTCTAAGTGCAACCTTCAGCTGGACTCCCTTAAGTTAGTCACCGGGGCCATTGACTCTAATCTTCCAGTTGTCATTCTTTACCTTGATATGCAAAAGGCATTTGACAGGGTACAACACGTGCGCCTGGTGCATAAAGTAAAGGCTTCCGGAGTAGACAGTCTTTTGTTAGACCTTCAGGGTTCCCATCTAATAGCACCTACACAGTACGTTAAGGTTGAGCAAACTATATCCACCCCGAACTCCCTCCGCAATGGTGTGGTGCAGGGGAGCGACCTTGGGCCTACCCTATTTTGCTTTTTATCGATGAACTCTGCAGGAGTTTGCAGCACGGTCGCTCCTTTATGTTTGCTGACGACGTAAAATTTGTATACGTCTTTCCCCTGTCAATAAATCTCCGCAATTAATAGTAGCTGTGAGGACCTTAAAGTACTTGAAATGTGGTGCAAACACTGGCAAATTATATTCTTCGCTCAAAAATCTAATGGTTTGGACCAAAAATGTTCTATACCTGAAAGGTCTCCAACAATAAACGGCATCACAACCAAACAGAATGCCGTGACAACAGATCTGCGCTTGCGGCACTCCAGGAGCCTCAAGTTTGGAGAGTAAAATCATTATCAAGAGGCAAGAGTAAGGGGATTATCGTTCCACACAAGCCACCACATGAATGTAGCAGATGCAAGGCTAGAACGTTGTATGAGCCACGTCCGGCCACATCTGTAATATTGCTCTTTTATATGAAGCAAACAACGGTATTCGGACCGTGTTCTGCCTGCAGAAGCTCAGCGGCGCCTTACAAAGTGGCTGACTCCGTCACAGCAAGCACAAAGTTACCGACAAAGGTGTGAACATCTTAAAATTTCGCCGCTATGGCAAAGGCGCATTATCCTTAACCTGTGCTTCTTACATAATCTAATTCGTAGAAAGCTGCACAGTGATATCACTTGTCTTAAACTAAGGAGCGCATTTGAATCTAAACTCCGAAACAAGGGCCACTCCATTATCCCGCTAAGGGCAAAGTAGAGACTGCGTTCTCGTTTCTGGTTATTTGTGTACGTGAACATACGGAACAGATTGCCCTCCAGAATATGCGAAATCCTTAACCTAGCCTCATCTGACTAGTCTGCTTCTCTGTGACCTCTGCCAGTCCACCAGGATGTTAACGGTCTAAACTCTGCAGACTCACTGCTGCTTTTATTACCCCAAGAATCTGTTGAACTTGCTCATCTAATGTCAAAACAGCTTCTTCCCTCTCTTTTATACCCTTTAGCGCTGCTCTATTTTCTTTCCATTTTAGCTTTACGAATCAAGCTCAAACACCGACAAATCAAGTTCCGTCTGATCGGTCTCCCACACTTCGGGAGGCTGGCCGGAACTCATCACCCCTGTATAATATAGCTCCTTTTATTTTTAACCCGTCTATTTCCGCTGACCCTCACAAAAGTTGTTCTCAACACGATTGTACGACCCGTTCTCAGTGCGCCGGCTAAACTATTCTTATCTGAACGGTCTTCTGCCCTTCTACTACTCCCAGATGTCCGTGCCATTTCCGACCAGAGCCTGACAGCGACCTCGCTCTCTTCCACTTATATCCAGACCCTTGTTACTTTTATTTTTCTATTATCCATGGCCTACTCTGTTATTGCGCTCCATTTTTATTCCCACAGCTTGCACTCATGGTGCCGAACCAAGTTATCCTCGTGCGTCTCCTCCGCTCCGACCTCACTCCTGATTACTGGAGGCACTCGGACCGTTGCTAAGTGTTTCTTGACTATCACTTCCATAACTATGCTCACCATAACTCTCTTCATATGCCTCTGCTCTTTACATTATGTTCGTACTTGCTTATTAGTGTGACCGTACTTGGGAAAATGACTCACAATGCTCGGCAGCCTTGGCCTTCTGTGGCCCTTTTCTCTAGATCCTGACGGAGTTGGACTATGGAATTAGGCGCGCTTTAATTAATTTATGCCTGTCATCGCAAGGCACACCATTAAGGGCGTGATCCTGCTAATACAGACGTATGATCGGCAATTGCGCAAATTAGTACATGTTGACAACTAGCACCGGAGTTTACGTGTGTGTTGACATGTAAAAGTATGTTTATGTCTTCATTTGGAAGTAGCTACATTGTGTGAGTAGGTAAATGTGACTTTGTGTTTGTGTTTTTTGGGTTCGCCATCAAAGAAGGAATCAATGGAAAGCTTCGTATCGGATGACGTTCGTGATGTGTGAATGATCCTCCGGGAAGGGAAGAGGCAGTGACTTTATTCAGTGGCGAGGCACCTCCGCCACGTCATAATGTTGTTAAACGAATATCTGTGGTTTTTTATAAGATGAACGCTTGCCAGGCGGTATCCCCCACATTCTGGAACACTACCGCCGAAGGATTTGCTGGAACGGGATTTACCCGAACCACCCAGCTGGCACCACAGGGAAGTTGTTCGGCTAGCCAGCGTAATTACGCTCACGATTACTCTTCGCAATACCGCTCGCATTCTTCCGCCCATCGCCGATTCTCTGCAGTGCCCTTTCCTCTTGGAACGTTGCTTTACGCACTGTTGGTCCCGCGTTCGGTCTCACCTAGTTAGCTTTAGTTTCACCTAGGGTGCCTCTCGCATTCAAACTGCTGCCATCATCACCGGTTTATCTGTTTCTCCCCAACAATCGTATTATCCGCGCAATTCTGGAAACACGCTTTGTTATATCGGTCTCTTGACCCTGAGTGTGCAGAACATTCTTCCTACGTAGTTGTTGTAGTATGAGCCACACCGGAGACGCGATGTGAGGAACGCGCTTGCAAAGCATGTGTACTAAGCAAAATTACCTGGGTTTTAATGTATCATAGGCATTGTTGCGCGCCACCAGTCTTTCTATAGTGCTTCTTGATTCATTCCTGCTTGTCTGTCTGGCTGCCTCTTGTCCGTTGCCCGTTTTTTCTAGAGCTTTTCAGGTACATCGGCCAAAACAAGAAGGGTTATCTACTGGGACTGGCAGACTCATTTTCAATAACCAGCCGGTTTAAACACTTGATCCTTTCTCCGGGAGACAAAGAACCCAGTCATCGTTCCAAATGGACTTCTTTCCTCCATTCTGGTGATGCCACTTCACGCGGTCTAAACAAATGGGTTTAGCTTGCCTCGTACTCACAGTATCACAATTCACTCACCTGAAATATCTACATGGCACTCCTGTTCCACGACGGAAGACAAAAAATGCTGGCCTAATAACCTCGGTTAGATTTGCTCCTTCTCACCAGCATTCAAAAAATTGGTATCGGTGCCTTACATATTCGAATGTACATTCCGATTCTCCATTCAGATGGAGCTTTTCCAATGTCATTTCACGGACAGTTTTGCGCTCCAATAAGTGTCTTTTCGGTAGCCTTTCATGGAGTTTTTACTTGACAATGGAGACCATTACACTTACCTGCATTTGCAGGAATTCCGATTCCATTCTGAGGAGTGAGTAACTAGTAAGATCTCACACTGGACAAAGGAATGGAATTTTTCCCTGTTATGGACGTATTCAGCCACAAGGAACAACTGCACTTACTATCCCAATGCTAAGTCCAACGTGGATAGTTTGACACGGTCTGCGAACTGGACAAGTATAGAACAGAAAAAGCCAGCCTCTATTAACAATGTTTTTACTCACCTGCACCATTTCTCATTAAACTCTGCGACTCTTGCATCATTGACCAGTTTCAACGACTACTGCCGGTTCCTTACAAATCCAATCAGCCAACCAAGGAAGAATTTTTGCTGTCAACCGACTGCTAATAGTAGGGTGCAACGTCCTCTCATACCGATGCATCGTTCCGTCCAAGGCGTTAGCGCTTCAAGGCACGCCGCTTGCTAATAGCCTCACAGTTCGAGACCTGGTTGTACATTACTCCAGTTCTCTGAACTTCGCAGAGCAAGTGCGCCATTGCTCAGCATAAGCACGCTCCATCATAAGCTACATATTTGAATCCATGGCACTGCAAGAATCTAGGCTTGCTCTATACAAAACCTGCGCCCGACCTACGCTAGAATACTGCTCCATTATGTTTACCAACTCCAGAAAAGGCGATGGAGTAGCCATTGAAAAGGTTCAACGATCGTTTACCAAACGTCTTCTGGGCCACTCTACTCTCAACTATCGTGGTCCGTGCATTAAACGCGTGCTAGTGCCTTTATGGTTGCGCAGGCTGAAAACTAACCTCATCTTACTATATCAGTTTTTCAATAATCCTCTTGCAAACTTACTAACTCCCTTCCTATCATCGGCCAACATTTCTTACCCTCTTCGTAACAGAACGCATTCCATTATCCTGCCGAAATCCCACAGTAATACACGTGCAAACTTCTATCCTTACAGATATGCGTATGTGTGGAATAGGCTTCCACACAATGTGCGGTCATCTGATAATGTAATCCACTACCGCTCAACACTTAATAGGTACTTTATAGTCAGGTAGGTTTCTACTCTTTTAAGCATTAACAGACTTGAAGACGAACTGTGAGAAAATGGGCCTGACCACATTTAAGCGTTACCCCATCCTACCTCACTCAAATCCAATGTAGTCCAATTTAGTCCAATTCTCTCATCTGCTTTCTCCGGCTCAGTCTACCGTAGTATGCATTCTTTCCGTTTTATGTCCACTCTTCATTCAATCATTTTTGGCTCCATTCATGTGACGTGACTCACTCAGACAACAATGTATGCTTGCATTCTTCCTGTCTGCTATCCTTTCTTCATTCAACCTTTATAGCTGTCTTCTAGCGACCTTCCTTATGTCATCAGGTCAGCGTACAGCCGCTGCATGATAGATGCCCAGCTGCCACTTACCTGTCTGTAGCACTTAATTAATTGTAGTCCAGCTTCCTACCGGCTTTTCCCCAGCTCCAGTTACCTTTGTAATATCTTACTAGCACCCTAGTATAATTTGACTATCTGCGCGTCGCTGTGTCTTTGCCTCTAGTCTCTGAACTAGTTAGCAACCATATTGCATGCCTGCGCTTCTCCCGTTTGCTGTCCATTCATCATGTTACCTTAGCTTTCTTCTGTCCAGCAAACAACTCAAGTAGTCCGCGTGCAACCGCTCCCTTCTAGACGTTTATTTATATATTCCTCACTACATCTATGACACCAACGGATACTGCAGCCCAGCCCTCTTACCGGCTTATCCCGGCACAGGCTTTTTTGTTAGAAGCTCAGCTGTCACCTTCTTTTCTGCGACACATAAAAAATTGCAGTTAAGCCTTCTCAATGGCTTCTCCCGGCCCAGGCTTCCTTATTTATATCCCATTACATCCCCAGCCTGAAGTGATTACCTGCGAGTCGTTGCGTCTTATGTCATTACGCAATGAACTATCTAAAAGCTGTATTGCACGCCTGCGCTTCACCCGTTTATTGTTCTTCCATCATGAAACCTTTCTTAGCTCTCCTCTGCAGATCAAACATAATTCATGTGTATTTTCGTTCGTGGTCTGCCAAAAGCTGTTCCTTAGCCTCTCGGTTCTAGACGTTCATTTATTCATTACTCGCTCCTTGCTTGATGCTCAGCCGTCATTACTCGACTGTGACAGCTAAGTACTTGTAGTTCAGCCTTTTCACCGGCTTCTCCACGCATATGCGATGATCCAGTGCTTGTTAGGAGCTACTCCGTATCTCAGTAATCTTTATTCCTTTAGAATATCTGCATCCAATCTTTCCGCTGCCCTGTCACCAATTGATCTTTAGGTCTCTCTCACGGCCGCCTATGTATTTTCACTTGTTCTGCGCTCCCTCTCAAAGTACGCTAGCTACGTGCTATTCGTGCACCTGACAATCACTGCCAATATTCTAACTCTCTTTGCACTCTCCCCACGCAATTATTGGCTCATACTAAACCGATACTTCCTACTTTACTTACTAGTACAACGCTCTTGGCTCTACACAGGCGTTAGCAATCCACCCATACGGCTAATAATTCTATAGGATATTCAAAAGACATTTTCAGCATAATTATTGCTGCACGGTGTACATGCTTTTGTCTCAAGCTCAAATGTTGTAACACAAGAAATTAACAATGTTCAACTCCATGCCTGTTCTTGCGGTCTTCTCTCGGTTGTCCCTCACTTGCCTTTTCCTCCGAGGTCCGGGACTTCTTGGAGATCTGGGATTGGACTGAGGAACAGTTTTCGCCCAAGACGGACGTAACAACCCACAAGGACTAACATGGAGCATGGCAGAACTCCGAAGGGACCAAACTACAATTACCACAACCCTTGTCCAGTATGGAGAACCAGGCATATCTTCATACACCCATACATTATACATCCGAAAAATCTGGACAGCGGAAAAGTTGAACTTTTGCTCACCTGGACATACAACAAGAAGAATAATCGCGATGTTCCTCTCCTCCACCGACCCCAAAAATCATGGCGACCCCTATCAAATTACCTGTCCACCTAACAGAGGAAATTAGAAGCCACTACTCTGCGGAAAAACGAAGGTAAAACCAGTCGTCCTTAGCTTTGCCAGTTCAACATCAATGTTTAAAGTGCTTTACGGCAGTGTTGCACGACGTGGTGGGTTTTCGCCTGGCAAGCGTTCTCCCTATAAAAAGTCAAAAATGTATGTTTAACAACACTGCGATGTGGCGGGTGTGAATCGCCACTGAAGAAAGTTACTGCCCACAACTACATACTGGCAAGTCGACTAGAATCACATAACAACTCTTCCCGATACCGTTTCAACTACACACGATTGAACCCGATGTAGCGTCGTGCTACACATTTGTTTTTAAACCTTGATCATGCCTGAGTTGGTGTGTCACTATGAAACTGAAAATATTATTATTACATTAGCACCACAGCATGATTTTATCATCTGCGCGTCGCCGCGTCTTCGCCTTTTATGCTCAGAACTATTTAACAACCATATCGTATGCTTGCGCTTCATCCGTTCGCTGTCCTCTCTTCATAAAACCTTAACTCTCTCCTGTGGAGCAAACACAATCCATGTGGACCGCGCACAGTTGCTCCATTGCCTCTCCCTTCTAAATATCCACTTATCCGTTGCTTGCTGCAACGTCGTGACGCCTGCTCTTGTAGGATTCCAGATCCTTTACTGGCATTTTCCGGCCTAGTCTACCCTAGCACTAAAAGCTTATCACCATAACAGGACTCAGTATCTGCGCGCCTCTGACTCATATGCTGCGATGTCCTTAGCAGACTTAATGTATGCATGCATTTCGACTGTTTGTTGTCCTTCCATATAAACTTTTCAGCTTTCACCGCCGTGGTTTAGTATTATATGTTATGACTCCCTCAATCAACTAACCGTACGCTTGCATTCTTCCTGTCCGTTGTCCTTTCTTCATTTGACATTTTTAGCTCTCGTCTGGCGACCTACTTTACCTCATCCGTTCAGTGCACAGCTGCTTCTGTCTAGATGCCCGGATGTCACTCGTCTGTGACACCTAATTAATTGTAGTTTAGCTCCCTCACTTTCTTCTCCCGGCTGAGTCTTCCCTAGTTTTATTCCTTTAGCAACACGGAATGATCTTGTTATCTGCGCGTTGCCGCGATTTCGTCTATTTTTGCTCTGAACCATTCAAGAGTTATAACGTATGCGTAGGCTTCATCCGTTCGCTCTCCTTTCTTCATGAAACCTTTCTTAGCTCTTCTGTCGTGCAGGCTTATCCATGTATTCAGCGCAATCCGCTGTTTTGCCTCATCTCTCTAGATGTTTATTTATCCCTTACTCGATATATTGTCTTAGGCCTTATTACCTGCAATCCTCCAGCTCTCTGGCTAGCATTCTCTGTCACTATCCAGCTTGGTACTATTACCTTAGCACCCTAGCTACTGCGGTTAGGCCTCACTGCGCTGATACTCTAAGCCACCTTACTCTACGCTTGCGTTCCGGATATTCCCTTCTCTTCCGTCAATTAACGTTTCTTAGCCTGTTAGTTCTTCACACCTCTCAACTGGTCAGCACGCTGACGCCCGTTGGCTTCACATTTCTAGGTTTTCATTTCTCCCCATTTTCTTAGCACCCTAGAATGACTCGTTTCTCTGCGCGACGCTAGGTATACATTTGTTTCGCACGTTCGCTTTCCTTTAACTGATCTTTAATACTTCACTGCTATCGATCAATCTTTTCTCACTTAGTAATATGGGTCCGTTTTTGCAGCAAAGGTTTTGAAACTTACTTTTTAGGAGGTTAGCTCCCACAGGCTTTTCCTACTTCAGTAGGCCATAGCATTATACTCCTAGTACCCTCGTGTCGTCTTTCTGTCTTGATCACCCAATAATTTTTACTCAGCGCTTGAGTCCTATCTATCCACTGACTTACTACCAATTGACCTTCGAATCTCTTTCGACTTAGGCTGGCCACCAGCCGTCCATCCACCATTCAACCGCCGCTGGTCCCTGAACTCTATTTTGTGTCTTCCCACGCAATAGCCGCATCAAAGTAAACTGATACTGCGTTTCTGCTTAATGGCACATCGCTCTGTATTCCGTGTAGTTGGTAGCAACCAACTTATAGGGCCATTACTTTTGTAAAACATTCAAAAGACACTTTCAGCACAAGCATTGCTGCACGTTGTACATCATTTGTCTCCACCCTAAATGTTATAACATAGGACTTAACAATAATTTTTCCACGCTTGTTCGTTACGGCCTTGGTTGTCTCCCACCTTTCCTTTTCTCCGAGGTCCGGAACTTCTTGGGGATCTGGGAGTGAAACGAGAAAGCGCTTTGTCCGGGCAGGACAACCCATAAGGACCTATGAAGCACTTGGCTGTACAAAAAAAGGGAACAACTGCACTCACTACCATGACCGTTGTCCAGTGGTGATAGCTGGACTCGAGACCTTCCCACTCCTGAAAAAAATACATACTCCTGAAAAATCCCGATGCAAGAAACTGACGTTTTGCCTACCTGGACATCCACAAAGACGATTCTTCATGTAGCCTCCATCCTCTATTAGCCTCAGCCATTATGGCGGCCCTGCACAAGATACCTGATCAACTAACAGAGGAAATTGAGGGCCATTTGACTGCGGATATCTGAGTGTGAAAGCAGTCGACAATTTGGTCTGATATTTGCATATTAGTGCACAAACAAATTTCTGACAGTTTTCCAGGACGTGGTGGGTTTTCGCCTGGCAAGCGTTCTCCCTATAAAAAGCCACAAATGTCCGTGTAACAACACTGCGACGTGGCGGTTGTGACCCGCCACTGAATAAAGTCACTGCCCAGAACTACGTACTGGCAAGTCGACCAGAACCTTACTTCAATTTTGCCCTGACACTTTCAATAATAAGTTACTCCATGTCTATATGTATCGTTTTCACTACACATATTGCTCAGACTGTTTACACTACGCAAGCTAGAACCCAACGTTTCGTCATTCAATGCAGACTATATCCCGCATGATTCCTTACACAAGCAATATTGCATGTAAATGTTGATCATGCCTTGCTTGGTGTGGCTCGACAAATTCAAGAATAAACTATTTATTTATTTATTAAATTATTTAAAACGGTCTGTACGGTGCATAGCCGGCCAGTACTACTGTTCTATAGAAGCTACGGCAGTGTTCCAGGACGTGGTAGGTTTTCGACTGGCAGGCGTTTTCCCTCTATAACGCTACCAATGTTAGCCTTAAAACACCGCAACGTGGCGGATGTGACTCGACACTGAAGAAAGTAACAGCAGAATATTTCATGCTGGCCCAGTCTTCAGACTTCTACATACAACCCGTGCAACTGATTTTACTATGAAGAATGCTTTGATGGAGCAAGGAACATTCCGATTTCTTAATGTTCATTGATGGTACCAAAACCTTGTTTGTGCGTTTGTGCTCAAGGATTACTACATGGCGAAATCATGCCCATTTGTATCTTGACACAACAGTTATGACTGATGTTTACGCGCTTCAGCGTCCTCATGCTCCTTGGTTTGACTATTGCTTGATAAAATGCTCACTCGTATGAAGTACATCTTTTCGGTTATACCTTCCAGTAAAACGAAATGTTTTATTATTCCCAAAATGCTATGCTTGTATGCATATCTGATCGCGCCTTCACAGATATGTCTCGTTTTACCGAGAATATACCATTTATTTATTTAGTTAGTTAAAATTTGCGGGCCTTTAGGAACGAGATACAAAGGTGCGTGTGTTTTGACAATGTACAACGCACCTTCCATATCTGCGATTCGCAAGACCACTTCTTCGAAACTGGCCCTACTGTAGCTTGAGAACCTTCACGATGTAGTGCGGGGTATCTAAGCAACTTGAGCTCATAACTCATCCACATTCATTGTCGTTACCGCCTTAACACCTAGGAGATTTTAACGGTATTCGTGGTACCCATTTGCTAGGGTCTAAGAATAGCAATCCGAATTCAATATGACTTTAGTCCTCAAGGATCGCTCCTTGACCTACTTGAGTTTTCCTACGGACAATTCAGCCTTATGGTTGTACTATGCAAGTAGTAGACGCCAGCACAAACGCATCCTATAAGGGCAAATAAGGGATAACCCCAATGAATCGTATCCAACGATGACCCCATGCTTTTAACTTATCCATTACCGAAATCACAACACCCGGGAAGTCTTAGTGAGATCAGTCGCACGCATCGTACAGGTGCTAATATTAGAATTCTGAATGCAGAAGGTACTTAGCCATTACTGCTTAGTTCTTGACGTGCTTCGGTTCCCTCACTGACAATTTGGTGCAAAAGCTGTATGGTCCAGGTTGTATTCATAACCATCCAGCTTCTCTTTTCCATGGTCACTTCGTCAATGTTTAAAATTTTTAACAAACAGTACAGCCTAGACTACTGACTGGCAGGTTCGCAGACCCGTAGTTATTCCTCATATAGGACATTGCATGGTAATGACGAAGTCATCCAAGCAGGCGAATTTCAATCCTTACAAATTAACCACATCTTCATTGCTTGCCTTCAGCTTTATATTTATCATTTACCAACTCTTTAGACCGCTGGAAACAATATTAGGCTTATAACCTTTGAGGTACTCCTAGTAAAGGCATCCTACCAGATCTAAGCCTTGCAT
Organism: Dicrocoelium dendriticum; assembly: GCA_944474145.2. Lineage (NCBI taxonomy): Eukaryota > Metazoa > Platyhelminthes > Trematoda > Plagiorchiida > Dicrocoeliidae > Dicrocoelium > Dicrocoelium dendriticum. The sequence goes on along the minus strand of OX104064.1, from coordinate 163,799,501 downwards.
AAAATGTCGAAAGCGTTTGTTGCTGCTGATACACCTAAGATTAGCACTAGAATTGTCCAAAACCGTCTAAATACCTTCTTTAGAGGAACCTTTATGTGCCTACTTAGATGTCGGTTTCCACCTGGCCTTAACTGATGAGGTTTCATTAATCCTGTACACATGCTACTTTACTCCGCTGTTTTCAACTACTATCAGTATGTTAACAGCAAAATAATATATATATTTTACTGTAGACAATAAGAGGCCTGTAAAAGTTATAGGCCCAAGAATCAGACAATTTGATCTCCACTTATCCTCGCTTTGCCCCATATACATAGCTCTGTCTGGTATACATATGCTTATCACTATCGGCAGCACTAGTGGACAGGCGCAATGAAAACCAGATACTCTTCTATAATTTCTTTTGCTAGTATAACACCCGCAGTTCTAGATTCCCTATCACTAACACGAAATCTAACCAACGACAGCAATGCCCCTGTCACAATGGCTGGCTGGACCACCAAAAGCTTTCGACTACCACATGTCTTATCTTGACCGCCCGTGCGTTATTTAGCTGGTAGCTGGATCCAAAGCCCACCATGCGTTATGCGCAACGGAGGGTGAACAACCAACTCCCGCAATTGTTTGTTACTATGCCACTCTTGTTTCACCCTGTCACGCTTTGATTAGGGAGCTGGAACCGCAGTTACCAGGAAAAAGATAAAAGAAATAGCCAGTGCGACTGTATAGTACTAGCTAACATTGCCACCTGGATGAACACCGCTGGCACTTACTGCAGAACTTAAAATTGGAGAGAAATAGCTCGAAATTAATCAAAAGGCTGCACAATAGTGTGCAGCAACACTTGAGGCATAATAATCCCTCACGTTCGAGCAAGCTCAATCCCTAGAAGTAGGGTTGGTAATGCCCCACCAACGCAGACCCAAATGGATTTCACGCCCAAAAGCATTTTGCTAACTTTTACTAAACTTTCCCATACTCATTTCATTACTTTAGTGACAGGTTTCTCTAGCTCACTGGTGTTGGAGACAAAGCCTCATGAATATAGAAAATCGGCTCTAAGAGGTAAAACTCGCGATGCTTGACTAAGAATTGTGTGTATATTCCAGGCCAAAACGTGTCAAATGATCCTATAGTTCACTTGCGTTATCCAGATAGATTTGGCTTAAGCAGCGTTGTCGTGAAGTTCAGCACCACTTAGAGGTTTAAAAATTCTAAACTCTAGATTCCTAATGGTTTAGATGGTTTGGTATCTAATGAAACTGGTATACTGAGTCTTCGGACCGTGGGTTAATTATAAGCCCTCCTAAATTTCCATGCGCACATAATATACTTTACTGGATTTCTAGTGCTCTCGGGCAAGATTAGAGGTTATTAGCCCACCTTTGCTATGTATGTCTGCAAAGTGTGCTTTAAGACCACCTACTAAGTCCTTAGTTGTTGTAGGTTATTGCGAGCTATATAGAGCATTACTAGATAGCTGTGCATATTTAGTGCGTTTACCGCTTTGCTACTATTTACATTTTCTTTTCTTTTTTCTGCTAACTGCTTGTAAAGCAGCAAAAAGCATAATGGCGTATTTGGCAGACCACCATGCGATTGCAACTAACCCGCAAAATGCTGCACGTGTTGCATTGTTATTACTTTGAGTGTAATCAGCGGATAAAGCTTGTCCTGAGCAGCTTACGCTTGTGCTACTTTTCGCAATAATCTAACATTAGGGGCTTTTTGTTTGACATTTAGTCAAGTTGAAAATGGCGCTGGCAAGCAATATCAGCGCAAGAACAGTTTGGCTCAATTTCTTGCAAAATTATCTTTTCGGTGACGCATCCCGACTTAGTATGTCTTAACAAGTACTTTATATTCATCTGCATTTCTTGAAATTATATTTTAACTTTTCGCATCCCTTATAATTTTGCCTCTTATTTCTTCTCTGTCCGCAACAATAAACGTGGTGACTGAACGGGGCCAAAAAATCAAATGAAGTTAATGTGAAGTAACGGCGAATTGGATCATGTTCCAAAGCAAACCGGCACAACTACGGCTCTGAGCAACCTACAAAAAAACAAGGAGCAAAATATCGCCCGAAGGAATAAGAAGGATTTCAAGTTGGGCGAATTTGACCTCATTAACTGTACACCAAACAAAGCCAATGCATTTGTAATTGCTAACTAGGAATATATAATAGTATTTAACCAACTTCTGTGCAAGAGCATAGGATTAATGTAAAGCATGAACCGAACCTTTAAAGCTGCAGATTCTAACAAGTCTAGAAATATAATTATATAATTATCAATCTAAGTAATAATTTATTGCGTAAAAACAGAGAGCCTGTTATCATTGAAAATCGCAGAAAAACCCAAAGATAAATAACAAAAGTTTAATAAGTGTATAGCTCGATAAAAGTTAATGACTAAACATAAATTAACGGGAAATACAAGTGTGAAGCTGACATGACGTTAGCGAGTGTACTTTTGTCTCCACACCCTTGGGCGATTTACTCAATCAATTATCCCTTCAGTGTCTCCATGTATGGCGTTCTTTAATGGTCTTAGGCAACTATGTATTCATAGGACAATTAGGCTTTACTTACATATCGTCGCCCATACGTGTTGAGACGCTTTGATAAGTGGCACTCCAAATAGCACCATTAGAAGAATAGTCTATGCAGATGCAAGCTTTCCATAAGGTCTATGGACTGGAATGCCATCCTCCTGAAATCGGCATTACTCAACCGAGAAACACCTACAGGGGCTACTGACTACCGTAATTATACATACCACATCGTGCTGTTAGAAAAAACGCAAGGCTGCTCATCAGTGGCGACGCGCACAGTTTATACCGGTAATTCTGGTGAGCACCTAGCACAGAAAAACACCATTGTCTCACCCACGGGCGTCCCTAACATATGTTTGCAATCATTTACAGAGGCAACCGCGCCCACTGATCCTGCCATGGACCAGGGTTTCAGCTCGTCTTATAAGCAGTCATGTGTGCACGCCGTGATACAAGTTGTTATCGACTTGGCAACCACCCGGAAACATTTTTTTCATTGGAAGGTAGGTAATCCCGGAAGAATTGTTGAAGGAGTAACATTGCTCTAGACCCTATGCTTACAATGCGTAAGCAATGCTCGTTGGCAGGTCATATCAGGGCCGTAGGGTCTCTTGGTATTTTAAGCTAATCAATCATTTGGAAGTTAAGTGTAAATATCAGCTTGAAACGCAGGATTGACATGCACTTTACGACCTTAGCCTAATAACAGGTACATAGGCACTAAAGCGACAACTGATTACCGAAGAGGTCCACAGGTATACAGATAAACCAACACCCACGAAGTTCGCGTCACTTCAACACTAGGAACCTTCCTCTTTTGAGCAATGGCTACAGATACACTGATGGTCTTAACTATCCAGCGCAACTGCCTTAGTATACAATTCGCCGACTACATCAGCAGTACGCAACAACACTATTCACATGAGCGTACGGCTAACTGAAACAACACAGCACGGAAACCCTTTACCTGTAAAGACTTTAAGAGTTCTGTTTACGGCCAATTCTAGCTTTAACTACTTCTCAAGAATCACTGTATTGTTTCTGATTACCCCACCTTGCCTTAACGATCACATGCATTTCCTAAAACGGAATGACATGCAGATTGATTCTCCAGATTGTTCGCAGTGTCCTGCATAGCGTATCGCTTGTGGTCAGATAGGCAAGCAAGCAAGGATGGCAACTGTGTCCTCCACCCGTAAGCCTTCAACGGTTCCATTCCAACAGCCTGCAAATGTTTCAGGCTTAACACAATCAACCAGTCGACTGCTTATCAATACCTAATTAGATGTCATCTCGCTCGTGTAAGCGTTCGAAGCTGCTCTTCCTACAGTCAGCAACGGTTGAAGCCTCAACGGAACTACCAGTCTGCTGCTTTTCACTATTCATTTGAGGTCATTCTGCTCGCGTTATAGTGAAACCTCCTTACGCCAAGTTGGCAGCATGACCAATCACGTATTATGTCTCCGTTGGCTGATCACACCCGACAACAAAAAGTGTACTGGTACACCGATTGCGATCAACAGGTAGGCGACCGACAAACGGAGTCAATTGTACAGCAAACCCGCAAGATTACGACCAGCCTGCAGCTAGTCTTTAACAAGCCAATCGTTTCAAAATATGCTCTTGTTTTAAACTACCAGCACCTTCTGTGCCGCATCAGTGCGCGTCTAAAGGAAAGCCAAGGCGTTGTCTCTGAGTTCAGACCGTCCAATCGACATGACCGAAAGCGTCCATACGACTGCAAGCGCGCACAACGGCACATTTGTCAGTCTTCCTTTTAGGGTGGCCGATGACTTGACCCAAAATGCATTTCGTGATAGGCAGTGGACCAATGTGGCCAAGCGCACACAAGAAGTTTACTTGGCTACGAGTGCGAACGAACGGATAAAGTACCAACTGAAGCGATTGATAGTAATGGCCTACCAGCGGTTTCGTTGTTGTGTCGAGGGTGCTCAGCCAATTGCAGACACAAGAGTGATTGAGCCTGCTGCCAATCTGGCGCACTGAGCTATCACTACCAAGCGACCGATAAGTCGTCTAAGTAAGTGATCAAAAGAAGCGGATTGCTAGCATTTGTTGAGGCTTCAACGCTTGCAGGCTGTTGGAACGCAAACGCTGAATGCCTTCGTTGCTGGCTTGCCTATTTGTCCATACGTTAATCGCTATGCAGTTTAATCTGCTACTACGAGCAATCTGGAGAATCCATCCGTACGCCATTTTGTATAGGAAATGCATGTGATCATTAAGGCCGTGTGCGGTAATCGACAACAACACAGTATTTCGAATGGAAGAGGTACAGCTTGGATTGATTCCTACCTAGACATTTTAATGCGTTTAGGGTTACAAGGCTTCCGTGCTGTGTTGTTTCAGTTAGCCGTACGCTCATGTGAATAGTGTTGTTGCGTACTGCTGATGTAGTCGGCGAATTGTATACTAAGGCAGTTGCGCTGGATAGTTAAGACCATCAGTGAATCTGTAGCCATTGCTCAAAAGAGGAAGGTTCCTAGTGTTGAAATGACGCGGACTTCGTGGGTGTAGTTCTATTTGTATACCTGTGGACTTCTTCGGTATTCAGTTGGCGCTTTAGGGCCTATGTACCTGTTATTAGGCTAAGGTCGTAAAGTGCATGTCAATCCTGCGTTTCAACCTGATATTTACACTTAACTTCCAAATGATTGATTAGCTTAAAATACCAAGAGACCCTACGGCCCTGATATGACCTGCCAACGAGCATTGCATACGCATTGTAAGCATAGGGTCTAGAGCAATGTTACTCCTTCAACAATTCTTCCGGGATTACCTACCTTCCAATGAAAAAGATGTTTCCGGGTGGTTGCCAAGTCGATAACAACGTGTGTCACGGCGTGCACACATGACTGCTTATAAGACGGGCCGAAACGCTGGTCCATGGCAGGATTAGTGGGCACGGTTGCCTCTGTAAATGATTGCAAACATATGTTAGGGACGCCCGTGGGTGAGACAAGGGTGTTTTCTGTGCCAAATGCTCACCAGAATTACTGGTTTAAAATTTGCGCGTCGCCACTGATGAGCAGCCTTGCGTTTTTCTAACAGCACTATGTGGTATGTATAGTTAAGGTAGTCAGTAGCCCATGTAGGTGATTCTCGGTTGGGTAATGCCGATTTCAGGAGGACGGCATTCCAGTCCATAGACGTTATGGAAAGCTTCCATCTGCATAGACTATTCTTCGAATGGTGCCATTTGGAGTGCCACTTATCAAAGCGTCTCAACACGTATGGGCGACGATATGTAAGTAAAGCCTAATGGTCCTATGAATACATAGTTGCCTAAGACCATTAAAGAACGCCATACATGGAGACACTGAAGGGATAATTGATTGAGCAAGTCGCCCAAGGGTGTGGAGACAAACGAACACTCACTAACGTCATGTCAGCTCCACACTTGTAATCCCCATTAATTTGAGTTTAGTTGTCAACTTTGATAGAATGAAGCAAAGCTAGATCTTTCCTTGTTCAGATTCTGGTTGGTCTACCATTTTTAATTGGAACAATATCACTCATGTTCGTCGCAAAGCAAATCGCAGATGATTGTATAACCGCCCAGCAGCTACTGTTGAAATACGGAATCCCAGTTGAAAGCTTGCCTGTCTAAGCCACCATGGCTAGGCCGCTGCATAATTCGCCAACAGTTTGCCGCCAGCCATCCCTAAGTTTAAAGCATTTAGTGTGCTGGTTAGTAAGTCGGTCCGCACTGGTTACGGCTCAAGCTTTGGCTCTTTTATTAGCTAGGATCTTTTCCCTAGACAGGCATTCCATTTTGCCTATTGTGTGGTCTAAGTTTGTTGACTGATCATCAAGGTCTTTTTCAGATAGATATAACATAGAACAGTTGGCGCTTGAATACTCTCACTGGAATCTCTGTCGCTTAGGCTTAGGACTTCTAACCGGTATGTCATGGGCTAAAGCCCTATAACCAATGAGAGTGGCAACGGCTCCAAAACATCGTCCTTAGCCTTGCTAACTTGAAAGCACTGCACGCCATTTCGAAAATGGGGAACGCTAAAAGCTTGGTACAACGCCATAAAATGCGTGTAAATTGGCTTAGCTAACTGTGTTAAGTATCCGCCTATCCGACCGCGAGTAGACCTGAATCAAAACGTAGTCCATCCTAAGGGCAAATGCGATTTCGCAGAATGTAACCAAGTAAGCAACTTTGGTTTACTTTGTCATATAAAATGCTTTTGGCATGTTATTCTTTGCACATTGGACCGCAGTTTATTTCAAGTCAAATGTATTAATGTAGGACTTAAATGCTGCTTGGTTTCAAGACTGTTTGCAGTCTTCACTCAGTTTGTTCCTCATCTTCCACTTTCTTTGAGGTCCACGACTTCTAAAGGATGCGGCGTCGGACCGTTGAACCGTTTTTCTTTGAGATGGGAATAAGTTAGCTAACTGGACCTCCCGGCCTTACCAACCTAGACCTTCTTGTGTTACCAGCTGGGTAGTTCGGGGTATTCTAGTTCCAGTAAATGGTTCCTCGGCACCGTCCTGGAAATTGGTGGCGTTTCACCAGACAAGCATTCTGCCTTTAGAAACAGAGACCTCCTTAGCGGATGGGACTTGCTACTAATCAAACTCACTTGCTCTACCCTTTTTGGAGGTGCATTCCCACATTACGAACGTTATTCCATACAACATCTCCCTTTGACACCTACCGTTGATGGCGTACCCAGCGAAATAAACCCAAAGTAGAGTTATGGTTACAAACTCACAAAAGGTGTACTTGCACATACACCGACAAAATTCTACGTGTCGACATACACACCTGAATGGCTATACTACTGGTTAACTTGTACGCTATCGCTGTGCGCCCGCATCTGTATTACCATGGGCATGCCTTTGGTGAGGTTGCTTGCACTAGTGATAGACAAAGTTATTTAATGCAAAGCTGAATTTAGTAAGCACCCTGCGTGGTTGGGTAGCGACTCGCAACCTCTATTGAGACCTCGGTTCACCTTGAGGTAACCGTCGGTCATTCCGATCTCGAGGACCGTATCCTGAATAGAATATTTGGGTGTTGCTGTTTCTAACCCTGGCCAATGTCAGTGTTAGGAACAGCATCACCCGAGTATTTCCATTCAATTTATTTAATTAGTTATGCAACTACATTCAGTAGCTCTACGAGTATAATCCCGTGTGGAGACTGGAAACAAAGTCTTCACACGCAGAAATATATATCACGACAGAAAAGGCAGACCGTCGATAATTTGACATTTTTACTAATCTGTACTATAAATCACGCGGCTCTTCATTGTTCTTACACTTCGACCGGCCTCAAGGACTATAGTGGGCCCTGACAAAGCCATTTGGGCAGCCAACAGAGGAATTTGTGAGCCTTTTGATTGCCGCTAACCGAAGGAACAAATGTTCAGTAAGCTGCTTTGCCAGTTGTATATTAACGTTCAGAAGGGTCGACAGCAGTTGTCCAGGAGGTGGTAGGACGTTGCCTGACAAACGTACTCACAAGTAAATGCCACAAATTTTCGCGTAACAGCACTGCATGACTCGCCACGGAATAAATCCACTTCCAAGCGTTACACATTGATAACTTAAAGGGAGACACATTCCACGTTTTTTCGGTACTTAGAAAATGTAACCACCCTGTCTGCACATTCTCTCACCACCAGCTTCCCTTTGGTGCCGACTAAGGTTTCGGAAAAGACACATGTCTTATAGCCGTGATTTAACATCTAATAACCTCTACGTGTGAAATGGACTCCTAACTGAACCACGATCTTTAGGTCGCATTCTCATCGCAGGCGGCATTAATGTGCACGAACTGGAAATAACGGAGACCGATAGCATGCAGTTTAAATCCTTTTCACAAGTGGTACTTTCCAGGTACCTCTTTACAAGCGCGTGACCCGTCTCACCAGCTATCGAACGGCCAAGAAGTCGTCTATACGTGCTCTGGTGCTCAACAACAAAGCATTTATGGTCTGCGGGATAGTTACAAGCACACCTCTGGATCACATTGACAGGGTTACGCTACAGGTTAACAAAATACGTTAAGCCGCGTAAACTGAGGAAAATGGTAATAAAGTTTATACGGTCACACACTGAAACTAATTCTTCGCGCCACTTAAGGAGGTATTCTGGACCCTCATACCGTCATGCCCCTCCGAGAAATCGCCTTAAACACTGCCATAAGATCCATTAGCACACTGGAAACCCATGCGTCTGCTCAGAGGTTCTTGCATCTTTAAAGGTAATGCAAGTCAAGGTTGAGCAACAGAACACGTAAAAACATGTCCTTTAGGGTCTCAGCATGGTGTGCTCACGAAAACTTACCGAATAATGATACCTGGACTGCCTTCGTGGGTCAGCTTATCTTCTGTGTGAACTTGTTCAGCGAGCATAGTTGACACATCAGAATGGGTTTACGAAGCGATACTGAAGGAACCACAAACTTTTATACAATCACGTTAGTGACTTATTTAATATGCAAAGCGGAAGCGCAGCAGTGCATACGACTGACTGGTGTGCGAAATAAGCAACGCAAGCAGCCGAGCACGTACGGTTCCATTGCACACAAAGGCATCATTAAATAACGGACCCGAAGAATATCCCTGTTTATATTGTCCTACTGTCAACGAGACTGGACGTAAACGTGTTGTGGCGGTTTGTGTACCTCATTAACCCATTGAGCTATACTGGGTGATGCCTCCTGGCACCTTGAGAGCTAGTACCACCAGGTTAGTCAGTGGATAGAGTTCAGAAAAACCCAGATTCCTGGTCCTCCAGGTTGGGGGTTTGAAATGGCATGGCGTGCATTTTTAGGAAAACTAAATCATTGCCACCTTCCCGCAGCCTTGCAGACAGGCTTTTGAGCCAAATGCTTTGAATGAGCACCCTACTCGTCCTACTGTCTAGGTCTGAGCAGCCTAGCGGTGTCTCAGCTTACATACAATCATGAAATTTCCTTCAAATATAAACTTCATCCTGCAACGGCCGTCGCGCAGATTATCAAGGGTCGCCTTATCTGCTGCATACAGCAGGGCCGAGAAGCGAAAGCATGCTACTGCTGACGCCTCCCTTCTTTCCGTTTCACATTTGCTCTTACTCCCATTTCGACCTCCATTACTAACATTCCTTCTATAATTCCCAGCTTAATTGACAGCAGCCGAAGTGCCACTGGAGTAAAACCATCTGCAGCCACCATCCCACCGCAGCTATCGGATACCTATCGGCAGAAGTCCTTATAAGGCCACGCTATCCCGTTTCCATGGCCACATTCAGCGTCCGCACTCTAAGACAAACGGGTCAACAGCCTGCACTCGCACGCACTTTGGACACACCGGGTATTGGTGTGTGTTGTGTGTCCGAAACTAGGACCAATGACCATAACAGGGTTGTTGACTTATCTGCACCCGACTTATCCTCTCGTTATTGGTTGCATGCATCCGGAGTTGCCGATGTAGCACTCACGGGTCAAGATGATATAGCTATCATTCTAAGCTCCAACGCTGTGCCATCTTCGGTTGACTGGATTCCGGTGAACAGCCGTTTATGTGCAGCCTGTTTGACGACGTCAGCTAAGGTTGATACACGAAGTAGTACAAAGCGCTGCTTTTGTGATTTCCGCTTATGCTCCCACCGACTGCAGTTCAGATGTTGCCAAGGACACATTCTATCACGAACTAAACGCGCTACTACGTATTGCTACAAGTTCAGATATTATAGTATTGCGGGGGATATGAAAGCACAAGTAAGGCGTCTTAGCTATTCAGAAGCTCAGCTAGGTTGTAATTGTGGGCTTAACTCCGAATGGACCGACAACCATGAGCGCCTGCTGCAATTGTGTGCGGAGCACCAGTTGTTGCTTACTAACGCTGCTTTTGGACACAGTGGGCGCCAAAGTGCCACTTGGCGTCCTCCTGTAGCTGGCCAGCGATGGACCCAAATTGACCGCATAGGCATGATTTACAGATGGCATGGTTCCATCCTGGATTGCCGCTCGTACTAAAATACCTGTTTCGACGCTGATCACACCTTGGTATGCCGTCATTTCTCCATGAACTTTATCGGGAAGCGCACCAAGCGTATCCTCCAATTGACAACAGAGAAATTGTCCCAGCTCTCAGTTAGGCAAGCCTATCAAGTAGCACTGCATACCGAACTTCCGCTGGCTTGTCCTAATGCCACTGAGCTTCAGTGGAATAGGATCTCGGCCGCCATGCACGACGCAAGAGCATCTGCTCGTGGTACTATCAGTCGTCACTGTACCAGTCACTGGATATCCGAGAGGTCCGTGTACCTGTTGGAATCTAGAAGATACCTCCCGGCTGGCTCTGAACACACTGGGACCAGGCGGGCTATTAGGCAAGAACTTAAGCAGAGCCTACGTGCTGACAAAGAAGTCTAGTGGACCAGTAGGGCTCAAGAAATGGAGGAGGCGGGAGCAGTGGGCAATTACCTCAAGCTCTACCAGCTAAACCGCAGCACTGGTCTCAGAAAACCAGAAGTCAGTGACACAATCAGAGACAGCGCGGTTGCGCTGATACACAATAAGGAGCGCCTCGTGGCTCGTTGGGCGGAACACTTTCAAGATCAGTTCAGCTGGCCCCCTGCTCCTGGTCCTCTTCCTACTCAGGTGATGCAGGACGAGCCATGGACGGTTAGTTTAGAGCCTCCGTCGGAGGCTGAGGTCCGGAACGCGATCACAGCCCTTAATCGTTTTCGTGCCGCTGGCCCGGATTCCCTACCACCTGCACTATTTAATGATGGAGGTGAGGTCCTTTGCAAAGCACTGACCACATTCGAACATACCTGGAATTACTTGTCCCAGCTTATTGGGGCGACCCGTTTTTCCCGAGATTCCCACAAGTACATCCGCCAAAACAAGAAGGTTTATCCACTGAGACTGGCCGACCCATCCTCAAAACGCTTGGTCCCTTCTCCAGGAAATGAAAAACCCACACGCTGGTCCAAATGGAGCTCATTCCGCCATTCCGGAGGCGCTACCTTCACGGGGTCTAAATAAATGGGTTTAGCTTGCCTCGTACTCAGAGAACAATTTACTTACCTGAAATAATATATGTACATGGATCCCCCGTTCCACAACCGAAGACAAACAACTCTGGCTTGATTTCCTTCACTGCCTCAAACATTCCTATTCGCCAGTCACCTGGAGCTATTCTGATGTCATTTCACGGACAACGTTGCGCACGTATAAGTGGCTATTCCGATGGTCTTCCATGGAATTTTCACTTGGCTATGGAAACAGTTACACTTACTTACATTTGCAGGAATCCCAAATCCAATTTGCAGAGAATGGCGTTTTTACCTATTAAAGACATATTCAGCCATAAGAAACAACTTCATTCACCGACCCCATGACAAGTCCAGCGTGGATAGCTGGACACGGTTTGCGAGCCGAGCAAGAATATAATGGAATAGCCGGCCTCTATTAACAATGTGTTTACTCACCTGCATCATTATCATTCGATTCTTCGAAGCTTGCATCATTGACCGGCCCTAACGACTGTTGCCGTATCAGTACTAAGCCATTCGGCAAACCAACGAAGAATTTTGGCTGTCAACCGACTGCGAATAATAGAACGCAAAATCGGTCTATACGATACATAACCGACTTGCACTACTGTTCAACGAAAGCTACGGCAGTGTTCCAGGACGTGGTGGGTTTTCGCCTGGCAAGCGTTCTCCCTATAAAATGTCACAAACGTCCGCTTAACGACACTGCAAGGTGGCGGAGGTGACTCGCCACAAACTAAAGTCACAGCTAAGCATTTCACACTGACACAGTCCTCAGCCTTCTACATCGAACCTGTGCAACTAATGCTGCTATGAAGAATGCTTTGTTGGAGCACAGATCATCCCTATCTCGTAATGGTTATTGCTTGCAACAAAACCTTGTTTAGGCTCCTGTGCTCACGGATCACTACCTAGCGAAATTACCCCCAACTTGTTCTTTGACGGATTTTTGCGCACCACAGCGCCATAATGTCCCTGGGTCTGACTATTACCTGACAGTATGCTCACTCATACGAACTTCTTTTCTGTTATACCTTTCATTAAAACGAAATGTTTTAACATTCCACAGTAGCTATGCTTGTATGCATACTTGATCACGCCTTTACAGGTGTGTCTCCTTTTACCAAGAATATACTATTTATTTATTTATTTATACAAGAAGGGAAATCGCATGGACCGTTCAAACCACAGGGGTATTAACATAACGCCAGTTGTGACAAAATTATTGGTCTTACTTTTCGTTCGTCGCCTGACTGCGAAACGGAAAGCTCGGGCTAGGGAAGAGCAGGCTGGTTTCCGCTTAGGACGTGGCTGTATGGATCATATATTCACGTTGCGGTAGGTGCTAGAGCAGCGCCACGCATACCGCAGCCCGAAATGGCTGTACTCCTTGATTTCAAGAGTGCCTTCGATTCAGTCTATCGATAGACTCTGTTCGAAATACCTGCACGGAAAGGTGTTCCCACGCAAGATGTAAACACCCTTCGTGCACTACACTCGAACACTACGGGCCGCGTCAGGGTCTACGGTGTCCTATCGGATGGCTTGCCTACCACAAGTAACGTTCGTCAGGCTTGTCCCATGTCCCCAGTTTTGTTCAATTTCGTCGTGGATTCTAGCATGGAGTGTTCCCTCGCGGAATCTCCCGATGTAGACGTTGAAGTGCTGCCTGGTGAAACGTTAGTTGACCTAGATTATGCGGACGATCTCGTCTTGCTTTTCTACGACGTTGGGGCGGCCCAATCAACCCTGAATAGCATATCCCCAGTGGTCCTATTATTTGGTATGCACTTTGCACCTTCAAAGTGCAGTGTTGCTGCAGGACCACCAGCCACTTGTTGACCCTTTGACGCTGGCTAACGAGGAACTAAAGGTGGTTGATCAATTCACTTATCTTGGCATCTGCATCAACAATGATGGGCGCATAGAAACTGACGTCAGCTCACGCATAGCAAAAGTCAGAGCTACCTTCTTGAACGTGCGGCATCTTTGGTGGCAGAAGGGAGTTTCCCTTTGTCTGAAAGGCCGGGTATACAAGGCCACAGTGAGGGCCGTTCGGTTGTATGGTAGTGAGACTTGGCCCCTTCGCTCTGAAGATCTGAAGCGCATTCAAGTCTTTACTCAGCGTTGTCTGCAAAGCATTGCTGGTGGTGGATGTCACCAGCGTGTCCGCAACGACGATTTGCGTAGTCGAGGACTGTGTGGTGATAATCATGCTAGCTCCCTAGAACAACAGATAGCACTGAATAAGTTGCGTTGGTTCGGGCACGTGCTACGTATGCCTGGTCACCGCTTACCTAGGAGGGCCTTGTTTTGTCTGCCAGGTGTTGGGTGGCCCAAGGCTCGAGGTGGACAGAAGTTGACTTGGCAGTGGGGAATGAAGTCACTGCCGACCAAACTGGGTGCCGTTGGTCCTTCTCGCCTTTCAAGCTGGAGTCCACGTGACTCGCCTTGTGCTTGGCTCGAGACTTGACAGGACATGGCTCGCAGTAGACACAAGTGACGCATCTGCTGCCGTCTCCTAGTCGAATTGCCTGTTTAAATTGTGTTTGGTGCCGGTGTCTGTGGGGTAATGGCTGGTTATGATGCGGGGCAGTGAAAGCCGCAAGGAAGCTGTTTCGCTGATGCCGCATTATCTGCACGATAGCCAGCTGTTTGTGACGGTATGTTGTCTACACAAGCCTGAATGTTTGCTTATGGCATTAAGGTGTTCAGGTAATTCCCCATTCTCTCCCTCTTCCTATTCTTTATTTCATGGGTCGTTATGCTTTTATGACAGCGAAGCATCAGTTCGAATGGCTGAGGTACTGCTGTTTGTTATGATGACTGTGAACGTTATCCAATAGAACTTTTACTACGGTAACTGCGCTATAGAAGCTGTTGTCACTGCTTATCCACAGCTCTCCCGGTGGTGATGACGTTCAACCGAATGCTTTACAGGCAGCAGCCAGTGAGCTTTCAGGTCAATTGACTACATAAATCAATAAATAAATATTTTATTCTCGACTGTGCGAGGCACGCTCATAGAGGCATGATCAGATATGTACAACGGTACAAACATTTTAATGCAATTGTAACAGTAACGTAGAAAATTGTTCATATATCCATGATTGGAACTGTACAATGTTGAAAATGCGAAACAATAAGTTGGCTGTCATGAGATACGGGACCTCAGCTAATAAGAGATTGAGGATCCTGAATGATCCATTGAAAGGTAATGGAAGAGCCCGCACACAAGGAAGGAAAAGGTCAACGTATCGTAGGATGTAAAACGACAACAGTATATACAGATGTAGAAGTCCCAGTGTAACGATCCTATGTAGAATTGTGACGCTAGTTGACCTGCCAGTGTAAAGTTATGGGCTGTGACTTTATTCGGTGGCGAGTCACACCCGCCACGTTGCAGTGTTGTTAAACGGACGTTTGTGGCTTTTTGTAGGGAGAACGCTTGCCAGGCGAAAACCCACCACGTCCTGGAACACTGCCACCATATGGTATCAACGTTGTTAGAGCAGCACCATATTCTAACACTACGGAAGTAAGAGACATCACTCCGCTTCACAATAGAGGTAGTTGCTCTGACCCAACCAATTGCGGTCCGATAACGCTAGTACCTGTACTCCTCATAGTTATGGAATGTACAATGGCTGATGCACTTACGCGGTAGCTGGATAACCACTAGATTTTGGCACCAAGGCAACCACACTTCCGAGGAAACGCTGATGTACTTCCAACCTGATACGTGCAAGCAGTAGCTGTACTCAGGCGGGCGATGAGCGAGCAGGTCGCTCTCATTAAGCTGTACCTCTCATAAGCGTTCGAACGCTTAGATGGTCGAATACCTTCCAATAAGCTATAACACTATGTCGTTGGTGACCTACTGCTGGGTTGGATAGGCATGCCCCTGCACGAACTTTGTTTGGATATGTGAGCACGAGAATGGCTGTCAGACGAAGTGGAGTTGGAGTACGGCGAAGCATAATGTTCGGTGTTCGGGCCACGTCTTCTTTTCAGTTTCATAAATGATCTGGCGGGGAAAATTAATTCCGACTTCATACTCTTCGCGGATGGCGTTAAGTTATTGCACGCGAGCAGAGAACCGAACGACCACGACAAGCTCCGGCGTGGCCTCAACATGATTTCAAACCGGTCAGTTCAAAATACCCACCAGCCAGGTTGAATTACACCATAGGTATGACTACGTGTATGGGCTTATGTCACATGTATTGCAAATCACTTACAAGGAAAGTGACGTAGAGGTGTTCATTAAAAGTGACTTCAACTGTTCCAAGCTGTCAGAGGCACCTACGTAAAGAGTTAACCAGCCTCTCGGCTTGTTGCAAAGCATATCCGGAAGTTTCGACTAATCAACCTTCCCCATGATGAAAATACTTGTGTGCACTTTCATGTTAAATTCACCATCCCGGCTCAGCAACCTCGGTTAAAACGCGAACTAGAGATGTTAGAAGATGCACAACGCAGAGCCGCTAAGGACTTCAAGAGACTGGTTCTCTCACCAACAAAGTCTTAAGTCACTAAAAGTTTTCAGTGGCCACTACCGAAGGTTGCGTTGCGATCTTAGCCATAACACCAATATTAGAGGTAACACTTTGAAACTGTATGTACAGCACCGCTGCCTGGGAGACGGGCGGAGTTATTTTTCTCTTCTTTATTGCCAGCCCAGGAACGTTGTCCAAAAGGTAGGACTTCCATTGCAATTTTTATTTTTAATGTATGGGTGGTTCGTGCACTCGCTATCCATCACTTGGTTGCCAACGCTGTGCTACCTTGCAGCATAATAATTATCCCTTCAGACGGGATTAATATCTTACATATACATAAGGAGGCAACAAGAAGGGAGCATTATTCTTCTTTTACGTTTCTCACATTAGCACATCAACCATAAATGCTCCTATGTTGCCTCGTCTTTCGCATTCAATTCTCACATACAATGCTAGTATTGGGCGGTCCAGCTGCTGGCTAAACGCTAAAACAGACAACTTACGTATGATTGATATTGTAGTTTTACCACCACCATTCTGCTGGACTTTATAAGCATCTGCTATCGTGCGCGGCATTTAACATTGTTCACCATTCATTTACCAGCACTTATTTCGCGTTTACTTTTGACATCTACACTACAAACACGAACCCACTATCGTCACTTCCTTGAGCAACGTCCTCCATTTCACTCCTTTCATACTTGCAACGTGTATACCGTTTGGCAACAGCCCATTATATGCACGGCGACGTGCTTGTACCGTATCATAATTACTTGTAAGGTTGAATCCTGTCTGATATGGCTGGTCTTGATGAGTTTGAACATTATCTTTATCTATCTATAGTAAGTGCGGTCATTAAACGCATATTTTTACCTTCTTCATTATTCACGCAAGTGCACGTGCCTTGTGTACATGAATACTGAATACGGGTTACAAGCAGCAATTGGAGTTTGCTCTGTGTAGCTGCATCAACCGGAGCCTATTGACAAATACCCATTATATTGTGTACCGCTCAATATATTTAGTGTCGGCAGTGTTCGTCAAGGAAATTCTTAAATTTCAACACCATCTTTGCCTCAACTACGTGCTGCGGCACGTCGTCCCATACAATCGCCACTATGCGTTCGAAAAATACTTGGGGAGCGACCCGCATCAAACCCGGTAAGACCAACTTATAAAGGTGTCCTCGTGTACCGCTTGATGTGCGCAGATGAAGCAGCGGTCTCAGCATTGGATAATCACCCAGATGCAATATCCGGTGCGCCATGATTAGGACAACCGTCATTCGACGATAAGCTATGATATACAGACCTAGCTTCTTACACCGGTCATCGTACGGTACATGTTCTATGTTAGGAAGCAGTTTGGTGGCCACATACTGCACTCGCTCAAGCTTTTCGACCTCTCCCGGTGTAATAGGACAATACGCGGGAGAGTCCTACTCTTTCATCGCTCGTATTATTGAAACGGAGAGGCGTGTGGCAACCTCTTTGGAGTAACTGCTGAAGCTGCGCTTGTGCACCCACAGCATCCAAAGGCTGTTTTGGTACAGTCTGTTGCCGTTGTCCATGGTGAGCACATCGTGAGAGTACATCGAGGTCGCGCACGAAAGGCGCGGGATGCAACGTTTGAACAGCCACCGTGTAGGTTTGACAGTGTTCACACTTACCCAGTCCCAAGAATTGCGACTTGAACGGGTTGATCGGAAGGTTGATCTAGTCGCTAATGCGCGTGGCGCCTGCTTCATTTTATTAGAATAAAGATATCTACTGCTTGTTAAAATTAAGCAAGGTTGCAGTGATTAACAAGCCACCGTTTTTGATTCTCAGGCTCAGGTTTTTAGATTGGATGGTATTTCATAGGTAATCAAGATGACGGGTTACTTTGTCAGGTGTAAAACCCGAGGGTACTGGCAGACCACTGCACAGACAGGATGGAACGACAAGGTATGTTTCTCCTGTTGTATACAAAATGCTGCAGCAGGAGAAATATATGATAAAGATTTTCCGTTAGCTGTGGAATTCTTGCTGTATTTGCGATGCTTAAAACTGCTTTCCGGAAGTAGTGTTGTCAAGATAAAATCATGGCTCAAGGAAACTCTCTTATTGAAGGAAAATACATGGACTAGCCTGAATGTCAAATTTAACAGTTTTGCGCCCGTTCGATATAAACGTTCCCTTGTCGGGACACTGTGCCATCGTGCCCGAGGAAAATGTAGTGCTGACTGTGTGAAGTCGGAATTATCGTTCATGACATGGATATTACAGGCCAAAGAATAGCCAGGATCATTCAGCTGATTTCACAGTCACACGTGGGAAAGTAAACCAAGTAATGACTGTGTCAAAATTCCTGTACATTTACAACTTTCCCTTGAAGACAATGTGTTGGCAGTACAAATTGAACAACCTGTGAGCAGAACTATTCTGCGTACACACCACACTGCCAAATTCTGACCCGCCTATACAAATAGAAAGCAGCATAGGCCCACAACCAGACTTACTCAACCGGTCTCCGCATCAACTCCTTGCATTTACCAATTCGTCTGTACTTTTGGGAGCAGTTACTTGAAAAATGATCTTTATCTGAATAAGCCAATTGGCGAGCGTATTACGCAGCGAGTTGCGGGGCTGCTGACACAACAAGCAACCAGAAAAGAAGAAGCAGGCCAGCTGTTGGCGTCGTCCAACACTAGACCCTGGTCAGCAACTTGACTATGGCTCACGTTAAGTTTAGCTACCGAAAAGAAAACGCCAGGACGCTAACGTGGACTGAGGTTGTTTCCCTAACACATTACCGTCTCACTCTGAGTGCAAAAGCAACTGTCAGTATCCCCGGAGATTACTTGGGATTGGTGACTTTTGCCCCAGCGCTACCAGCGATTATTTTTTGGTTGTGCACGTGTTTCCTGACCTACTAATAGCGATAGCTTTCCGCCCTTACATGATCCATATATGTCGTTATCTTGCAAGTGGTCGGCTAACCCAAAATTTTCCTTCTTGCAGTGTGTGCCATTTTATTTTATTTTTATACCCATAGAGGGAACTGAAGGCTTTACATTCCACGGAGTAAACCAGTCAAAATGTGACAGATTTTTGCAATATAAAACGGACAGCCTTGGGAGTCAGTGGCAGGGATACCGTTTCCGAGAGCACGTATTCTGGAGCCTGAGGCTAATATTTAGCAAAGAGAGCTGTACAAATAGGTCGATTATACTCAGCTGATGGTTGTCAGCCATCGGGGGGACCAAACGATAATCCTTTGGAAAAATAATGCTTTCACAGTTGCAAAGCGCGCAGAACGTGCACTTGACGTTGAATCGGAGGTATATCTGCAAACGCTATGACGTTACGAACTTACTACAGGGTCGAGAACCTGCTATCTGGGATCTGAGCAGTTGCGTACGACTCTACTTTTCCAGGAAAATGATGAGAAAAGGAGCTGAGCGCCTGAGGGTGCAGCTGCTAGCCAAAACCTAATACTGCAACCGTAGTAGTTATGTAATGAAAATAGTACATTGAATGATACTTCCAACCAATGTCTCACACACTCTCATTCTGCGGATTAGCACTCAAGTAGCTTATGTATTACGAAATTTACCATGGATCCTACTATTTTATTACAGGTACATGGTATTAACTTGTAGCTATTCTCTGCAACTTTGGCAGGGAGTCATACCTACAAAATAGATTTTAATATTACGTTGTCTGGTTTCCAAAATTATATCCATTTTCAGTTACAAGCATCTGACGCTTCTGCATGGGTATGAAGGTCCTACCATTCCAGCAGGAAACGAGTAACTTCCTAACGTAACTCGTTCTCCGGAGCCATTTAGCACCCCCAAACCTTGGATGATATTGACGAGTTTCATTAGCAAGAACTCGGTAAAACCGCTTATGAACGGCACGCACTTGAACACGACTTGTATTTGTCAAGCAAGTGCTCCACTTGTGATATCATCCAAAAACAATTCTACTTCATACCCCTGCGTCTCTGCATATATTTATTGGGCTTTTGCCTCTCCTCCTGATACAGACCGACTGACGACAATTTTCATGCATTAGATTATATTCTACAAATCATGCTACATAAGACCGGAAGAAGGTAAGTGGTAAAGACAATCCTCGGTTTCCGTCTTGTCACATTCGCCACATAGGTCAATTTTCGACCAGCTCTGAAATCTCTGTTCAACTTGTTATCGAAAAGCTGTACTGATTCGCGCCTAAATGTTAATGCCTCCGTGTGTGTGTCTAGCTTAATCGGGAAAAATTGTATTTATTTATTAAACGCTAGGATGGAACTTGGATGCTCCATTCTTCAAAGGACGTTGAATGTTTAGGCGGTCTCGTGCCTCCTGCTTTCGGGGCCGGTTTATGAGTGTTAGTTGATGGTACTGTAGTCCATCCATACGCGAGTGGAGGCACAAGAGCTTAGTAGCTTGCGTAAGCAGGCGGATTTTATCCTCTGGCTTTTGGAACTTCTACTTGCATTCTGGCCGCTTACTGCTAACACGGTAGATGCTCTGGCATAGGATTGTTGGAGTGGGTACGTGTAAATTGTGTTGTCCATCACGTTAACCTTTCGAACCTCCTTCACTCCTGGATTTCGTAATAACCTAAATGGTCATTTGGCTGAGATACACGATTAAACACTTTAGTCAAAAGCCATTTCTGCGCTGTCAATTGGCTGAATACTTCTAGGTATTTGAGAAGAACACGACTCAATTAATCAAATACAGAACGCGTTTGGACGTGCTTGCTTCTTGGAGCTGCAGAAGGCAGATCAATTGGCTTTGCTGGTGGCGTCGGGTAATAGTTCGGGCGACAAGGACGTGCAAACCTTCTCGGAAAAATTTTCAGTACGCCGGAGGTTTTATGCGTTTGCTGAATTGCAAGTGGCGCCAGAAACTTGTCGTCAAGTTACAGACATGGAAACTACTGTCATCAACTTCTAGTAGCTGATAATGAAAATTCAAGTTCAAAAATTATTGTACATATGTTCTGTCGAGGGCTTCACTGCGCGTTGGAATTGTAATTTGATGACGGATGAAGGTTGGTATGCCAAGAAGTATATGGATAAGGCAAAATGTTGCTTGCGTCTTTAAAAATATATATCGTGCTGAGGACTTGTGTCATGACGCCACTCATTTCATCATCAACTTGCAAACATAAAGAAACGTTCCACTAACTGCACTATAGGTTTATGCACGACTTGGCAAGCTCGGATTATTAAAAGCAAGCCTACCCGGTAACAAAACCTCTGCCACTAACAGGTCGGTCGCTGAAAACCGCAATATACTGCCTCAGAGTTGTTCAACTTTCCACATAGGGTGGTGGGTTGCCACACGCCTAGGAGGTAGGTGTTACAGTAATACACCAGGAGTAAACTGTAACCTTCTCAGCCAACGATGGGTCTGTCAGCGTCACCTACGTTATATTCAACTGTTATGAACGGCTTAGCAGGAACATGATACGGGGAACCTAGTTACGCATTAGTGTACAGGTAAAAAGCAGCATGGTTTATATAATAAGAATTCATGCTACACAAAACGTATGTGCTTTTCAGATGAGATACCTCACACTTTCGATATTTGAGTTGAATTTTTTAACTTGTCTTCCATAAGGTTTCGGACTCCGCCAGCTTCCGTGCATAACCGCAAGGCTTATACTGGTATGGATAAATTTCGAACCATTAAATTGGATAAAAGACGGTAGTATGCAGGGGAACGTTCTGCGTTAGAATTAGTAACCGTAGCTCAAGCAAGGGCACTAAGCCGGTAGTCAACCACAAGGTTATGTCTTACGCCCGTTATCATTCCTTGTGTACCAGAATGACAGCGCCACATCATGAAAATGCTTAACATTTGCAAACGATAAAATCTGGTATGTAGGCACAAAAACACTCTATCGAAATAAATTTGCACTCTAGTTAGTGGTCGACTTTGTGGGACTTAACAATTAATGCCACATACGTCAGATATTATACTACTGCGGTGATTCTGTTTCAATGCTTGTGCTAGTATAACACTCGCATTTCCAGCTTCCATTTCACTGACACAAAAGCTAACCAACGACAGAAATGCCCCTGTCACACTGGCTGGTTGGACCACCAGACACTTTCGACCACCACATGTCGTAGCTTGGCCGCCCGTGCGTTATTTATCTTTCAGCTGGATCCAAAGTCTACCTTTCGTTATGTGCAATGGCGAGTAAACGACCAGCTCACGCTAGCTTTATTACTGTTCTGCTCCTGTTTTACCTCGTCACCATTTGGTTAGGGTGCTGGAACAGCTGTTTCCAGGAAAACCGCAAAGGGAATAGCCAGTGCGACTGTATAGTACTAGCTAATATTGTCACCTGGATGAACACCGCTGGCACTTGCTGCGGAACTTACAAACGGGGAGAAATAGCTCGAAATTAATCAAAAGGCTGCACAATAGTGTGCAGCAACACTTGAGGCATAATAATCCCTCACGTTAGAGCAAGCTCAATCCCCAGAAGTAGGGTTGGTAATGCCCCTCCACT
>OX104064.1:163701388-163776401 GCA_944474145.2 Dicrocoelium dendriticum | reverse complement strand
TTGCGTCTCGTCCGTCACTCAAAGTCCGTACACTACAGTGAACCGCGGTTACTCCAGATAACACTTCAGTCAGGCAATGATGCAGAGGCAGTTCTCCTGTCAGCCACCCTCCTTCGTAGCACCACATGCGCTGTTCGCATATTTCCAGATGTTCCTTAGAGCGAACGCCAGAAACGCAAGCAAAATCCGAATGACTTCCGTAAACAACAAGACGGGAAATCTATCCTTGTTCACGGCGTCCTCGAGCTCCAGTCACTAAGCGAGTTAGAGGTCAAAGCGCATGACTGGGATGAATGGCATTTTATTCGTGAAGTACTCTCACTCGAAAATGTTATCGCAAATTCGACATCAAGCTTACCGCTATCACCTAACTACAAAGGGTGGGGTCCCCGAGTGGTGAAAGAATCACTGCACTCCGAACTGATGGCAGAACATGTGATCAAAATGTGGCAAAATACGCGTAAAATGCTGCCATCCGAAATACGTATAAAGGCAATAGACACCGGGCCACAGATAGATAATGTAACACTGAGCAAGCAACTTACCAATACAATTCTGTCACAGTGTAGCTCAGAACGGAAACGATGCTAAGACACACCGACAGCTAAAGGAGAACAGGATGATCACCTTATGTTGGCGCTAAGAACTCTACACGACAAACTGACCTGGCCCTAAGGCCTGCACCATTGGTCCTACAAAAAAGCGACCGACAGCCGAACCCGCAAGTCTCGGCATAGACCCTCATCGGAAACCAGCATTCACAAACACGCTTCTGACCACCGATGTCCTCAGCTGCTTGTATACCAATGCACAAGGTCTTCTCAACAAGTTAACCGAACTTCGTATTCGTCAGGTCTCCAAGCCTTGGGACCTAGTTATGGTTACCGAAACATGGCTGACCGCGGAGATCACGGATGCTGAGATTGCACTATCCGGCTTGACTTCCATACGAAACGATCGACCTAGCAGATGAGGGGGAGTGCTTCTGTAGTATCGATCCGATCTGCATGTTGATGTCATTGCGGACGCAGAAATGAAAGTCGTCGATTCTCTTTGATGTCGTATGCACCTAAGATGTGGTGAGGTGTGTTTCCTAGCAATAATTTACCGCCCTCCAATGTCCACCTTGGAAATGGATCAATGCCTAGCTTCTGCGATGAAACGAGTCC
Organism: Dicrocoelium dendriticum; assembly: GCA_944474145.2. Taxonomy (NCBI): domain Eukaryota; kingdom Metazoa; phylum Platyhelminthes; class Trematoda; order Plagiorchiida; family Dicrocoeliidae; genus Dicrocoelium; species Dicrocoelium dendriticum. Next base: position 163,775,232 of record OX104064.1, on the reverse strand, counting down.
TCGCACGACCATACAGTCACGTCCTTCTGGTGGGGGACTTCAATCTGCAAGCAATCAAAGTTCCAGCATCGCACAGAGAACAATTCAAGGCTGGTTTGCAAAGCTGATCGCCGATGTACCTCTGTACAACCATGTCATCTCTCCCACGCGATTCCGAACGGGTGACACACCCTCTGTTTTGGACCTTCTGCTCTCTAACGAGTAGCTAATGGTCGACATTGCGACCATAGACGCACCACTTGGCCGTAGCGATCACGCTATGTTGCTCCTTCGTTACATCAGTTACTCGGAGTACATCAGTGAGAACAACGTGGCAAGTTATGTCGTTACACATTAAGTTATAATTTCCAACCTCGTTCAGGAAACCGACCGGTCCTTCCTGGCCGAGAGGCCGCCCGATGTCGCCTGGATCTTGTTCGTCACCCAATTCACTGAGCTAGTGGCAAATGCGTCAGAAAGCAATGTCCTTTGCCCGAAGCAAGTGAATTCATTCCTGAGGAGCCTCACTAGAAAATGCATGGCCTTAAGCGATTCAGCCTGGCTCGCTTAAAAAGTCTGTCCAAGTAACCTGACCTGGGGTGCTTACGTAACTCAACGAAACCACTGCGTTAAGTTGATTCGCGATGACAAACTCCAGCACCAACAAAACTTAGCGTCAAAATTCAGTACAAATCCCAAGTTGCTGTATAGACACGTCAACAAGCTCCGCAGAGTGCAGCGCGAGATCCCGGTTCTACGTACAAGAGATGGTCTTGCGGAAACAGCACAAGATGCGCCAACGTGCTTCGCCAACACTTCATCCATACTTTCCGGAGTGAGTCATCATTTCGTCCACTTTTGATACAGCTTTCATCGCCACGAAGTTTAAACCACGTATCGTTCACGGCAGCCAATGTGATGAGAACGTTAGTGCCATTGCGCGTGCACAGGTCCCCTGGCGTGGACGACATCAAACCGAAGGCATTGAAGACAGCGGCCACGAACCTTGCCGAACCATTAGCTCGGTTCTTTCAATGTTGTCTGAAGGAAATGCAGGTTCCGACAAAGTGGACACATGGACTAGTCACTACTATTTACAAAATTGGTAATCGTTTGGAGCCTTGGAACTACCGTCTAATCACTCTCCTCTCAGTTTTATCCAAAGTAATGAAACCTATAAATGCAGAGGTGCTCATGGGATATCTTGAGAGCCACAACATACTAGTGTCACAGTAACGCGGATTTCGCCGAAATCGATCCTGCGCTACAACCTTGCTGCTAGCCCGAACAAGCTGAATAGAGTCAGCCGATGCCAGAGTGCGAGTCGACGTTTTCTACCCGGACTTCTCGAAATCGTTCGATCATTTGGACCACCGCATTCTCCTTCAAAAGCTTCAAAGCTATGGAATCGGTGACCCTATACTCGGTTGCATCGGCAACTAATTCGCTCAACGTCAGCTGAATGTGAGAGTCCACAGCCCCATTTCCGACCCAATTGACGTCCAGTGTGGCCTGCCTCAAGGATCGGTACTGAGGCCACGTTTATTCCTCACGTTCATTAACGATCTTCGCAGTGTATTGCAGTCGAATTTCATACTATTTGTAGATGATATCAAAATTTGGCATGATATCAGGACACCGGGTGATCACATGGCATGGCAGAGCGATCTCGACAGTGCTTGTGCGTGGACATTCGACAACCGGCTCCAGTACAACGTGAACAAGTGCAAAGTGGTAAACATACGCCATCAGCTTATCTATGAATATCGATTTGGGGACCAGCTGTTACAACGTGCTTCCAAAGAAAACGACCTCGGGGTGATCGTGCAGTGCGATTTTGGCTGCTCGAGACAGGTTGAAAAGACATCAAAAAGAGCCAGTCAACATGTTGAACTCTTATGGAGGGCTTACGGCAATGTTGAGCCACCAATCCTTCCGCAAATGCTGAACGGCTACGTGAGGCCTCCTGCGGAATATGCTATCCAGGCCTAGCGTCCCTAGCGAAAGCGTGCCGTCGATGCACTTGAAGCTCCACAACGTAGAGTGACCGAACTCGTTAGAGGATTGTTTCATCTCTCCTACCAACGCAGACTGCTGTCCCTGAGATTGTACAGTGGTGAATATCGACGTCAGCGAGGAGACCTAATCATGGTTTACTTAATACTGACGAACCCAACTCACTTATGTCGCAATCTGTTGCAGCTGAGCCAAAATACCAACCTGAGAGGCCATCAGCTCAAACTAGATACGCACTACATTCCACTTGATTGTCGGCGCAACGTTTTATCGCTCCGTGTGTCCCGTGCCTAGAATGCCCTTCCGACACGTTATCCTTGCCCCTACATTAATGCATTAAAAACGCCTTGATGAAATGCTTTCCAACTTGCATCACTTGATATAATCCGTTCCACTTGGAGGACGAACCAACACAAATCTAACCATGTGCTTAACGGCCCTCTCTGCAATGTGGCGGTGAACATGCATGCAGAAGTGTCCATGTGGTTAGGTTGGATGTAGCTAAACTAGATTAACCTGTCACATCTGTCAAATGAAGAAACAAACGAGTGAGTGTTGTCGTTTCCTATTTCATTTCTCATGCAATTACTGAACTATAACAGCTCTCTATACTAGTTTGCGTGTGCACATCCCATTCCCATTTCAAACTATCGTTATGCATTAGTGCATTTAACTCGGTGGACGCTTGCAATAAGGATTTACTTAATCGATGATCCTTCAAAATTTAATTTATACTGCCACCATCCTACGGGACTTGTCAAGCACACGCTTGTTTAGCCGTGATAAATCATTGTTCATTGAAACACTACCCGGAATTTAACATTCAAGGTTAGTGTAAGACGCATTGATGGTGTTCAAGAGAAAATGATGTCACGAGGTAGAGCATATAAAGGCGAATAGGTATAGGTGCACTGGTGTGCGATAAATTGCGACTGAGTGACGGCGAAGAAAGTAAGAGTGCACGAATACGCGGCTAGCACGTAGATGGTGTCGGTATCTATTGTACATTGAGGAAGCCTGTGTGAACTGCGAGCTGCCTCCAATTGCTAACTAGAGGCTACTGCAAGGCGGTTATCCTAAACACAGAATGGCTGCTTGACATATCTGTGACGATGACGTGCCAGACAGTTAGTTCCGGCTTTGTTCACATCATCACCTGGTACGAAAATTCCGTTCATTTCCTCAGAGGGTTCGTCAAATCCCGTTAGCGATTGAGCACGTTCGAGGGGCACGTCTACATGGCAATTCTAATGTGCGATGGGCAATTTTTCCTATGTGACTCTTCCGCCAGTCCCAGCACCTCAAGAACCGACCACTGCATAGGCTCGAGGAATGCACTATTCAGTGCTTGCCAGCTGAAATATTTTTGATCGCTCTCGATAACTCCGTAGTATAATTTCCCTGTGTAGCCACCTCTATGCCCTTGATTCCCTTGCACTTCAAAAGTTTTCCTTGCTCATCTACTTGCGGGAAAGAAACAAGCGACTGTGTGCTTAAGCAGACAACTCTCGGCTTCACCTACGTGGGTAAGTTTACCTCGTTTATTGTTTTGTTAGGTAAAAGTGGGGAATTTACACCTTCTAGATATTCAGAGTATCAGACGCGTAATCCAGGTTCCACCGTCTCCAAGTCAACTGATGCAGATTTTTTCAATTATGTCGGTTGTGCGCCCGTAAAGCACCTTTCCTTCCTGAGCAGTTGACCTTCAATCGCCACAGAAGTTTTGTTCACCTAGATAGGTTAGACGCATCTAACATTGTAGCCCTGTTGTTTTGCTACAGACTAATCACATGGGCGTCAACTTACGACTTATGTGATGCCCTTACAGCCATAGTTGAATCATTTGAGGTTATCTGTGCTTCTCCATCTTCACGAGAAATGAAGATTGTGTCGCATAGATCTGAACTATTTATGTTTCTTATTAACGCGTCTCCAGTAACCTGCTTCACTGATGTTACTTTGTAGCTGCAAAGTATTAGGGAGCATCGATGCTCCTCCCGACATAATTAGATTTTCTACTCTAAGTAAGATCGATTGACCAACATTGAATTACCAGTGCTTGTTTGCTAAGTTGCATATGGGCGAAACCGTAATTAGGCGAACTCTGTGTTAACAACAAACGGATCAATTCCAGACCAATAACATGTGATGAGGATTCGAGCTGAATGGACCTTACTTTGGCAGTTTGTTCTGGTTAACAGGCCCTTTATCAACAAACTATGTTTTCTTATTTCTGGTTGGATTAGGAATTTACGAGGAGCCTGATTACAATAAGCTGAGTCACACACTAGGTAGACATAACACAAAGCTAGTTACTAATCGCTGTCCGCGCACTCCAGTTAACGAGTTACGCGCTGTTGAACGACATTTACCTCTTTTGGGGGTAGTTTCTTTTCACAAGAACGTCCATCATTTCCTATGGTGATCTAACGCGAGTTGGAAGTCTCTCCTCGACCATTTTTTATTTTTCAGTTTCCGTTATTTTTACGGTTAAATATGTCTACTTTTGACAGTGTGGCACAAATGAATGAGTTGATCCTTCTCCGACGAGTAGAACTGTAGAAGTCCACCAACCAACCCTTTGTACTCCCTGTGATTTTCAACTTCATAAAGTTTGTTGTCCGTTTCTGTCTTGGATCAGTCCACAGAGCTCACGGTATACGATGATTTATCCTTACCTTTACCGAAGTAGCTTTAGGTAGAAGCAGATTGTTGTGGTAGAAAATGATATGGCTAGGATATTCGTTTAATAGAGTCGCATGTTATCACTCTTCCAATGTTTATGTGTGCAAAGGCTTCTATACTAAGTATCCCGATACTGCTGCCACCGTCTCCTCCTGACCTGCACCCGCAGGTGCCTGTTCTTCAATACGTGCTTACGTCGGGCCACACTTTTCCTGTTTCACCTATGAATTCCCCGACCTCAGCATACTGCTACGCATTTAAGGAGGGACTATAAGCTTCTTACCAAAAAGTAACTTGCCACGTGTACTGAACTTCTCTACACAGCGAGACTCTTAGCATTCAAAGGAGTTTTGTTGCACTGTCCTTATTTACCTGCCCATAGGGGCTGCACGTCGCTGCCATAACTAGTACCTTGTCTTAACGTGAGCCTACCTAACATCACATCATCACTGAATCAGCTGGAATACGGTATGAGACACTCAGAGAACACTATGCACCTGAATAAACGCAAGCGTATGCGGTATTTTTGATTTTCCGTCCTGGTTTAGGGAAGTTAATCCTCATCGTTACAATGTGCGTGTGTGACCGATCTAGTTTTCTTTAGTATCCTCTGTAGTGTCTTGCTGGGAACGAGGAATGTCCGTCGCTTGCAGTACAAATAAATTAATTAAGCTCAGTGTCTCACACTGGTGTCGCGCTGCAATACAACTGCAAACATAGAGGTGATTCAAAGTATAAAGGATAAGGAAAGATCAATATCGCATGTGACCGGAAGGTCCTGAACAAAAATGAACTTTAAAGTGCCAAGGCTGCAGTTACAGACAGTTGCCGTGTAGTGATAAGACCGTATAGGCCAAATAACTTGTCTATTTGGAGGGTCAATTTTGAACTACACGTTGTGTGATTAGATTGTGACGCGCAATCTCAATGTGGACCGCGCTTCACCTTGGTCACTGCGATCACTGGGACCGTAGTCGAAGCGGATGGAAATTGGGTGTTGCCCGCCCGAAAAGATTGCACAACCACAAGCGTTTCGATGTAATTTCATCTCATCAAGTGGAGATAGCATACCTCGAACCCGCAATGCAGTGTTTTCGGGCGGGCAATACCCAATTTTCATCAATTCGTCTACTTGTTTTCCCGATCCGTGTCACCTACAAACCCACTCCGGTAATGGGACATCAATAACACGACACCGCATTACGGACGCCGGTCGTTTATACTATCCGAGGTAGTGATTGAGCATACGCCATCCGTGTACTCATGAATATTGGCTGGGAGAGCAGCAGCTGTGACATGCTACGCAGGTAAGCGACCTAGGGTAATCGTGAAGACAACCATGGCTGCTCGAGAGGAACCAATCGACATCGACCTCTTACAAACTGCTTTCGGGACGTTTGGGCCAATCTTTCCACAAATGCTGAACACCTACTTGAGACCCAACGGGGAATACACGATCCAAGCCTGATGACCTCAGCGTAAACACGATGTTGATGTGCTTGGAACGTTGCGACGTTGGGCAACGAAAATCGCTAGAGAACTGTTTCACCTTTCCTACCAACGCAGAATGCAAGCTCCAGGCTTGTACAACGGCGATTACCGGCGCCTGCGAGAAGACCTTATCATGGTGTACCAAATACTGAGTAAACCCAATCAGACCTATCACAACACGAACCTGAGAAGCAACCAGCTCAAACTGACCACACATCAAAGTCAACCTGAGTGACAACAAACGTTTTCTCTCTTCGGTTATCCACCACATGGAACGGCCTTCCTTCTCATGTTATTTTCGCCCCAGGTTAACGCTTTTTAAAATGCGATTGGACTACACTCTATCCCATTTACCTTACGTGATCTAGTCCGTTTCCATCGAAAGAAGAATAAAAGCAATGTGACCATCATCCCTCTCCGTTACGTAGCGGTGAGCAGACCAGCAAGCGTTCATGTGAATAACTAGCTGAGTCACCTTAAACCATAATTGTTCCTTTCTTCTACCACTTCAAACAATCATTTTATAATCCCCACCCCGGTCATCTGTACGGGACTTGTGAAACAATCGCCTTTTTCCCGTTATAAATTATTGTTCACTGAGTCGAGTGGACTCCAAATCGAAAGGTACCATGAACCAAATACCAACTTTAATGCTCACCGATTCCATTCCGCACTATGGATTGCATGATTGTACCCCAAATTACATACTATCTATTAACTGATAAAATACAAATTTCTCCTTGCTGAACTGACGTACATGCTCAGTGTCCTGGCCCCTGGCTGTTCATCCATCTATTTTTTCAACCCGACCTGACCATTGCAAACTGGAGCTGGTCTGCACGCTAGCAGAATGAACCTACGGGTGCCACCGAACTCATGCAAAGTTTCATAGCTAATGATGGTGAGGGATGCTGGGATCCCCGGGTAGAGTGTACCAATTTTCATCATTTTATGGGAGAACAACCACCGCCGTGTTCTTGTGTATACCAACCAAGATCTGGCGTCAAGGACGTTGCTGATTCACAAAGCTGTTCCGGTTTTTGAGATAAAAGAGCTATTTTCAAGTGTTACGTGCCAGTTACTAATACGTAGTAACGAATTCAAGCAAACCACGCCCCCAGATCGCAGTTAGGCAAGAACAAGGCACGGTGCGATACCGAGTATATCGGGCGAAGAACTGCGCACATGGATCACAACACAATTTAAAGCATGGCATGAAGAACTACCGATTGGTCAGTGCGAGGCAAGCCAATAAGAATCCGGTGTGGCTGAACTAACTAATCGATGTCATCGACGGATATAGCAGTTACTATCAACTTCTTATCTTCTAAATAAACGTGCTCATCTTGTGCAAGAGACGTCACACCATCCTTTAGTAGCCCAAGCATGAGAACACTGGGATCAGTAGGGTGCAACCAGCCGAAGGATATGATCGAATTTCGAGAAGGCTCCAGTTGAGAGCAATTCTCCTATTCGCTTAAAGTATGCCGGTAAATTCCTTCCAAAGCTTTTGGTTTTACTACCCACCCATGATGCCTGCCTTTGTTCGATTGCATGAGGTGCTTTGAATAGTTCAGGAAACATTTACGCTTCGGACCGCACTCGCGTTTCTTATCGGAGTTGCCGACTCGAATAGACTCCCATAGCTAGCCTGGTGTATCGGCATCGTTATAGCTTTAGCTTAGACACCCTGTATCACACGCATGGTCAAGTTGAGCGGTTTCTCCATACCGTGGAACAATGGTACGTTACGGGGCAAAAAAGCGGATGCTTAGCAAGTCCCGTAGGATGACCAGAATGAGAACCACAACGTGGTGAATATAAGTGATAAAATAAGCGCTTTTGTAGACTCACCAATGTTAAAACAGAGGCACATACAAAGAGCCAACCTCAATTGTGTAGGTTAACTGTGGTTGCCCGACTTCGTCATATAATATCGTCTTTCGAGACACACAGATTATATCTCCTAAGGTAGATGGGTTAGAGCAACCTCAAAGCGTTTTTTAAGCACGGGTAAAGTGGGAGCGGAAACAACGCAACACGATGAGAGTAAAAGTTTCGCAAACACTCTAGCCGACTGTATTACGTGGCCAAATTGAAATGGTGACCCATCAAATTCATGCTGTGGCTCAGTTGTAGTAGGTGGCGGCAGACGTGCTTTGGATTCCTTATAATCTGGTACGTCATAATAAGGTCGCCATGTAGGCGCCGGTACCGGCCGTTGTATTATTTTAGTGTCCTCAGTAAAAGTTGATAAGGAAGAGTGAACAACCCTTCGGTGTGTTTCGTGGCTCGTCACTGTGAAGTCTCGAGCGCTGCAAGGTCTTGCTTTTGCCATGGCTGTCTAGTCTGGATTGCGTATCCCACATGAGGCCGCACGTATGTGCTAAGCAACTGCGAACAGACAGAAGGATCAAACCGCCCAAATGTTTTCCGCAGCGTGGCAACTTTTTGGTTTCCAGTCTTTGATCCTACTTAGATTGTTCTGAGTATCTCGGATCAGCCTGGATTAGTATCCCAAGTTCGCGCTGCTGGTTGACTACTTGCAGAACCTGGTATCCTAGCTTGTAGGTGATGTTCGGCTGGTGGCGAATGTAGACCACCATCCACTTCCCCGAATTGAACTGGAGCAGATGGTGGAGTGACCACGCATACGCTCTGGCCAGGTCTCGCTGAAGTGCATGGTGATCTTCTGGGTTGGCGATCGTCCGCCACATCTTAACATCATCAGCCAACAGCAAGAAATCTGAGACAATCAAATGCGTAAGCTCATTAATGAACACGAGAAACAGACGCGACCAAAGAACTGATCCTTTTAGAACTCCACTGATCAAAACCGCGATGCATACAAAGCTTTCGCATAGTGTATGACATCACTTCATATGCAGCGTGCAATGGAAAGTCAACCCAGATATGTTGCTAGATCGACAGATCAGGTCTGTTTGGGGTTCGATCAATCCAAAGTGAAGACAAGTGACAAACCGGACAAGTACAAACGTGTATCAACACTAGTAGCAAGGGACCGTCACAAATACCGAAACCGTTGACCTGGTGTGCGCCAGAGATCATAGCCCACAACAAAACCACTGGGATCCCGGTGCATTTATTATATAACTAAGTAGGTTCGCCTACTTAATTGAGGTGGAAGGCGAAACCTGGGATCCTCATATTAACCAGCTACGACTCCGTTTTAACGGGAACCAGTGTCTACCGGACTATAACCTCAAACTAGGTTATCAGTTACTACTTGAGGCTAGGAGTGTTCCCTCCAAAAGTTATAGCGTCATATAATTGTTAATATGACCTACAAGAAATGCATCCGCGCAGTCACAAACTGACGTGTTGAATGTTAGTACGATCAGTAAATGCCTAGATTGTGGGATAATGACAGTGGGTACACCAACTGATATCCCGGAATGAATGCGTTTGTGCATACTGTAATTGACATTTGCGTTCATCAGTTTAAGCGTTACGCGTGTCACATCATAGCCTCGTAGAGTTTACGAGCCTGACCTCGTAGATACGGTCACACCTGTGTCGGCGTTATCCATGCGGCGTAATTCTGTCACCGACAGGAGACCGCGCAATAGCGTGGCACCATGGTTTGTGTCCCCCCCTACCCAGTGAGTCATGCTGGATGGGGCTTTACAAGTATCGTTACAGCCACTCATAAGAACAATGATTTATCACGGCTAAACAAGCGTGTGCTTGACAAGTCCCGTAGGATGGTGGCAGTAAAAATTAAAATTTAAAGGATCATCGATTAAGTAAATGGGTATTTCAAGCGTCCACCGAGTTAAATGCACTAATGCATAACGATAGTTTGAAATGGGAATGGGATGTGCACACGCAAAATAGTATAGAGAGCTGTTATAGTTCAGTAAGTGCATGAGAAATAAAATAGGAAACGACAACGCTCACTCGTTTGTTTCTTCATTTGACAGATGTGGTATGTTAATCCAGTTTAGCTACATCCAAGCTAATCACATGGACACTTCTGCATGTATCCTCACCGCCACATTGCGGAGAGGGCCGTTAAGCACATGGTTAGGTTTGTGTTGTTTCGTCCTCCAAGTGGAACGGACTATATCAAGTGATGCAAGTTGGAAAGCGTTTCATCAAGGCGCTTTTTAAGGAATTAATGTAGGGGCAAGGATGACGTGAGTCTGAAGGGCATTCCAGGCACGGGCCTATCTCGACCTGCTGCCAAAGGTTAGCACGACACTTAGAGAGACGTTGCATCGCAGCTTCAGTCCATCTATGATCTCACTCGCATTAGGCGTTTAGGTATATGTGTCACTTGAAATCATTTCGCTGTCTTCCAAACAAATTGAGTTGTTACTATGCCTCTGTGCTGGGTTCGCAAATTATTGAATATGTTTCCAGTTCCGGCTTAGTCGTTTTTGAGTGCGGCGGATACTCGTGCATCAAAGCTTTTAAGCGCTTAGCCGCTTACATTGCTCATAAAAATACGCTTCCTCGCTTGGTGAAAACGTTGAAATTTAGAGGACAAGGCTCGACAATTTTTCTTCGCGTGGCCACTTTGGATCATGCATCTGAAGAAAATCGCCTTGGAATGTCTGTGGAAAGTGTACGATCCCGCCAATTAAGTGACTAGCGATTACCATGATGATATTGACGCTTCATGCTTTGTTTCGCATGTTACTCATGGGCGTGAACATAGCTATATTTCCTGTTTTTTGTCCGATGAATAGAACTAGGTTGAGCTTATGCAAATTCCGTAATTACCGGAATTAGGACGGAAACGCAGAGGTGGCTGCTAGAATTTCAAGTTGAATTGGCCAATCTTCCGGATAGCGATAGTAGAAGATAAGGGCAATTGTGGTGGTTGCGATAGTGCCAATTGTTTAGGAGCACCGAATGGCTGCACCCGAGACATGCGATGACAGATCATTATCAAATAGCTTATGGCCACAGTGGAGTACACAACTACATCTGCCAACGGTTGAGTACTTGGATAACAACCACGCTACTTCCTGAAAATTTGCTAATAGGTTCGTACACATTTCCGAAAGTCGCATGTTTGACATTTGTATAGCACAATAAGAAGACGAATGTTACAAGATGGTACCATTTCGTGCCCTCTGTTCACTTGCAAACGGAAAACATAACAAATGACAACGTGACGGAAAAGAAATCAATAAATTGAAAACGTGAAATCACATGCAAGCGAAATAAACGTTGGCTACAGCTTGAGGAGGATTTATTAACTCCAAGGGAGTTTGAGCGCAGCGAACAATTGCTTTTGGACACACAATGTTGGAGAATGCCTTTTATGGCCACTGTCTCGGCAAACTTGTGGACTCTGGCGTTTGTGTTACGATAGATAACACTAAACGCCTAGTTGGGGTCCACCTGATGACCCGTTTCTATCAGATGTTTCGCAGGCGAAGAGGCACGTATGTTGTTCGTCGACACAGGTCCCGTATGCGGCTGCCTTGTCAAGGTAACGATACACTTTGCAATGGGCTCCCAATCCGCTTACACAAGCAACGGTCTGTTCTGCCGATGTAACTGCTTCCATAGTTACAAACAAATCGATAGATACAGCGCGTCGTGGCGGAGACAGCCTTCGTAGGCCTGGCATTTGCTGGCCGGGCTTACTTGATGTAGTATTGCTATGGCCGTGCCGAAGAGACCATCAATGAATGTTTGACGTTGTCACCTGTCAATGCTTACCGTTGAGCAAGAGACGTTCATCTGGAATCCGCGCGTACCTCGGACAAAAGGCGATCGGACCGGTCCAGTCGTAAGCGGTGGCATGGGGAGACTGCAATTATCATCCCGTCACATTCTCACGCTGTGCGACTATCAGCTGCAACCCCGAGTTCACATATAAAAGGCGGCATCTATGTTACGTACTATCGATAAGTCATCACTGTATTAGTATACATCTTATTTTTGTATCATTCACCTGAAGGCGTTTGCCTCTCTATTCCTATCGATCTCTATCAATTGTTGATGTCCATGCTTCTGATTAACTTTACGGCTGACATTTGGATTCACGTCTAAACGTTACGTAAACACCGGCCGTTCGCATTGGTTACTTTTTCTTGTAGATGTGATTTCCCATGACGCATATGAGAGTTATTCTTATCTCCAATCCAAACCCATGCACGTTCGTAGTATAATTGTCCACGAGTTGATGTTCCTCCATTCAGTTTGTGGTAGTTCACATACATTTGTAATTGGTTATACTGCATTCGAACTGCCATTGTGCAGTTGGTAAGATCGAGGCTGATGAAGCAAATAATGTGCCCTGTGATCTCGGTCGGGCTAAACTCGACTGACTCTTTGTCGACGTGCGCTTAACACATCAAACCTCTCGTGTAACATGCAATGCCCGGCTGCACTTGATTTGAATGTTGAACTGATTGTCGACCTGTCTATTACCCTTCACCTCGATTACACTGGCTCCAGGAGACTACGAATCGTTGCTGGGTGGGAAAGTGTGAAGCGTCCACTTGACGGTGCTAAGTACAAAAAGTCGTTCCATGCATCCAGCATGGAACGGGTTCCGGCCTAACCGCTATCTTCTTTACGCCTGCTACGCAGGATCCCCGAATTAGGCATCTATGCTGCTGCTGTGCATGCTAAAGGAGTGTTGGCCGGCTCCGTTGATGAAACGTGCACCAGTCCACATGCCTCCCGGTTTTATTCCTTCGGATTTACGCCGGATATCGAGTGTGTGGATGGAGCTGTGGGTGGTGCAGCGCAAGCCACCCATGGTCCCTCTGTAGGCACAGGCGTCCTGTGGCTGTTCCCGTGGAGGCCACAGTGACAGGCAAATCCAGAATCGAACGCCGCCAATCCATATAAGCTATCTAAATAAACTTTATTAGCACTTACTATTGGTGGTTCTTATTTACTACCAAAGTTGTTGGTTGCCTTTCGCTTTCCGCTCTAAACGTGACCGTCATCTTCGTCACTACATCCACGTCAACTAACATTGTTGGAGCACGAAACAGCTCGGAGACTGAAGGACAAACGCTGCGGTTTTTGCAAATCATTCCCACAAAATTCTATACGGTGTCCCCTGTTGTGAACTACATCACCAGTACCATCGCAATCAGACTCGTGCGATGGTCTGCACACCTCCGTAGCCCACCAAGCTACATTGGGTGACACTTTGCAACTGCTTTCAGAGCCACTCATACCAGACAGGTCAGTGGTTAAGGGTCAGACTAACAGTCTGACCATCATCTTTGGAGGTTAGGGAGTCGATCGCCCTTTTCTCGTAAAACCAAACCATAGGCGAAGGCAGGTTTATCGGTTATAAGCCCACAGTCCGATTGGAGTTGAGTGCCAGCGCCAAGCATTTTCCCTAATGTTGGGAGAACAATGTCCAGTATTTAATGGATACCCTCCGTTTCTATCAAACCAAACATGTCACCTCTCACCTGAGGTTGACTGCGGTCACAGGATATTGAGCGAAAGCTTCCGACTGGATTCCCTAGAGCGAAAAACAAAATATCTCACTGCCTTGTGGGCAGGTTGTTGAGTCAAAGGCCAGAGGCAGGACACCTCGAACAAACCTGTCTTTGGAAATGGGCGACCACAGAGTATCATGTGCCTCTCGACACCGTCGATATTACTGTCTCTTCTTTTTCACTCCCTTATCAACTCTTCTCTTCCAGGTCTATTAAGCGAGAGACTGTCACTAATCTCTCAGCTGCTGTCATTAGTACACGTAACTCGTACCTCAAACCAGAGATCTCATTTCACTTTTTTGACGTCCGTACTCTGGGTCAGATCGGCAAACAGGCAAACCAACTTCAATCTTCACTCTCCTGATATTGATATGCGCATTGTCTACGAAACACGCATACAAGGCGAGAGTGTCATGGCGAATATTCGACTCCCTGCTTCCGAATCTGCCGACAATGACTGCAATTTTTGCACCTGGCGATACTGGCTTAATGATTCAATGCATTTACGGTGTCCATAATGTCAGCAACAAACACGCTGAAGTTAATCTACTCGACTGGGTACCATTGCACAGCCAGCCGCACGTGTACGGTTCAACTTTGATCCCTTTGCAGACAAAGTGAATTCCCCCCCCCAATCGTTTTCGCACCTACTGACTGCATTTCAAAGGGTATAAAATATGAGTTCTGTCACCATCTGTTGTCTTATTTCGCGTGGCGAAAGATGCTGACATGGCACTTCTTGCTAGTGACTTGAATACATAGCAGACTCCAAACAACACCTGGGAGGCCGCTTCGGGGTCGCTGCAGACCGAACGGAGAATGTGCCGACTAAATCATTTACCTTTGCAGCAATGCTTTCCAGCACAAAGTGTAGACGGAGACGTTTGGAGCCCACCGAATTCCTCAATGACCTTGACAAAAGCCAACCATATTTCCATCAGTTAGCCCACATCAGCCCAAGGCTGTCGGTAAATTGGTGGCAAGTATCTAGATTCCGACCAAGCTCTAATGCGCGCACGCCTGGCGCTCACTCTTCGCGCTTCAAAAAGGCGCCTACCTTCCGACCTTCTTCATATAATTTGAACTCACAGTCTGCAGTTCAGCAATATCATAACCAAATGGCCCACTAATTGCCAGTGATAGATGAAGTTGCTGAGCCGAACGCTGACTTGTAATGCGCCATCCGATCTGATTCACGTCGAATGTTGCCTTCCACAGGGCTTAGTTATCGGGCCGTGGCAGTTTCCCATCTTCAGTAACGAGCTTACGCGTCTGATCCCCTCTGATTTCTTGCTTTTCTCTGATCATATTAATGTGTAACGGGTGATCACAGACCAAGGAGATTAGGATATACTCTATATGCCCTGCTGCACCATCGCAATGAGGCTGGACCTTACCGAGGTGCGACGGTTTGCATGCCTCAGGGGTCCATTGAGCTATACTGGGTGGTGCTTTTTTGCACCTTCAGAGCCACTCATACCAGATTGGTCAATGGTTAGAGGCCAGACAAACTCAGCCTCCTGGTCCTCCAGGTTGGGCGTTGGAATGAGGGTGACACCTTATTCCTCAAAACGGACTCCTTGTAGCCAAACGCCTAACCCGCTGCCTTGCGGTAAGGTTTCTGAACCAAAGGCTTTGGTTCAGAACTCTAATCGTTCTTTTTTCTAGGCCTAGGCAACCTGACAGTAGCCTGCCCACGCATTACAATGAATCTCACTCCAAACAAATTTCTGATGCTCTGGCCACCGCAGAGGATAATCAACGGTGCTCTATCTGCTGCATTGAGCAGGGTGGATAGGGGTTTTGATGCTATTCTCATGCCGCTCCGTCTTCTTATTCTCCCTCTACCGCTTTTTCGCACTTATCGTCCCATTTCAACTTCACTTTTATCATCCCACTTTTCAACCTCCGGTTCTTGGCCCTCCCCCAACATGCTTTGCCAGAAGTTTATCTTCTAGTTTTAACTCACATGTAAACGCGGAGCGTCACTCCTGCTCTGTCGATAAGCCCATTTCCAACCAAGCGGTCAAGCTCAGTTCATCGGCTTCCATTTCGAGCCCTCGATCCTCCTTCAGATTGGCATGCATCAATGTACGCACATGGCTACAGACCGGTCAACAGGCAGCACTTGCCCAAACATTAGAGACCCTCTCTATCAATATCTGCATCTTATCGGAGAGGTGCCTACAAGGCTGGTGCTCTGTGCTCACTTTACGATCTCCTTCGGTTGACCCCGGCAGTATTTTCTCATTACTCCTATCCGTTGACGATGCACCTTCGAGCACCGGCCAAGCCAGTGTTGGTATTCTCCTGGATCCCCGGGCTGAAGCTGTTCTGGTTGATTGGATTCTAATAAGTAGCCGGATGTGTGCGGTCCGATTGGCTGGCTCGTTCAAACCTTCGAAGTCGTGTGGCACTAATAGGGGTCTATTCGTCATCGTTGCTTATGTGTTCACAAACTGTAGCCATGGTTCGGTAAAAAACGACTTCTACCGCCAACTGACCGAGCTCCTTCGCCACAGAAGAAGCATGGACACTAAAGGCTCAAGTTGGAAGAGTATCCACTGATGAACTGCATCTGGTCAGCCAACATGGTGTGGGGTCCCGTAATGATAACGGTGAGCGGTTACTTCCTTTGTGTGAAGATGCCCGCTTATTTCTTGCGAGTACTAACTTCTGACACAGCACCCGCCGGAGGGTGACTTGGCGCCCACCTGCCTCGACTCAGCTATGGGCGCAAATCGATCACATTGCGATAAATTACCGATGGAGAGGCTGCGTCCAGAACTGTCGCTCGATTTGGAACATATGTGTGGACATTGACCATGCACTTGTATGTGCTAACCTGCAGATGCGTTTTGGCGGACGCCCACGAGGTCCCCGTGAGCGCATTGTCACCAGCCAACTGGCGAAGCCAGCTGTTCTAATTGCGTATCCAAATACGCTGACATGCCAGGTAAGTGCGCATTGGAGACAATTGAAGGTCACTGGTTGCTTGTTCACCAGACTGCTAGCAGCAGGCAGATCGTAATGTGGTAAGTCTAATGGCCAACATGGACATTGGGTCACTTCGCGGTTTCTGGAACTTATTGATGCTCACTGGCACGTTCCGGCTTAAGGCGAACACAGTGCGACTCGTAAATGGCTCCGGGCAAAACTCCATGCTAGCCTAAAGAGAGACCGCGTATCCTCATTCTGTCTTCGTGCATCAGAGATGGAAATGGCCGCAGGCCTTGGTAACTATCGCAGGATAATCCGGCTGATACAGGAATCGGGCAGCAGGAGACCTGGTGTTAGTGAAACTATGCGTGACGAGAGTAGATAATCTATCCACAACTTGTCAAAACGTTTGGAGCATTGAGCTGAGTATTTTGAAAAGCAATGCCATCGACCGGCATTGTTAGGTTCCTCCCCGGCCAGGGATTGCCCTGCTCCCTGGGCCTTCCCTTTGGATCCGTCCTCTCGCTCAGAAGTCGGACATGAGATCGGACTGTTGAAGTTGAACAAATCCGCCGGAACAGATTATCTTTATTTGCTGGCATGGCTGGGAACCGACCTCAGTGGCGCTCGTGCTGTGAGTTTTTTTGTCCCTCCTCATTCCTCTTAGTGTTCATCTCCAACCACGGTCTCATTTTGTGGCATAATATAATTTTACATACTAATATTTGTTGCCCACTAGCCGGCTGGTAGCTTTCCGCTGCGATGCCCATCCGTTGCTGATAGCTCAGCTGGCATGCAACTGTTGCCTTTTTTCTACTACTATCGAGATTACTTGAAGTGTGAGGTCCTTGCTGAAAATTCCCTTGTCATTCCCGACGCACTATTTGGCCGACTGCACCTAGTAGGTCGAGGTGTTGGTTCACAGAAGACGCGTGATGCTTGTCTCTTAGCACTTATCTATAAGCCTCCGAACTCGTCAGCATACAACGATTACATTCTGTTAAACGCTCTCCGCTATGCTGTTTCACAAAAGTACTCTCACTATCTTATAATGGGCGACTTTAATGTTTCTTCAATAGTATCAATGTCCCCCAATGGGCCATCATTTAAATCGAAGCCCCTTGAATTCATGGATATGGCAGTTTTGTATAATCATGTGCATCGACCTACCAGACACCGCGGTTCAAACAAGCCATCGCTGCTGTACTTAATCCTGACTAATGAAGAGTTCATGGTTGAGTCAGTAGCGTACGATCCTTCACTGGGCTGTGGAGACCATTCAGGCCTAACGTTTGGTTATGTGTGTTAAGCCAGTATTGTTGATAAAGAAAGAAGGAATCAGCGAACTGTTACGGACTATTTTAAGTTGCACAACTTAGCAGCAACCTTTGACTTGGACCTACAGACGCACAGTTCGGCGAATAACGCATGGAATGAATTGAAAGATAAAATTAATTGAGTCATACGATCAACATCGAAGGTTGTACCATTACGAGCATCGAGCCGGACCAATACGTGGATCCGAAGCAGAACACGTAAACGGATCAACAGTAGAGAGGAGATGTGGAGGCAACATTTGCCAAGTCCATGTGATACCACATGGTAGAATTACAAAGCATTCAGAAACTACTACATGTCGCTCATAAAAGTCGATAATTAAGAATGGAAGTAGACCATGGTGCTGAAATTTGCGAGTAACACCAAACTACCATACATATTTGTGAATGGCAAAAGAAAGGTTAAGTCCGGAATACCACCACTCAAGACGACCAGTGACCTAACAACTACTGCTGTGGATGCCGCAATGGATCTACTCCTGCAGTTTGGCTCCGTAGTTACGATTACCATGGAACCTTTGCCCTATCAACTCCCAACAAATGTCGTTGGCTTAACCAGTCTTATCTTTACCCCAGCAGCGGTTGCAAGTAAATTACAGTCACTCCGAGAGTACATTGCCCTTGGAATCGACATGATCTGTCCACAAGTACTTAAAACCCTTGCTCTCACCATAGCAGTAACACTCGCAGCCTTTTAAATGATCTGCTTGACTCGAAAACACACCCATTTGAGTGGAAAAATGGAATTATCACTCCAATATACGAAGGAGGTAAGCGATCGGATCCTGCCAACGAACGACCTATTACTCTCCTACCTGTTTCCTCAAAAGTGATCGAATCGTAATCTCAGATGAACTAACGCGATACTTTGAAAGCCTACAAATAATTTCTAATGCCCAACATGGTTTTTGACGCAGACCATCTTACCTCACCAATTGGCTGCTTACTCGGGACTCATGAACCAGGACAGCTGGTGAAGGAGTCTCCATAGATGTGATTTACCTGGATTTTTCTAAAGCATTCGACAGGGTCAATCACTTCTTTCTCCTCCAAAAGCTTGCTGCCTACGATATCAACGGTTCCCTGATCACCTGGTTGGAAGACTACTTACACGACAAAGCAATGAAGGTAAGAGTAGCCGACACTCACTCTGAAAACCTGTGCGTCTCCAGTGGTGTACCGCAAGGATCAGTCCTCCGCCCGTTACTATTTTTAGTCCATATTAATGACCTTCTAGCCGACATTCTATCCCCGATGCGAGTATTTGCAAACCATACTAACATTTGGAGAGCAATTCGCTCAGCATCCGACCGTGTCTGTTTTCAGGATGATCTGACCCGGATTAACGAATGGGCAGAAGCGAACCAGCTCCCACTGAACCCTGCATAGTGGCACCTGCTGACGGTGCGCAGCAGCTTCGTCAACACATACCTTTAGGGGCAACACATCCTGCAACATGTGACTATTGAACGCGACTTAGGTATAATCGTGCAAGAGCGTTTTGGCAATTCGCTCCAATGTTCGGAAGCAGCAAGTGTGGCGAACTAGAACTTGAGATTTTTAAGGCGAGCTCTCGGCACCTTTGAGCGACGGCTAGTACCAATGCTGATTAAGTCCTATATTCGTCCTCACGTTGAACATACAATTCATGCCCGGTGTCCATGGTTAAAACAAGACATTCGCCTATTGGAACAACCCCAAACAAGAGCCACAAAGACAACGCATGGACAATCTGGTCTAAGTTACGAACTGGGTCTTCGTGCATTCGGTGCGTTCTCATCAGAATACCGACGGCTTCGCGGAGATCGTACTCTCACATACTGAATACTAACTGAAAGCGAGCATCCATGTACATCACTGTTGACCCTAGCTCCTTACAAGCAACGCCGAAGCAACCACCTGAAACTAATGACGTAACACTGCAGTTTGAATTGTAGAAAGTATTTTTACTCACTTAGAATCTGTTCTCACTGGAATACATTACCAAGATATGTGGTGGACGCACCAGACATGAGGAGATTTGAAAGACGCTTAAACTTTCATCTTAGTGCTAAACGCTACACAACAGTTGGATACAGTGCAATGGTTTAACCACTGATAATTCATGTTCCATGCTGGAACATTTTGATTTTAATTCACGTTTGCGTATCCATCTTGTGCGGCTTGTAAAGTTATGCTTTTTATCACATCATACACTATTGAACTATTGAGCTATGTACTGCGGCACATTAGCTGAGGTGTTTTACACCTCATGCTAACGTGTATAATGATGTTGATGAACCTGCTGCACCCGGTGTGAGGCATCTCGTGAAAAGAGATCACCAAGGTTTTCCTCAATTTCGATGGGATCACCGGTAAGGGGATAACTCCTCGTCTTTGTGTCCTCATCAAAATTCCGACTTCCTTGTCTTACAGCTTCGCCAGACTCCGCACGAACGGCCCGAATGGTTGGCCTTAGCTTTTGGTTAACGCACCTTGACTCATCATTAGTTCTGTTATCCCTCTGCTCAGGAGCATGCTCTTTCATTGTTCAGCCGCCAACTTTCCCAGATCCCGCTCCAGCACTAAACCAGCACTAAACGCTCAGCAAATCATCCTCGTGCATCACGCGCGATGAAATTCCACTGTTCTGCTAGCTTTCCCTCAAATGCGATTTATTGTTAAGTCGTATCCTTAAAGGCGTAGCGCTCATCTTGTCGACATACCTCTGGTGTCTTATCCATTTTAACGGTTTGTGATCTACTTCGAAGAGAAATTGTTGACACAGCAAGTACAGCCACTAGTTGTCCAACGCCCAAACAATTGTGACACCTTCTCTGCTATAGAATACTTTCGTTCTAACGATGTTAAGATTCTGCTAGTGTATTTAATCGTCCCTGCTTTTGCTTCAGCACCGCACCGATTAGAACATCATTTGCATCTGTGGCCACGATGAATGCTTCTCCGGCGACCAGCAATCTTAACACCAGTTCCTACTTCTTTACCTCCTTCAAATATGCTCTGAAACGCTCGTTGAGCTGCCGTCTAAAACAATTAATTTTGCTCTCCTAACAGGTTGTACAAGGGTGACGCCAAGCTGTTAAATTTCCTGGCGAATTTGCCGTAATATCCGACACAACCCAAAAATGCCCAAAGACTGCGTTTTGAGGTAGGAACTGGGGTATCTTGAATTGCTAATATTTTCACCAGCAGTGGCTTGAGCTCACCGTGAGCCACTTGGTGACAAGCAGTGTCTCGGAGGTTTTCCCAATTTGGGCGCATTTATTCGTAATTTCGTTGTTTTCAGATGACAACAGTGCTCTAGCTCCGATTCAATATATACCACGATGTCGTCTTCATACACGGTCACATGCTCTAATCCATTCAGCAGGTGAAGCAGCAAATGTCCGAAGGTGAACGGAGCACCAGATAATCCAAACAGCATCCTTCAAACTTGGCCTCGTAGCAGATTTTCCTCCTTTAAGGAATTATTGACACCCACTTTCGACGATACTTCCTAAATACTCATTGTTTTATTCATCTACTGTTCTTTTCTGCGCTTATTGTCATGATAACACATACCCACGATGTTCTGAAGTCGTTACGTGTTTCCGCGCTAACCAACTACGATAATCGGTCTATTAAGAATAAATTAAGTGGCAACTGCAAAAAGCGGAATAAAATTATAATAAAGCATTGTGCGTGGTGGAAAGTCGCTCTGAGATAGAAAACTTTCCTAATCGCCAATGTCCGTTAGCTTCTGAGAAAAATGGAGGACCTTAAAAGCATAGTTAACAGTTGTGAATACGTACAAATAGGAAATCTTACGCTACAAAAGACACAGCTCCATAAGATGTTGAAGACGCCGTTGTTGCAAATGACCGTTTTATTTGTTTGCTTGCTGATCGCCCATGCACCTACCGGAATCGTGGCGGCGGTGTCATAACATTTAATAACGCTTCTTGGCGCGTATCAGTGAAAAGACTCTTCTTGTACCCGTCAATATGTATCGACCACTTGGTCCTACAGTGTAAGCCAAAACATCTGAATGGGTATCGCTCAATATTACTGGCCAATATCTATATGTTCCTCATTTGTCCCAACTCAGAATCGGAAAATTTTACGAGGATTTTACGGCTGCTGTTATTGGGGAAATGGTCCAGTCTCTGTACATATTTGCTGGTGATCTAAATAGATTTCATACCACATTCTTTACAACTCTTGGGCTACAGAACATTGTAAAATATCTCACCAGGTTAGAGGCAATCCTCGATTTGGTATTTGCCAATAATCTGAAGATATTTTCGGTCTGCAATGGAGCACCACATGACAGTTCAGATCATTCTTTAGTCAAGTTAACTCATGTTATCTACAGTAAGACAAACCACAAGGATACCACTCGCTGCGATGATCGCAGACGGAAATAGAGCTAAGCCAACCCTTCAAACGTAGCGCGGCTGAGAGAAATGGTTGCTTCCACAGACTTCAGTTTGTTTTACGACACAGATGTATCAACATACTGTGAGCAAGTGACAAGTTATTTGCACTTTTACTATGATCTTTGCTGCCCGATAGAAACCATCCTCATCCGTGCTGATCGCTTTTCTTCACTCCATCGCAAGCAGGTTCGTAGGCTCAAGGAAAGAACTTTCAAAGTAAAGATGGTGAGTTAGTGAAGTCCCTTTCTGCTTTTGTAAAGAAAGAAGTTCTCCACCTTAATCACCTCTATGTTCAGACAATTCTGGGAAACAATAGTTGTCTTGAGGTTTGGCGGATAATGAAACAGCTCAGCGGAGTCAGCCGTCAAAACATAAATTCTGATGTGGACGTAGAAGAAATAACTCGTGAATTCTGCTACACTAGCACTGATTCATTCTCTGACTCAACAGTGGCACCGTTTCAGTGGTCTACGGACTCACTGCCTCCTGTCGACATCGCATCACTGCACAAGAATTGTGTTTTTGCTGACAGTACTGGTAACCGATCAACCATTCGAATCACGATTCAGCTAGTTCCCCACATTAGAAGACGAAGGCCTCTGGTGGATATTGTGTGGAACCGCCGGAAGACAGTATATACAGCCAAAATGTGGGGTCAAAATAAATAGTTCATGAGAGAATGACCTAACTGAAAGTTCCTGTATTCAAGCAACCACTAGATGCACAAAAGCGTGCTTGTTGGCTGTTCAATTAGTGCGCTTACTGGAGTGCTTCAAGGCAGGTCATTCTCATTGGTCCACTTCAAGCTGAACCGGTGTCATTGGCTTACACTCATTGGTTAAACAATCAGGTTCAGGCGATATGTGACCAATCTTTTCCGGACTACTTTGGAGAGAGCCTGCTGCGAGGGCTGCTATGAACAGACTCCCTTAATAAAGATGCTAACTCAACTGTACTCAGGCATAGCATGCGAACCTGACAGGTTGTCTCCCGTTGTCCTGAACGAGTGTGCCGATTCCTTAGCCCGGCCTCTGGCCGAACTATATACAATGTGCTTAAAACAAAGAAAACCCGCGGATGGTTGGAGGATTGCAAGTATAACGCTAATACCGAATAAAGGCACGGGTAAATATGGGCGTATTGCATCCACCTCCGTGGTTCCGAAGGTTCTTGAGAAAATAATTCTTGAAAAATGTTGGCCCAATCCCCTTTAGATAACCCATTTCCGTTTGCGTATGAAAGTTCAAGATCCACACAAGATGCAGTGGCTCGTCTAGTGTATTCGGTCTTGCCGTTGCTAGCCAGTAAAAACAAAGCCACACATGTTTGATTCCTCGACTACAGCAACGCTTTCGGCTGCGTGAACCGTAAGTTGCTGTTACGAGGTCTACAGACGCCAAACGTACTCAGATCACCAAGTTTGGCGATAAAAGCTCCACACATCCGGTTTCTTTCAAGGAGCTGTTTTGTCAACATTCTTGTTTTATACTTACATTAACTTTATACTTGTCTCAGAAGAAACCATTCTGTTAACATGTGCAGATGACGTTATCATTGGCGTGAATCATCAAACCTCGGCCTCCTCAGTCCCGCTGTAAAGTTGTTTTAACGAATTGGTGCAATGGTCAAACTGCCGCTGCTTGACGCTGAACGCGTCTAACTGTAATGACATTCTGTTTCCACTGCACAAAACAGCCCGTTACCAAGAACTTTTCACGGAATGTCCCGAACTTTAGATTAGAGGTGACAGTTTGAGCTTAGGTATATCAGCGAAGTATCTTGAAGTTACACTGAGCCACGAGTTGTCGTGGTCACTCCACGTGAATCAAATATTCACCGAAGTCGAGTGACTTTCGTTTTGCGTAACTCGATTGCGATCATCGTGTGCACCATACGGTTTGATTCTGAAGTTCATCACTATGTGCATCCTCCCAAAGTGGACACTTGTGATTTGTCCAGACTTGTTGTGTAAGCATTTCAAGCTGCTTGACAGGTCACTGAAGCACTTGTACCACCACAGTGGTATTCCAAAGCCAACTATTGCAAAAACAATGGTATCGAGACACTAAAATTCATGCACTAAAGTTGTTCCAAAATTACTTACTGACGTTAGCCACCCTCTTCAGACTGCAGTTTCCAAGAACAAATTTACCTCATCGACCAGACAAAAGTACAAAGCCATATATGCCCGCGCGAGGGCTTATGGCTTGTCGATCGTTCCCTATGTAGCCAGATTCCTTTTTGACCAAAACATATTATTCAGAAATTGCCCGGTAAATTCGGCTAGTGAGGTTGTTTTTATTGAGCCTTTTTGCTGTTTGTTTTGTCGCCTTTTTAAATGCTTGTCATGTCGATAGCGTCGGCGTGAAGGCTGAAAATTCCCCTGTCACGGGTGCATAAAAGCGCATGCCTAACTGAACTTGACTCTTACGCTGACGCTGCTTCTCGTCGACTGTAAACACCGTCTTCTCCCGGTCCGCTCGTTTGCTCTCCAGCTGCTAGTAGCCACATGTCGGATTTCGTACCATGAATATCTTTGACTTCTGTAGTACGTCGAAGATGTCTGCGACTGATGGCACCGGGACGAAACGACTTAGTGCGCTTTCGTTCCGTCTGCTGGAGTCGACCGTAGTTACTGTTGGTCTTCTTCACCAAAACGACCGCGGAGTTATAAGGGCTATGTGCCTCTTCGATTACACCCGCATTCAATATTTCCTACATCTGCCTTCTGACCTCAGCTTTCAGGCGCATTGATATTCTGCCGTGTCCATTCGGCCTATCCAGATGATAACAGCGGAAATGTGTGTCCGATCCTATCACAAAACCCGAAAGGGTTACTGTCGTCCGTGAAACGGTGGTTGCGGGGCCGGACTCGTGCGTAAAATGGCAAGGACCGAGAAAGCATGTGGCGCAAGCACATATTTTATGGTCAACTTTCCTCGTTTCCCGTCGACGATGGCTTCATTGACTTCAAGGAAGTCTGCCCATAGGATGGTCTGTTTTGCGTTTGAGGAGACGACAGAGGTGGCTGAATTTCTAACCGCGGATACCAACCGCATGCTTGGCCATACCATCTATACGTATATCGTAACCGCCGGCCGCCTTCACTACCAAAGAACACGAGTGAGTTTTCACCCCATGTCTGGTGTAAGAGACACTACACACATTTGCAATCACTCTGCACCTGACCCTAAGTCACTACCCGATTCCCCTCGCTTTCCTTTTTTGAGCTCACAACTACCGTTGATAACCTGCCGCTTTTCCACATACAACTCGGTGCCCATTCCTATGTGTCTTTTATTCCCTGGCTCAAACTCTTAATTGCATGTACTCAACAACAGTGTCACAACTTACACTGCTATTTCTTTCCTACCCTATTGATCGTTTATCTACATGTGTTCTCCGCTACGCTGCAGTCTGTTACTTGGCGCTAAGACACCACATCGACCTTACGTTTTCACGTCCCTACACTGAGTGAACCAAGCGATTGACGCGCTTGTTCGATGGCGTGTTGCTCATGCTTCAGGACGGGCCACGTCTAGTTTTGTGCAACTGACATACCAGCGCTCCATCATGTTGTCTGACCCATGTGTATCCACGTTCCACTCTACAGAGTACCTTAGCATTGTACCTTGACTCCTAGCCGTGGTATCCTGATTCGTCCTTTTATCAAGGCATCATGTCATTAGTACACACTTGACGTCAATACCGTTTCATTTTCTGCGGTCTTTGTAACCAAATCGTTGTTCTCTGCTGCCTGGGCCCATTTTGATGGGAATATCGTTGAAGTAGGTTGTAATTACAATATTTATATTTTGTAACTTGTCATCATAGTCCAACATGGACTGTGGCTTTTCTCTTTACCGGTGGGGCCTTCCAGTTGCTGTCTTTTGTCTTCTATTGAATCTATCTTGGAAGTCGCGGATCCGTTATCCAAGAGTTGTTCGACTATTCTAAGCGTTTTTGTCGCTTACAGCTGTGGATGATCAAGAAAACCACGTATGCTGTGTCAATCAGACACCTTTCTGTTTCTCTATTCATATCTACCAGCTTCAATCGCACCTTTGTTCAGCGCCCCAGGTATGCACTCTCCAACGCGAGAACAATATTGTTTATAGCTTTCATTTGGCACCAGAAGTGTGGTGCATCTTAATGGGCATTGCCGCTTCAAGTGTCCCAGCTTCCCACAAAATAGACATCGTCTATTTAGCTATATCTTCTGACAGAGAATCCGAAGTGCTCCCATTGCTCAGGTAATCTGTTCCAGCACTTCTATCCTGTCTTTCTGGTCCGCCGTTCCCAATGCCGCGACTGCTTCGTGTATAAACGCCCTTGCCACTCCGCTACGTCCGTTCTCTGGGTGGTGTTCACAATCCGCAGTCGATCCGCCATTGACGGAGGTAGGCCGTCAAGGAACTGCTTCATTAACAGTTGCTGTCTTGACACGTCATCCAATCAGAGCCGTATGTGCTCCAACAAGCCTTCTTGGTGGACAGCAAAAAGGAACGGATCCACCACCAATCCAAGCAGAGCTATTTTAAAACCACCGCGATCAGCGTCTGTTCGCGGCGACCTATTCCAAATTAGCGAGTCCCCTCCGCTCCGTCTCGAGAATCGCCTTCGCTCCGTCTTTGAGGACGCTCCGTAGAGTAATCAGCTTAGCTCCCTCCTGTCTACGCTGCATTTTCGTAGTACGCTAAGAACCTTTGTGCATCCCCCTCCTTAGGGATCTTCATGTTCTATCTCTGGATGGCCATGTAACCAAATGTTGAGAACGTAACTCCGCGTTGACAGTTGCGAGTTGGAGGACCCACGCCTAGTTGACATACTGCTACGAACATAGAACATACGGGTCCATTTCGCACTTCCTTCTCGGTTCTGGTTCTCCGTTCCACTGCACACATATATCCATAATGCATCGGTTATGCTTGATTAGTACACTCCGCGTCTTTCCTATGCAGCGAACCATGGTTTCTTGGAGTTTATCGCGCGTTCTCGTTTTTCCACATACTACTCATTAGTAGCGCGCCGCAGCATCATCCGTCAGTTGATTGAGATCGGTTTAGACTCAATCCGGCTAGCATACGGTCGCGTTTTATATGCATATGTATTCGCTCGGTCTGTAGCTCTTCAGGGTTACTGCTTGTAAATGGCAGCTATGCTTAAAGTTTGCTTTTCAGGCTACGTTAATTGCAGACACTTCGGACCTTAATAACCACTGTTATACACACTACAGTCCATGCACGTTGAGGTTGTGGTGGCGAGGTCCTGACAGATCGTCAACCCACTGTTGCTAATGTCGTTCCGTGGACTAATATCCTCAACGCCTCCACTTGGAGACAGCTGGACGGGTGTTGGGTTACACCCTTCTTCTGGCTAAGAACCAAGACATAATTCCGCATGAGTCGCTTCACTGACTCATGGCGCACCGCCCGTTGTCTTTCCGAAGTACATTTTATCGAATGCTTTGGCTGAAGACCCGAGTCGTTCTCTTGTCAGGTATGCACGCTCTGTCAGCATTGCAGTCTAAAAGCTAACCATGAATTACGCGAATAACAATAATCCCAGCTGCATCTGCAGTCGCGCAATACAATTAGGAAAAGGGCATCTTATTTGCTGCATACATCGAGGTGGATAAGCGAAGCCATGCTACCGCTGGCATCTCCCTTTTTTTTCATTCCATGCACCTAAGAAATCCGTCCCCACTTTACCTAACCCGCTATTTTCTCCAATTCAGGTCACTATTCGTGCGGTTGTCCGCCACAGCAATCGCATGCCTCCTCTTCGAGTGCTGGAAAGTGTGCACTTGCTCGACCAGAACACGAGTGCACGTCCGGAGTGATGCACAGCACTAATTGCGATAAGGCTGGCGCGCGATGCGCGATCGACATTCCAGTACTCAGCTAAACTGGGCTCGCTGACCAACGCAAGCTGCATGAGGCTAGTGCTTGTTCCACATTCTACTGCATGGGAAACGCCACTCAACACCTAGGGAAAATACGGTCAACTTTAGTATAACCCGCCGCCTAAATAGTCAACTGGTGGGGGAAGCGACTGGAATCAGTCCACGAGAGATGACTCATCGCGTGCGAGTTAGAAAAGGCATATAGGCAAATTGTATTAACACATATGGTCCAAACAGGCGTAATCCGATTGACACGAGGGATCAGTTTTAAACACAGTTATCCTCCGCGATACAGTCTATGCCGAGAAAGCACGTACCATTCCTACTGGGTGATTTCCTTCATCACCTAACTGCCTTTCAAGATTAATGCAAGTAGTACAACGCACCGAAGGAATGACGCAAGTTCTATTGGATAACTGGTCGACGTTTCGAGCCAGGTTAACAACCGAGATCCGGCTTAAGAGAGCATGCGCACGGCCCCGAGTAGTCAGCGGTTCGATGGAAGTAGTAACCACCGTAAATTCTTAGTCCGCACAGTGTTGCGGAGAAATCGACGCAACAGCACCCACGACACACAACAGGACAGAGCGAAGTAGAGTGAAACTTCTGATCAGGAACACTGCGATACCATGCCGCTTGACTGCTGCTTGACGTTCCTAGACCTTCTATTGCATCGGCGTGAAAACGGGACGATCAAAGAAGCGATTTTCGCAAAGTGACGTGGGTAGGTCAATACACCCACTTTTTAGCTTTCTACCGCTGAGATACAAGAGGAATTTAGTTCGTTGTTTAGATCATCGTGTTGTGCGCAACTCGACAGTGGGTTTTCTTATGACCAAACCGCTTGCACTTGTGACATTGATGGCCTTTGTAGATACAGTCTCTCACTAAAATGCCAAGCGCCACAATCCCAACATGCGGTCGGGGGCTTCTGAGTTGACCGATTCTGGTTCATCACTTTACCACGGATAGCTGTGCGACAAATCTGGGGTTCTGTCCTGTGGTCAGCAGTTTCAATCATTTTTGTGTCGTGCTTCAAGTTAATCAGTCGCTGGCATTCGGCTGTAATCTCTTGCAGCGTCAACTGTGGTTCTAGTTCGAGCTTGTGGAGAATACCTGTTCGAATATCGGCATCTGAGTGGGACTGGAGATTGCACACGAAAATAAGTCTCTTGAATTGATCAGGTGTCATCAGATCCAGCTTGAATCGTTCACATTCGCGATTTATGATCCCGGCATGTGTGACAAAATCAACGGTATCGCGTTTGACTAACTTCAAACAATTGTAGCGAACGCTGAACAGAGAGGCCTGCTCACCGAATATCTGCGTCAGCGTTTTCACCGTCTCATCGAAGCTGAAGTCTCTTGCATTCTTCGGCAACACGAAATTTGTGTAACTTTCATGTTCGACTGCGCCAAGTTTCCTCAACAACAAACGAACTTTCCAGGCATCGTCTTGGTCTGCAAGTTCCACTCGAAAAAATCTTCATACTTTAAGAACCAGGATTCAAATATCAATCCGTTCAATCAATCGAAAACAAATTCTGTGATTGAAGCGGCAAGGGCGTTCACCGATGGCCGTGCGGTTGTCGTCGGGGATTCGCTTTGGATGTTCAGCTTCTGAGATAGTAACTCGATCAACTGTCGTTGAGATTTTTCAAACTGGAGTTGTTGCTGTTGAAGAAGCGTCTGCATCTGCTCGAACGAAATCGACATGATTACCGGAACCTCCGTCGCCAAAAAATCTGTTGTGTCGCCGCTGACGCCTTCACCCCACGACCGCAAGAAGAAGTCCAAGACGAGCCAGAAGGAGACTTGTATACATGAAATCACAGTTGCTTATATAGTTTGAAGGCAAAATGAAGGGAAGCTACTAAAGTACATTTGAGCCAACCAACTGAAGGAAAAACATAAAATGCAACGGCGAATAAGCAACCGTGTACGTAAGAGCGAATCGCGTAGGTCCTTAAAAATAGCATCATTGGACTCCAAGCGTAAAGCGAACGACCATTTACAGTGACGGGCACTGGCCAATCAGAATGACGAAATGAAACGTTTAAACAAAAGTCACGAAACAAACGCGAATAAGGAATGCAGACCCAAATGTTGAAAACTAGTACAATAATTGTGTGACGCTAAATATTCCTTTAACATAATCAAGTAGAACAGTGATGAGAAGAAAAAAAACAATAGAATATGTTCTTGCAAACAGCGCTGCTGAGAAAGGCATGGCGATGAGCGCCCATTAACACTGACGCGGATGTACCAATGGGCGAACCCAGTAGAGCGTTTAAACAACAGTCAAGAAATAGAAAATAGGAAGAGTAAAGAATAGCTATCAAGCTCGGTCACAATAAATGAATGTCTAATCGCTGTTCTCCTAATACATCGTGCCAGAGCAATCTACACCCCACAGACGCTGGAAAGCGAAACCGAGATCATCATTAACATGAATCAATATCGGAAATCACTTCAGAGCAGAGAATTCTTTTCCGTAAACTTTCATCAGACCCAAACGTTTACATAGCACTGATTGTGGGGAAAGCGTCAACTCTGGCTGGGATTGACTTCTGGACTTTTTGAACGATCAAAATCGATAACTTGAGACAGGGATACAGATGGTAAACCAAGTGAACTAAATAATCATGCATACATAAAGCTCAGTAGTCCGAAATAATTAAGTAGGTAAAATAACAACCAGCTAACTAAGTAACAGAGTTAGTTGGCCAAGGTAGTAGTATAGGCCGTATGAAGCATTTTTGTACACATAATTCCGGCTTTAGATGGTGGGTGTAGATAGCCTCGGCGATGGATAAGAGCTGTTTCCGGAATCCTTGCGAGAAGCGTTCAGGTAGTGAGTATATGACTTTGTAGTCATTCTCGGGAGCTTTATCGCCTCATTCAAGGAGGTGCGACATGATTGAGCTGCCTGAGGATCTCATTTCGCCTTTGTAAAACCGTGCCAGGATGTTCTCACGAATCCTCCAAGCTAGGCGCCTCGTAGTGCGATACACGTATCGTGCTTCACAGGAGCGCGACTACTGATAAACAATCATTGAATGGGTCGACGACAGCAGTCCATCTTTCAAGGGTTTTGTAAACAAAGGCATGTTGTGATTTAAAAATTCTCAGGGAAACCGCGAAATGAGTTTTCTCAACAGCATCTTTCAGGCGTCGGGATAACATCAGCTGCAGAATCACCCTTAAATGGTATATGTATGAAAAAATCTTTCTTATGAGGAATGTTCCTAGGTGGCTTCCGATTGCGTTTCTTCAAATGCTTCATGCTATATTTATCAGGATAAGCATTTTCCCTTAGGGCGTCGCTGATTCTCTGTAGTTTTTCGTTGACGGTATCCGGTGTACAAATACTGCGCGCCCTGAAGGCGAGAGATCTGATTAAACTC
The DNA here is from genome assembly GCA_944474145.2 of Dicrocoelium dendriticum. Taxonomy (NCBI): domain Eukaryota; kingdom Metazoa; phylum Platyhelminthes; class Trematoda; order Plagiorchiida; family Dicrocoeliidae; genus Dicrocoelium; species Dicrocoelium dendriticum. Next base: position 163,743,603 of record OX104064.1, on the reverse strand, counting down.
CTCTTATGCTGTAGAGGTACCGCGCTGTGGAAGTTAGTGTACTGCCCAGTCCATGTGTGCTTTCTGTGTACCTTTCTGCTACATGATCCGTCCGTGTTACGGATAACTTCTACATCCAGGAAAGGTAACCGGTTTCCGAATTCGTGTTCACAGGTGAAGTGGAGATTCTCGTGTGCGTCATTGAAAGCTTTCAGCAATGTATTGCATGTTTTTCGGATTTACAAAGTAGGAAGATCTTGTCAACATACCGCAAGTACTGTAGCGCCCAAAAAGATAACTCTTATCTTGCGTGTACAATTTACTTGTTGACCGATTGTACATTACTCCTTCTTGTTTTAATCTTACAACCGGCTCGACACACAACTGCCTTGTAAGTTCCGCGCTCACGTGTACGCTCTTGCCTAGCTACAATTCAGTTTCATTTCCGATTCTGAAATTTCCGACCAGGAATACTTGTATTTCATCGTTTGGTTTCGGCGATCTTGCTATCGCCACTTTCTTCGTCAATTGGCCGCCATCTTGTTTTCGGATTATTCGCAATGCCGAAGCAGTCATCCTGTGGTACTTGCTCCAAACTAGTCGGATACCGTGCAAATGCCCTCACGTGTGCATTTTGCCAAGTTAAATACCATATTTCATGTGTTGGATTATCAGTTGAGCATTTTCATCGCCTTCGCGAGATCCAACACGATTTCGTCCAAACTATATGTGAAAATTGCCGAAATCAGATACAGCCAGAAAGAGTAAAGCCGACGTGTAGTCCTCAGCGTTTCGTTGCGAACAGCTCCGTGTGTTTGGCCCAACAACCTAGCGCGAAGAGCCTTCAGGTTTCGGCTCAGTCGTCCTCCTCTACCCGTGCAAACTCACTGACACGAAGTCCAACCGTTGTGAGAAGCCCAGTTGCACCTGGGCTAAATTGTTTACCTTTGTTGTGTCCACCGGACACTGATGTCCCAGCAGGTGAAAGTCTGAGTGCTGAAGACCAGTGGAAAGATCAGAGGACGAAATTACGAAGGAACGTTGGGCGTTTACGTTCTGTAAGTCAACAGTTAGCCAAACCACTTGAGGCTGGTAGTATACTTCGCCCTGCAAGGCCAACCTCGTCCGACCAGAGGCGTTATAATCTCGTGATCTTTCACGCACCGGAGTCCAGTGATCCATCACCCCAAGTGCGCTACGATCACGATGTCGAGTTTTTACAGGGTCTAATTGATAGACTCTTCGACGCTGGTGAGGACTCGGTAAAAGTGAGGCAGATTACCCGTCTTGGAAAGCAAGGTGATCAACAAATCGGCCTATGAGAATCACTTTTGTGGACGAAGCCAGTCCAAGACTTATCATGTCTCGCCTAAGTAGGCTGAAAGGTTTGAAGATCCATGTTCGTCCCGACCTGGACCCAGTAGACAGGGAGCGGCTCAAGTCTGCCATCATTGAGTTGAAAAGACGCACTAGTGAGGGGGAAACAAATCTTCGTATCGTAAATTTTCGGGTGGTTTCCAACAATCCGCGAATCAGGATAAACAGGCTGCTCACACTTCAAGCACGCCCGGTGGCTCCTGCTGCGGCCTGCGAGTAGCCTACACAAACGTTTGCAGTATTATGAATAAGCGCGATGAGCTTTGTTGTTTCGTTGCGTCTGAGCGGCCAGACGTAGTGGGACTCGCAGAGACATGGCTGCATGCAGAGTTATACACCCAAGAACTTGAACTCGACGGTTACTCGTGTTTCCGATGCGATAGACTAAAGAATGCCCACGGTGGTGTTTTACTTTACATCCGGTCTTCCCTGCGTGGGAGACTTGTGAGCACCTACCGAAGTGACGATGGCCTGTGTGAGCTACTGTGGTGCTCCATCCGCCTCAGGCGCGGAGAACTGCTTGTGGGCGCAGTTTATCGCAGTCCCCTGAGTCGTTGTTTGGATTGGCTGCCCCATCTTCGGACCCACATGAGTCGTCCACACTTTCTGCCTATGGGCGATTTTAACTGTCCTCGAATACGATGGCCTGATGTGCATTTGATGCCTGGACATAGTGAGGTTGAAGCAAAGTTCGTGGATTTGATACTTGAAACTGGTGCATCGCAACACATATGCCAGCCAACACGCATACCAACACGTTCAACCTCGTCCTGTCTCGACCTGATGTTAACGAGCTACGAACAACGAGTGCGTGACGTTAGGATCCTGGAGCCCCTGGCTACGAGCGACCACTCAGTACTGATAGCTGATATGGAATTATCTTTGCCGTATTCACATCCGCTGCAACCAGCTCCCAACTACTGGAAAACGGACTTCGATGGTCTTTCTCGAGCCGCGAGCCAATTGGATTGGTCTCTGTCACAAACTGCATCTGTGGAAGACTGTTGGATATTTATAAAAGAGAGATTAACATCATTGTGTTCCAAATTTGTGCCATTGAAATGTCGAAAGGTTGGACCGATTAAGCCTCATTGGTGTGATAATGAGTATGGAAACCTGGCTCGGAGGCGGCGCAGACTGTGGGACAAATTCCTTCTCTCTGGCTCTGCCAATGAGTACGAAGGGTATAAATGTCAGCGGAATCTCTGCAACAGTGCAAAAAAGAATAAACGCCGACACTTTGAAGAGCAGCTCGCATTAGCCTCGAAGACCGCCCCCAAGAGAATCTCTACATACGTGAAGCGACGCCTGAAGCCGGCGGGTGATGTGCCAGTGCTGGATGGCACGGATGGACAGCCCCTAACCTCCAGCTCTGAGCGTGCGTCCGCGTTGGCGGCGCACTTCGCTTCTGTATTTGCGAATAACCAGGTGTCTGTTCCGAGTTCGACGTGTACCGCTTTTACCGAACTCGATAGTCTGCATTGTGGCGTCGGAGAGGTAGCTCAACTACTCGCCAACCTTGACGGCACCAAACCTGCCGGATCTGATGGGTTTCACCCACTGGTTCTCAAGTCACTTTCAACCATCCTCTCTCCTGTCGTGACTGACCTTTTCAACAGGTCGCTCTCCGAAGGTTTGTTGCCGGTTGACTGGAAATGTGCGGTGGTGAAGCCTATTCCGAAACGCGGCGACCCTAGCAAAGTAGACAATTACAGGCCAATTTGTCTGACACCTATATTGGCAAAGGTAGCTGAGAAAATCGTGAAGAAGAGATTGCTGCAGTTGCTACAGTCAAACGAGGTCCTGACGCCCGCACAGCACGGTTTTATGCAAGGTCGCTCATGCATTACGAACCTGCTTGTGACGAGGCATGAGTGGTTGAAGGCAATAAACAAGGGGAAGTCCGTCGACGTGCTATTCATCGATTTCAGTAAAGCGTTCGACAAGGTCACTCATGAGGTTCTCCTTCACAAACTCAGCATGTGTGGCGTCGGTGGCTCACTGCACCGGTGGATCCGCGACTTTCTTGTTGGACGAAAGTGGAGGGTACAGGTCGACGACCATCTAACTGACTGGTACCCCTCTACAAGTGGCGTGCCTCAAGGCACTGTGCTGGGCCCCACTCTGTTCCTGATCCACATCAACGATCTACCGCAGCTTCTCCGGTCGCCGTGTGCCTTGTTTGCGGACGACATGAAGATTTGGAGAGAAATCGACGCTCCCGATGACTGTGGCCTACTTCAGAAAGATCTCAACCGCTTATCCACATGGTGTGCAGAAGTTCTTCTCCCGGTCAACCCAGCCAAGTCGGTATTTATGAGCCTGGGGAAGGGTGCAGACGGCCGAACCTACACTCGTGACGGCCAAACGCTATATCCCACACCCTCCGTGAAAGACCTAGGTGTACTCTCACGCTACGATTTGAAGTCCGTGGACAACACGAACAGGCTATATCGGAACGGACTGCGCATGCTTTGGGCGCTCAAACGTAGCTTCTGCACATGGTCTGAAGAGGTTGCCACTCGCCTGTTCTCTTCTATCATTAGACCAATGCTAGAGTACGGTTCGCCCGCCTACTTTCCGATTACCCGAGGCGAGGCACAAAAGATCGAATGGGTCCAACACGTTGCTACCAGGCTCATCCCGAGTTTACGTGGCTTTGGGTATGAAGACCGGTGCGAGAAACTAGGACTCTACACCTTGTCCTACCGTCGGGTGCGAGTCGACCTCATTATGACCTACCGAATTCTACATCTCGGTGAGTTCCCCATGTTAAGGCCAATGCTGCACTTACGAGGGCCATGCAGCACACGCGGACACAGATACAAACTTGTTGTGCCGGATATGAAACGTGTTCCCCACCCACTGTGCTTCGAACGGAGAGTGGCAAACATTTGGAATAGTTTGCCCGAACATGTGATTGAGGCAACATCTGTGCAACAGTTCAAAATGTTGTTAGATTTACATTTTGCCTCTATTCGATTCAGAGAACGACTGCACACTTATGATGACATCACATTTGTGAATCCTGAAATATCGTAAGTCGAATATCTTAAATATTACATGTGGTGGCTTCATCTTTTTGATGGCTTCAATATTGGCGGGATCCGGGCGCCGGCCATGTTTGTCGATGATGAACCCAAGAAATTTGACACTTTCTAATAGGAACTCACATTTTTCAGCCCGTAATCGGAATCCAGCTTCCTGAAGACGCGAAAGCACTCTCTCCAGTGTCTGTATCAAGTCTTGCGGACCTGAGCCCATAATCAACACATCGTCCAGATATACTGCAGGCCATATAATCTCGGTAGGTGTCCACCTGAAGGCTCCACCTTTTCGAATTCGTTCTTCATGATGACTTCGGCTTATATTATTCACCTGAGGCAGCCGGTCAGCTGTTCTATAACTCCTGTGTGTTGTCTTTTCCTGCCATGAGACTGTGGAAATTACTCTCGTCACTGAGGATGTGCTGCATTTTACGGATTTAATCCACCCTATCCATTAGCACTACGTCGAAACCCTTGTCTGACTTAGAGGTTATTAACTCCTTGTATAATCTACGCTCTATAAGTGATTTAATTTGTTCCCTAGTGATAATAGTATTACTAGATGGTTTGGCCTTAACGTATTCGTGACAACCATCAACTAGACTAGATGTTAGATTCTCAACATCACTTGATGTGGTTGTAAGCTGGTCTTTAGTCTGAGCAATTAGACTTTCAATCTTCACCTCTATATTAATCTTGCACTACAAACTTGCTGCTACCCCGAGCAAGCTGAAGACAGTCAGCCGATACCTGGACTTCTCGAAATCGTTCGATCATTTGGACCACCGCATTCTCCTTCACAAGCTTCAAAGCTATGGAATGGTGACCATATACTCGGTTGCATCGGCAACTACTTCGCTCAACGTCAGCTGAATGTGAGAGCCCTCAGCCCCATTTCCGACCCAATTGACGTCCAGTGTGGCGTGCCCCCAAGGATCGGTACTGGGGTCACGTTTATTCCTCACATTCATTAACGATCCTGGCAGTGTACTGCAGTCGAATTTCATACTATTTGTAGATGATATCAAAATTTGGCATGATATCAGGACATCGGATGATCACATGGCATTGCAGAGCGATCTCGACAGGGCTTATGCGTGGTCATCCGACAACCGGCTCCAGTTCAACGTGACCAAGTGCAAAGTCGTAAGCATACGCCATCAGCTTATCTATGAATATCGATTTGGGGACCAGCAGTTACAACGTGCTTCCAAAGAAAACGACCTCGGAGTGATCGTGCAGTGCGATCTTGGCTACTCGAAACAGGTTGAAAAGGCATCTAAGAGCCAGTCAACATCTTGAACTCTTATGGAGGGCTTTCGGCAATTTTGAGCCATCAACCTTTCCGCAAATACTGAACGGCTACGTGAGGCCTCCTGTGGAATATGCTATCCAGGCCTAGCGTCTCTGGCGCAAGCGCGCCGTCGATGCACTTGAAGCTCCACAACGTAGAGTGACCGAACTCGTAAGAGGATTGTTTCATCTCTCTTATCAACGCAGACTGCTGTCCCTGAGATTGTACAGTGGTGAATATCGACGTCAGCGAGGAGACCTAATCATGGTTTACTTAATACTGACGAACCCAACTCACTTATGTCGCAATCTGTTGCAGCTGAGCCAAAATACCAACCTGAGAGGCCATCAGCTCAAACTAGATACGCACTACATTCCACTTGATTGTCGACGCAACGTTTTATCCCTCCGTGTGTCCCGTGCCTGGAATGCCCTTCCGACACGTTATCCTTGCCCCTACATTAATGCTTTAAAAACGCCTTGATGAAATGCTTTCCAACTTGCATCACTTGATATAATTCGTTCCACTTGGAGGACGAACCAACACAAATCTAACCATGTGCTTAACGGCCCTCTCCGCAATGTGACGGTGAGGGTACATGCAGAAGTGTCCATGTGATTAGGTTGGATGTAGCTAAACTGGATTAACATACCACATCTGTCAAATGAAGAAACAAACAAGTGAGCGTTGTCGTTTCCTATTTTATTTCTCATGCACTTACTGAACTATAACAGCTCTCTATACTATTTTGCGTGTGCACATCCCATTCCCACTTCAAACTATCGTTATGCATTAGTGCATTTAACTCGGTGGACGCTTGAAATAATGATTTACTTAATCGATGATCCTTTAAATTTTAATTTTTACTGCCACCATCCTACGGGACTTGTCAAGCACACGCTTGTTTAGCCGTGATAAATCATTGTTCATCGTTCACGTTGATCTATTTTCTTACATGGAATCTAAAACTTTGGGCCTAATGACAACACGTTCAGCTGCGTCTGGGTTAGTATCACACTGGGGAGCTTGAACACATCGCTGCGGATTATTCGGAAATGTCAGCTGGGGGGCGTAGCCATTAAGCGTACTAGCTAACTTCCTTTGTTCCCTCACTTCCATTTTATTTTTAAGCAATCCTACATATTCCTCCAAAAGCTGTCTCAAGTCTGCAGGCAGGCATAACACCGCTGTTGATCTCTGCGAAATGAATCTCTCCAGCTCCGACATCTTAACGCGGATGGTGTCCACATAATTGTGCGCACGTCTCTTCAAGCTTTTTGCGTTTGGTTAGAGGTCAAACCACCGTCTTTCCCGCCAAAAGTGATTGAGATAGCGGCTTGCCTGCACGCATTCATGGAGGAATTTCAATTCCACCATGGATTCTTCCAGCCGAGTATTGAACTTCAGATACTCATTCAAGAGATTCAATGAATCAAGAGCAATACTGGTCTTTAACAAAGCAAATATTCCCATTGCATTAATATGAATCAATATCAGAAATCACTTCAGGGTAAAGCATTCTTTTACAAAGGCGAAATAAGGTTCTCAGGCAGCTCAATCAGGTCGCACCTCCTTGAATGTGACCATAAAGCTTCCGAGAATGACTTCAAAGTCACCTAATCACTATCTGAACACTTCTCTCAAGGATTCCGCAAACAGAGCTTATCGATCCACCATTCGAAGCTGGAATTATGTGTACAAAAACGATTCATACGGCTCATATTACTACCTCAGCCAACTGACACTGTTACTTAGTTATTTGGTTGTTATCTTACCTACTTAATTACTTCGGACTACTGAGCTTTGTGTATGCATGATTATTTTGTCCACTTAGTGTCTCATCTGTATCCCTGTCTCAAGTTATCGATTTTGATTGTTCAAACAGGCCAGAAGTCAATCCCAGCCCGAGTTGCCGCTTTCCCCACATTTAGTGCTATGTAAACGTTAGGGTCTGATGAAAGTTTACGGAAAAGAATTCTCTGCTCTGAAATGATTTCTGATATTGATTCATAGTAATGAAATAGGGGTATTTGCTTTGCTGAAGACTGTAGTGTACCGGAAAACAAGCTCTTTTAGTATTTTGTAACATTGGATTTGACGGTTGTTTTAACCTCCGAAACGTCCATTTGTTTTACTGACTGCACGTCCGTTGACACAAACCGTTTTGGTGAGTACCTCACTGCACGTTTCTCGCTCTGTCTGATTCGCTTCCTATTCTTGTAGCCTGCACAATATACGTTAGGTTCAGTCGCCTCCGACTTCTATACTGTCGTATTTGACACGTCTTACGTGTCACTGCTTACCGACTAGTATCCCAGGCTCCGCCCAACAAGACCAGCGTTTATCTCTATTTATCTTTATCTTCTCTTTAACACGCTGAAAGGAAATGGGTACCTTGTAGCTTTCATCAAAAAGCATTCCAAACAGCCTGGTGCTGTCAAGTGTGTCGCCACAGTGCCCATAAAGGATGTATTCCTTACAGTTCCTTTTAAAGCTGATGTTGCGCTCGAACCGTTGCATAGAAAAATCTCGACGGCAGTGGCCAAGACATTTCCAGTCGCCAATCTACAACTACTCGCCGAAACAAGACCATTGATACTTCAGTGCTTAAAGGATAAATTCCGAGTTTGGTCCGACTCGTTTGTCTTATACCAGTTCACCTGCACCCGTGGTGTTAGGTGTGTAGTGGTCGAAGCAATACTAGGAAGGCTTCAGTCCCTTAGTAGACGCAAAAACTCGGAAAGAATCAACTCCGTCTAACCACAGTTGAGTTCGAATGGTAGATTGCGTTATACCTGTGACACACGTCAAGCACGATGGAAATAGACGTTCGATAGTAATTCCTAGTCTAAAATCTGATTCGCAAGCACACTGGACGGCACCGTACGCAAGCAGAATAAGCACAGCCAAAAATACGCACAATGGAGTGCGGGGCACGAAGAACTATATTGTAATCGTTAATTCAAACGAATTGTACAAAAGATGTCATGTTAAAATTAATGATAGGAAAGACAAAATGTGTAAGATTAATAACCACTATAGTTGTCTTGGACATACGCCCAGGTGTTTTTCCAAAAGAATCCTTGAACATTGTCCCACGTCATTATGAAAAGGCACCGTAAAATCCATCAACAGTTCCGTTTTACAACACTTGGTTGACACTGGACACCTAGTCCAGATAAAGTAGTCATTTGAAGTCGATTTTACCATCGCAAAACGCCACCCAAAACAGCTTAAGAAACATCTGTTGACCATTTATGATGCCATTTCAATCAAGCTTCTGAAACCGGAGCCGTGCAAACAGCGCACATTGTTAGAAGCTTTGAAATTACCTTGGCCACAAACTGTGTCTTTCGTTTCACCTCGGCCTTCAAGAATGACATATGCCTAGGCTTGAGCAAGTGCTTCCTCATGCGACAGTCTGATTGATCAAATCATTGATTTAGCTTTCAAACTGTCTGGTGAATGAGTTGGCCGCTTTTTTTATAGTCTTGTACCCAAACTACACAAGCCTCTACGAACTTTATTCTAACCTCTAACTTTTTTCTACCTACTTGTACTCGCCCGATGAGAAGTATCGAAACGAATATTCTTCGCGCATTTACTAAATACATAAACCGGCAACCAGCCAAAAAACTACTGATGGCCGGCCACCTAACGATCTGCTTAAAAATAAACACAAATTTGATATTCGTCGCAGTTAGGTTTTAAATCGTGATCGTCGGGCCCAGTGGCGTAACCTGCTGACTACTTGGCGTTAGCCTCTAGTGGTCATGAGTTCGATCCCCAGTAGAGGACCGAATGATGCGCACCTATGAGGAGCCGCATAGCGCGAAACGCACGTCTGGTGAGTTCCGGATTAGTAGCTTACCTACGCGGGTTGGAATCTAATTGCGATGAAGCAAATCGAAAAACCCTGTCCTGCTTGTACACAAACAGTAAGTTGGCCGAACTTAGAGATCTCCATGGCTCACAACCACAGGACCTCGTCATTATTACAGAGATCTGGTTAAACCATAATCGATTCTGAGATCAGTTTACCCCCTCTGTCGCTGCTTCGGAACGGCAGAACTGAAGGGGTGGTGGTGTAATTCTGTATTATGATGCGAACCTTCGAGGGGAAATTATGGATCACCAGGAAATCCGCATTGCTAATTCGCTTTGGTGCCGGCTATGGTTGCGGAACAAGGACACATGTCGACTAGCCGTAAGTTGCCACACACTAGACTGCGTCGGAAATGGACTTCAAAATGAAGCACGCTTTTCAGGTTGCTTTGAACAAGTCCTACTGTTGTAAAGCTGCTTTCGTACTGCTGCACTGCTGCTATTCTGCGTCTGCGAGACTACGACCACCTGATTGCTCAGTCACGCGCCCAACTAACCGACGGGATACAGAAGGTCAAGGCTCCGTAAACAGGGAGTCTATTCTACACGATAGGCCAGTTCTATTTATTTGTGAACGAAATATACTAATTTTGGAAGTGTATGGCTCTCAGCCAATGTGAGTTAAGTCTGTCCCACGGATTTGCCATATTTGGCAGGATGGTTCGCCTCCGTTGACTCGGGCTTGTATTTGCTGGCCAATCAGTTTGCACCCGATTCCAAAATTGGGCAAGACAGTCGGAACTCGTTCCACACTAGTGCTGGTGACCTTCGCATGCAGCAGACAGCTCACGTGCTCCGCGGTAAGCTTGTGCGCGACCTCGTATCTGGATATTGGCTCCGCTTATCTCTCTATTACCTACAACCACATTCATATCTCCGGAGACTCTAATTTGCATGGAAACACCAGCAACCAATGGCGCACAGTTTAAGACCTGTTTGCAACCACGTAACTTCTCCCATCAGATTTCGAAGTGCTAACAAGTCGTCGATACTTGCTCTTGTGCTCACCAACAAAGAACTCATAGTCGACAAAATGGTTACTAGCACGCCACTGGGTCGCCGTGACCATGTTACTCGACTACTTGTCTATGTATGCTATGCGGTAGATCCTGAAAAGAATGATGAAATATGTACTGTCACGCACTACAACGTGTTATCTATGCTTGTTAAGGATATATCTGACTTTCTTAACCGAATGCCCGCAGACGTCGCCTGGGAAACCTTCAAGAAGACGTTTGGCACACTGGTAGCGCACGCATCGGAATAGAAGTCCTTCCAACGTAAAATCAAAAAGAAGTCGTTTCGGAAGAGAAGAACACGTAAATGTATGTTCCTCTGGATTTTGGCATGACGAGCTAGCAAGGGCTGCCCGAATGCCGAAACCTGGAATGAGTACGTGGCACATCGTGACTTCCGTGGGAAATTGCTCCGCGAGGACAGCAGTAATTAACGAAGCGATTTCAGCACGGACCGCAACCTCATATACAGGCACGTTAATCGCCTTCGTAAGCTGAAGCACGAAATTCCAGCACTGGTCACAGCCGATGGTTGCACGCGGTCAACAATGGAAGTAGTCGCTTTCCTACGGCTTCATTACTGCCAAACTTTCCAGAAGGTAACTATCCCAGATATTCTCGTTTCTAGTACTCCACCGTCGAGTTTCTACAACATCACCTTTACTGCGGAAGTTGTGCCGTAGTAGTTGTTATTCCTGCGTATCCACAGTTCTCCTGGAGTCGACAACATCCGACCGAAGGCTCTGTGGACATTAGCTTGTAATCTAGCAGAACCACTGGCCGTTTTCTACCAGCGATTTCTAGATGAGAACCATATTCCATCAGTATGGAAGCGAAGGGTCATCACTCCCATTCATAAGAGCGGTAGCCGCACTGACCATACCAATTAACATCCAATAACGCTACTTCCTGTGCTATCAAAATTCCTGAAATGAGACATCGTAGATGCGCTGATGCAGTATCTGGAAAGCCGCAAGTTAACAGCCTCAGTGCAATATGGCTTCCGTTGAAAGCTTTCTTGTAATGCTAACCTATTAACTAAACCTAATAGCTGGACTGAAGACGTTGATGATGGAGCAGATGTCGAAAACATTTGATCGCTTAGGCCATCGAATTCTCTTTCACAAACTTCGGAACTACAGCATTGGCTACCCAATCCTCCTGTGAACAAACACTTTCTTACACGGACGTCAATTGGAGTTAAGAGTCCGGGAATCTCTGTCCGGTGCAATTGGTGTGGAGCAGTGCCGTAGCAACTACTTTGTCGCTTGGGGTGGTGATAACATTTTCGCCGTGAGTGAGGGCAGGATAGGCGCGCGAAGGTCACACAATCGGCTCAGGATAAAGTCCATATTAGTTTTCGATAAAATGTATGGTCGTTTATGACACTGAGGTATATGTGGCGAAAGTGGTCACAGTGGGACAGATAAAGGGATTGATGGGAAGTACATTTGCACAAGTGTGACACATGGCGCAACTGTGTTGTTAGTCATACAGAGTAACATTAAAATCTGCGGCCCTCAGCTTATCCGGATGTTTTGCCCTTTGTACTTAATACTGAACAGTCGACGGTACTAAAAATGCCGTCCCCTGCCACATGCCGCCCGGGACGGACGTCCCCACACGTCCCCTATGCTACGCCTCTGCTGTGGAGTTTGGTGTACCAAAGACTCGATGCTAGGGCCTCGTCTATTCTTAGTTTCCACAAACGGTCTGACGTGATAAAGTGCTTCCGATTTCCTATTTTTCGCAGATTATATCAAAATATGGTGAGCGATCGGAGGACCGGACGACCAGGAACGGCTTCAATGCGACTTAACACGATTGCGAACTAAGTTCAGAATGCACTAGCATTCAACGTAGACACATGTCGCGTTGTGCACTTACGCCATAGACATGACTACACGTATTTGTTTTGGGCACACGGATTGCAGCTCGGCTCCAAGAAACGTGAACTTGATGTGCTTGTACAGAGTGACATCAACTTCAAAACAAGCTGGGATAGCTGCGACAAGGGGCAACTCACATGTCGGCCTGCTGCGAAGAGCACTCGGGAGATTTGACTCAGCAATCTTCGTACTGATGCACAATTCCTACGTGCGACCTGACATTGAATACGCCCTCCAAGTTTGACAATCTTGATTGAAGCGTGACCTAGGAGCGTTAGATGCACCAACACGAAGAGCAACAAAGTATGTAAAGGGCCTACTCATTCACTCTTACCAGCGAAGACTGAAGCTGCTGAGAGTTTCCAGCGGACGCTACCGAAGGCTGTGAGTCGATCTCATATTAGCGTGCCAGACAATGAGTGACTCCAACCACGTATGCCGCCTGTTGCTGGAACTTCGACACAACACGCAGTTCAGAAGTAACTATTTGCAACGGTATGTTGGTATTCGCCTACGCATTCGGAACGAACAGACAAGAGGCCGCTCGATAGATTGTCCGCCGCCAGTCGAGCAGCAATGCATACGCGCGTGGGCCATAATCGCTTTGTAAACCCGATCGACCGATGCTTAATTTCCGCCAGAGGTAGCCACTCAAGAAAGAGCAAATCGGAGTGTAAGTTGTCCAATAAAAATATGTTGCATTTTGATCCAAATAGAATCTGAGCGCTGCCAAATCTTCATTTTTGATTCTCGGAGGGGGCTACATGACGGTGAGAAAGATACTCAAAGCTGCCGTCGGTCTACGCTGAGTCATTTCGTCCCGGGTAGTGACTATGTGCTTCCTTGGGTCGAACACACCAAACGGTTGGGCTAGTTTAGTTCCGTTGGACAACTATGATCTGAGCACCGAAGTGCGGTAGATCCAATTGTCACGGCTCACACCGTAAGAATAACAACAACAACAACAACAACAACAACAACAACAACAACAACAACAACAACAACAACAACAACAACAACAACAACAACAACAACAACAACAACAACAACGCTAGAGCTGTGGGTTTGGGTCTAAATAGTACGTAGAATGTAACCCCATTAACGAGTACGGCGTGCTTGAGTCGTTAATACGTACCGACCCGCATGGCAACTGCGCTTGCACAGGAGCTGCACAAGTCCGCAGCTTTGCAAGTCACCCAGTCATCTAATTTCCCGCTCCATGCAATAGTGCACAGACCAGCAGATGCGAACCGATGCTGTCTCACTAGCCCGATTCATGATGCAGTGCCCCACTACACGTAGTACGGCGGCCACTTAGGCTGCACATGACGCTTGTGGACTCAAACACAGGCGACCACCTTTCAACCTGTATTTCACTGGCAAATTGCGCAGGCCCCTTTTGTTGATTCACTCGCAAACATCTCATAACATCTTAGCATCACAGACCCCGATCATTTGTACTCATGCGTCTGTGACTGTCCTGATATCAGGACACACCGAACTTGTGCAGCCGTAGGCCGTTTCAAGCCCGATCGTTGGTAGGTCATCCAAATCCATAGGCTGCGCAAATTGTGGGCTCAAACCCAGTGCCAAACTAGCCCTAAGATGGCTAATGAGTTGTCGCATTGCCCAGTGAAGGGGGGCTCCACTGGTGCCGTGTGCAAGCATGGATTTACGTACATGGCAATCCACTTACGCCCACTCGACCCCCAACCCAGTCACACCACGTGAGTTTGGACAACTTTGTGACCTTAACTTGCTTGGAACTAGCTTCAGAGTATCCACTCGTCACTGTATACTAGTTAGAACGCCCACACCTTTCCCGTGCACACTATCAACCCACACTATCCATGCAAGGGTTATTCATCTACCCTCATTCGCTGATTTGGGCTATCTCAATTCCAGGACAGTGCGCGCTTAGTGCGTCGCGGACACTGGGTGCAGTTCAACTGCGTTAACGACCAAGTTCAATTGGCTCACGAATGCAGGTCAGATCCTTAAGGTGTAACTCAATTGCACTATGGATGCAATCAGTCTGGAAATGGTGCAGTGCACGTACAACAAGTGAAAGTCACAGACGAAGAGTGAAGAAAAAGAGTTCGCTGATCTTAGGAACTATCATTGTACAGAGCATAGCGCATGACAGTGGTTGGTGCAAGAACTTCACGGAGACAGGGTAACTCTGAGGGTGGTAAAGGGTAAAGTCATACAATTAGTAATGAAAGAGGCTGAATCATTAAAGTTAGCTACCGCAACAGGTTCGTTGTTGTCACGAGAGTGAAATAGACATTAGTTCGTTGCCTCCCCATTGTGTGCGGCCACATTGGCTGACGAAACTGTGCGTTCACACAATCAGTTCATTCGGTTGGTGTAGTGTGAAACACAAACGTCTGAGACACAAGGGGAACGCACCTGTGCAATTCATGACGATGGTGTGCGCGCATGTGCGCCAACGCAACACGCTTCGGAGGCAAATAAGTAAGTGCACCACCGTCGTGTTCCGTACAAGGCAGGCGCATACGTTACCTTGTTAACTCCGGAATACAGAGCCATATCGTAAACACATCTAACGGCCCACCAAATTGATCTTTTGTGCACACAAATACATACCGAAGTTGGCATGATCAGAAACGGTTGTCGGAAATGGGAGTCATACGAGATATACCGGACGGATCGAGAATGATATGTTCAAGACACAGACCAGGATGGCCTCCGCTGGGCAACAAGCCGTTCTCCTGTTTCTCCTCATTTCTTCAGGGCGCAGCTCCCGTTCAGCTACTTGTCCGCCGTCGTGCAAGTGTACATCAGCTGGTGAAGGCATGGCCGCTGTCAAGCAGCCTTACCAAGAAGACCGGTTACAGTCGCAAACAGTGGGACAGCCCATGGCCTCGTGTTGGATTCCATCCGACCTACCTCAGCTGCAGTGTGCATCTGACTGGGAGATCCTGCATTTACAGGTGTTGAGAGGCCATCATGAATTAAGGAGAGAAACCATTTCGGAATCTGGTAGCCACCCAATCACCATCTCTTCCGATCTGTTCATAAAATGTGGATCAGTTACTCGATTGGCCATCTGGGAACACAGCCAGTTCACCACACTGCCCAGATACATTTTACGACCGCTAATAAATCTCACTCGTTTGATTATACAGGTTAAAAGTTTGAATACGTTACCGGATCACTTTTTAGCCTTCCTTCCGAAGCTTACCTTTGTGATGATTTCAAAGTCTCGACAACTGCATGAAATCGGACGGATGACATTTGAACCATGCCCAGAGAGTTTGCAAACGTTGTGGTTAAACAGCAACAAAATTAGCGGAAAGTTGCCTGCGGGGCTCTTCCACCAGTGCAATTTGAGGACCTTGTGGCTAAACGATAATCAGCTGGAAATGCTGGATTGGGGGAGTTTGCAGGGGCTTGGCAACCTAACGATTTTGCGATTGGATCAAAACAAACTACGTAATTCACTTGAACAGAGCTTAGGGTATCGAGAAGACACGAAAACGACCGCTTTGAAATCCACTCCGATGCTCAAGTCGCTGAACTTGGCTTCAAACCAGCTGTCCTCTATAGAGGGTTCCCAGTGGTCTGGTCAGTGCGAACTTGCTCACTACAATCGAAAAGGACTTTGCTACTTGGAAGAACTTAACTTATCAAATAACCAGCTACAGTGGCTTGATCCGTACGCTTTTCAGGGCTTGCCAGCGTTACGGATACTAAAATTGGAAGGCAATGTTAATTTATACGCTCCAGATGCATCAAACGGTCTAATCTTAACGATGTATGTCATAGGGATAGCCAACAAAAGACTCACATCAGTTACCATAAACGTACCAAGTGATGGATCTGGAACATCCCCTCCTTACGTACTCGATGTGTGCGACGAGGGTTCGATATTGATTCAAGCGATTTCGCGTCCTCTGAGACGACTGCTGACGTACTTCAACGAAAGTAACTGCATTCGACTATCCAACGAGGTTGATACAGCTAGTGTCGCTGACTCGCCGCAGCAGGTACAGGGAAGGAGAATGGGTTTAGTTCAAGAGAAGAGACCGCATGGAACTCCCGCAAGTGCAAACAGGACGTTCAAGGAAGTGAATCCATTCGTAAGAGTCATTAAGCAAGGTGATGGTCTTACGCTGATTTTGCTCTGTCTATGTTTCCTCATAAGCGGGATGCTGTTATCAGTTGTACCATTTACTCTTGTCGCCTGTTGTTGTCTGAAAGATCAGGATCGTCTCGAACGTCGTAAACGTGTCCTTACAGGTCATACCAAGCAAAAAAATTTCGATTTGCTGAAACATGCCCCAAATGTGGGTCTTTTATCCACCCAGCATCTGAGAATGGCTTCACATGGAGGAGCTGATGTGGTGTCTCCGTTGCGTCCGACTCGTTCGCTGCTGCCAATGAACCTGAGTCCGATGAGCTTCTCTCCTGGTCACATGGGACCGCCAGTCAATCAGGTGGACACGGAGCATGAAAGGCGAGTGAACTCAACAGGAAATGTCTACCATCAAATTGATCATCACCAGTTCCAACAATCAAACGCGTGGTTTCTGAATGGAGGTTTGGTGACACGGCACCCGCACATCCAGCAAGAAAAGAGATTAGTCCCACTGCCATTCGAAACACGGCCCCTGCTTCAGTCTTCGGTTGGCACTGGAGCCAGTTCGGTGTATATGCCAACGGCGGAGAGTTCGATGGGTGGCTCAGCTTATAGCTTAGTCACGCTCACTTCCAAACACGCTCGATCGCCTGCTACACCGGGGCGATTCAAGGCCCTACCGGTTCGACGAGAATGAACTGTTTATACCTGGCGACATATTTCGCGCACCTATGTATCTATCGCTTGATTCGCTGCTTTCTTTGGAAAGAAGAAATCCATTTGACTGCGCTGGACTGCCGATGAGTAAACACCATCAAAATTCTCCACGCTGATGGAAGCGCTTCAGTGTTAAATGGAGACCACATACATACATGATATGTACTTTGAATAAAGGAATATAATAACTGACGTGAAGATAAACTGAAGAATTATGCGAACCATGAGATGTTTATAATTACTATGTTGTGCAATATGTTCCGTGAGTTCCACTGCCTCATTCATTGAATTGATTCATTTTGTTGGTCGGAACGATGTGATATACAGATAGATGAGTTGATGGAAATGAAATATTCCCCGTACATATTTTTAGGCATTGCAGCCCCAGCATGCGTCTATTCGAGGGGCAGAAAAAATTATCGCTGCTTCGAAATAGGCTGGTAACTAAATGTATAAAGAAGATATCAAATGTTTTGTTGAATAGGTGCAAACGGATGGATAAAAATAGACCGCAATGCACACTTTTTGAAGATTGTACCCAACGGAGTCTATCCACCGCGTTGTTGTGGGGCGTCCGCGACTGAGGTCTGTTGGTATGACAGTAGTGGGAAATATTAATCGGGTCGTTCTGGGTTACCGTCCTGATGCTCACTCATAATGACCTACACGGTTGTAGTTGTGGAATGAAGAAGATCGAATTTGCTTGAATACACAGCTACACACTTGAGTTAAGTGTGATGGAGGAAAGCTCCTTAGCTCAGGTTCGCGATAATTGAAGCGAAGCATTCTTGGCAGCGCGATAATTTCGCGTCGTGTGGACAGCTGCTCTTATGCTAGCGGTGTACGAGACGTATCGGTTCCGGCAGACAGGTGTAGTGCAACCTAGGTTCTGAATTCGTTAGTCGAACTATTAAATCTAGCATCCGAAAGGCAGCTCCGCGTGACACACAGATGACTTTTAGGGCATTGAAAATTGCATTCAGCAGCACCTACGTTACAACAAAGTGCATTTGGACCGGCTGGCTTGCGTCGAACGGAAATTGGGAGTGTGGGAGATGCAGTCAGAATGCACTAATTGTGTGATGATAACGCTGAGTTCGGGAAGCTTAATTTGACGCATTCACCAGTTTTATGATCACTGAATTACTCAAAATTGGATTCATAAGATTGGTAGCTAAACGTAGACTCGGACAGAAAAAATGGTTACCATGCTACAGGAACTTGAGAACGAAAAGTGCAGCTGTGTTTGGTAAGTGAAACCTTTTTTGGAGCTGTAACGAAACCAATAGAACCAACAGTATACAAAATAGTGATGTTTGTCACTTGAAAGCGGCTAATAGTCCAGTTTTCCTTGCGCCGCAAGTCGATGTTGGCAGGCCGACGGATGATGGTCCGTTTCGAACGCAGTATTTCACGAAATGTCGATGTCGACTGTTCAGTTGCTGCGGTGTTCGCCCAGCTGGACGATTTGGTTGCAGACTTTTCGCAACCAGTCGAAATGGTATTATTGTCAATGTGCAAGAAGAGTTGGCGGTTTCATCAACCGCTATCTCTTGAGCATTGGTGATGTCCCTTCGGTTGGTGACTAAACTTTGCGACCAAATTTTTCAGCTTGTAGAACACTGCAACAACTGAACAGTCAACCTTGTTTACACATGATTTCGCCTTTTGGGGACTAACTTTGCCAACATTTCAGATGTGGGATGGAAGCTTGACGTTCAGATATGAATACGTGGCGAGTGAACATGACGTTGACGTTTGTGAGAACTTCTCTAGTAAGCGTTTCTGAGCAAAATGAAACTAAAGATGAAAAGGACATGGAAATTAGTTTGGCAAAACCCGAGATGGATACTCAGTTCCAACTCTTATTTATGCATATAACACGCAACTATAGTTACGTTATTTTTAATGGCTTGGTCTACTCAGTGCGAATGAGCACCTCAAGCAAGCCGACTACACTCGTATTTCATGCAGGGGCTTGGCTGGCACAAAGTATAAACCAACAGCGTCGATCAATAACACAAAAGGAAAAGAAAGAGGATGAACAATGAACAATAATATATTACGTAAAAAAGCGATTGCTTTACAAGTCCCGTAGGATGATTGAAGTGAAAGCAAACATAATTGTAAATCGTCAGTTTAAGCGTCTAGTGAACTCAAGTGCCCCTTATTCATAGAAACGTTGTAGAATGTGTACTGAATTGTTACTGTAGAGCAATATGGGAAGTAATATGGGTAAGGCATGTCTTAAGGACAAGAGAAACGACCAACGCTTACTCGTGCGCCGCTTTCTTGGACTGGGGTAATTGATGAATGCAGTTGTAATATATCCGAAACTATATTCCACAACAGCAGTGTGTAAATAGTGAAGCACAAAAGCTGGGAATGAGCACCGTTGGTTCGCGTTTGTTTGACGTGGACATCTCTGATTATATAGCGTAATGTAGGTGGATAAGCGAATCATCCAGACGTCTTTTGAATACCGTTAGCGTGGGGGAAGAAACGACGTATGTGGGAAGAGCGTTCCAGTGTTCGCATACACGAAGGGAAAAGAAATTCCGGCGGCATTCCAACCGGCTGTATTGTGTGGCCAGCTTTAGCTGGTGTCCTCTGAGTGTTGTATTGCTATTCAGCTTTAGTAGGTGACGACAACAATGGTTTGGATTCCTCAGGATCATATAAGTCATTATCAAGTCGCCACACAGGCGTCGATATTGTCCACTGTAAACCCCGAGGGTTTTCAGCCTCAACCGGTAAGGGAGATGAAACAGGCCCCTTACGTTCTTGGTCGCCCTTCGTTGTGTCAGTTCAAGAGCGGTAAGGTCTTGCTTTTGCCATGGTTGCCAGGTGTGGATGGCGTACTCAGAATGAGGCCGAATGTAGGCGTTGAGCATCTGAGAAAAGATGGAAGGATCGAAGCGCCCGAATGCCCTCTGCAAAAGGCCAAGGGTTTGGTTACATTTTTGGAGGCTTTCTCGGCCTGACGGAACAGCCCAGATCTTCCTGCACTACCACTCCTAGATCGCATTCCGTTGTAGTGCGCTGCAATATTTGATCCCCCAGTCTGTATTCGCAAGTGGTTTTATGGCGTATGCTCAACACCTTGCACTTTGTAGCCTTGAACTGAAGCAAGTTCTGAGTCGACCATTCGTAGACCCTGTCCAGATCATCCTGAAGTGCTGCATTGTCGCTGGTTGTTCTAATGGCTCGCCATATCTTGAGATCATCAGCGAAGAGTAAGGAGTTGGAGTGGATTAGTGTCGCGAGATCGTTTATGTGAATCAGGAATAGTCGTGGACCAAGTACAGAGCCCTGGGGCACTTCACACTTAACGTCGATTGGGTTAGAGATGACAAGTTACAATTAAATTCAGTGTAATATGTACGAGTACGAACAGTTGACCAGTATGTGGGGACAATGCAGTAACAGTAAGACAGCATCACGGTGGCATTATGAGAAACCTTACCGTAAAGCTAACTCATTGTCATACATACAGCAAAAGGTCACTTGAATAAGCGGCGACAGAAATTAGGCCACCGATGCCGGTTGAATGCGATACCCTGTGACTTTTTCTATGAAATCACGGGATGAGCCCCTCGGAGCACAGGTTAGTTACTCTAACAATGCTGCGTTTAGTAACCAGCAACTTCGGATAAGACAAACAAAGCCACTCTCGAAAAAAAATGGCGGGCATACGTAAAACGTAACTAAGGCACCTTGCGTGCCTCCCGTTGTTCATTGTTGTGGACACACTAGCGCCAATCGACGTCATCAAGTAGCCGTCGGTGACGATAGCTATAGATATGAGATCTGCAGACAAGTGTAACAAAGGTTCACTGTAGTACGGAAGCACGGCCCTCACCGTGAACCTTGGGGACCAAAGGAAAGCCACTCATGAAGTTAATTACCTCAAATCCATATACGCAAGTCCGATTTGCGGATTAGGTGAATTAATTTCGGTAGTGACGTGCCCCTCATCGCTAGTATAGCCACCGAGTTAGTTGAATTGATTGCCCCGTCTATTTCTTTGTCGTCAATTTTCAAATGGCAAGTGAGCGGTCATCGGTCTTACAATAGCACATCACACTCTAAAGGCACCACGTATAGATATAAGCCAGGACAATCTCAGAGGGCTTGTCCAGCAATGACTGTACTTTCCTGCGCTTGTCAAATAGTAAAACATTGTTATGTTGTCGAGAGTAAGCAATTTCTTTCTTTCATAGTCCAGATCAGCTGGCTTTTTTATTGCTAGCACTTTATTTCCTACTCAGTGAGATCTACAACAAAAGACTCCATTTTGAAGTGGAAGATAAACTGAAAACTTGTCATCGAGAACGTATTTCATAACCCGTTGCAAAAGTTGACGTGATTTACGGTGGCCAAGTAAGTAGAGTCAAATGAAAAGAACGATCGACCGATTTGTAAGTTTCCGTTCTGGTCGAAATCTCTCCTGCTGTTCCCATAGCAAGGGTGTGCGTCCAGTATAAAGCGATGAACTACGATGGATGCCCGTAGCTTAAACACTACCGATATTAGGCTGATACTCCTGGGAGTATCACAAACATTTCGACCACTATGGCTGGTTCGCCTCAGCCGGATATCCGAGACAGGCTCCTGTTCCAGCATTTGTTCGGACAGACGAGTCAATACCTCGCAAATAGCCTCACTGTTACCCCTAAATGGATCGGATATAAGGGAATCCGAACTAGCAGCGCATGACCTGCGCATGAGCGAGCCTACGTTTCGAAACCAAAGTTTAGCTGTGCTCTCTAGATCGATTGGCTGCGGATTGACCTGCGCAGCGAAGCGGCTCAGAGACAGGAATTCAATAGAATAATTAATTGAGGCATTTTACCCAAAGATCCCGCAGTGTTCCTTATTGTGAAGTAGAGAAAAAGACACTAGCGGTAGATCCGGACCTCGTGCTGCCATATAACTACAGGCGATCGCATGTAAGCTGGGATAATGCGTGGCCGCTAGCTCCCACACCGATTTGAATCGGTAACCAGTGAAGTACAGGCCGAACACTTGAATTAGTCCGTCACCGGCAGGACTATTTTGAGTCTGAGCACCAATGCGCCGATCGTTCTCCTTCAGGGAAGAGTTTTGAAGACCAAAGAGCCGATTATTTGGTACAGCTTATGGTAGTTACCCACTTGTTGCATCAAATCCATTTTCTAAGCGTTCTGAGCTCATAGTACTTCTTCGTCAGCACACAGGTTCGGTTTAAGCTAGAAACAGATTTGCCTGGTTACATTTTATTCGGTACCAACAAGGATTCTTCTGCATTCCAACAGGTTCACCAACCTCTCCGACACACGGGGTCCGGTGCGCTGATAAGTGATAGTGCTCAGGCAGAAGCTCCAGCGTTTCGCATAGAAGCAGAAATTAAAATCTATCGAAATCCGACATTACAGTTAAGAGAAAACCAAGGAATGCTGATAAGCTTAGACAGAGATAGTTTGTTTCTCGAAAAATGGAGATGCAACCCACTTGCATGGTAGGGTTGTACCAAAATGATTAAAAATAAACAAATCGAGAGCATGGGATGTCAAACGAGTAATATGCATCGATCGTAATTGATGAAGTGTACACAGCAGCAGATACGTTCAACCGTTTTCTCCTATGACTCTCTACTGGGGGACACCAATGGTAATTGCTAGTTTCCTGTTACCTCGCTACAGTGATAATCGACCACAACAGTAGTATGCGTTCATGTTCTGGCCTGCAGTGGTAAAGTACTTTTGGAGAGCTTGTACTCAGTGCAGACAGCAAAATAACATAAACCATGACTTCCTGACCTCGGGAGGAGATAATCGTCAATCGATGACGTCACTTGCAGCACTTTCAGGTAAATTTCAAGTTGGGTCGGCGACGGACTATGACAGGAGCAGAGCAGACGCACATGTGCTCGTGTGTCTAATGACAATGTGACCAGCATGCGTTCATCACAGACCACCGGTTGTGGGACACTAGGTGGAGCACAGGAAATTATTGTGCCTGAAGCTGCTGCTGCTTAAATGTGGTCGAGACATGGCATAAAGTTGTCATAAACACTCACTGTCGCATGTGCACTGGAAACAAAACTAGAACATGCCACTAAAATAAGCTTTGTAGGGGCTTGTGAAACAATAGAACAATGGTATATTACGGGTAAAAAAGACAAATAGCTAACAAGTTCGAAGGATGGCCAGAAGGAGAACCACAAGATGGTGAAAGGAAAATAAAGTGTTAAGAGAGAAATCGTGTGATTGACTCACCAGTGTTCACACAGAGGCATGTAGAAAGCAGCCAACCTCAATTGTGTAGATTATTGCTGGTTGTGCAACGTTCGTCACCTTATATCATCGTCTGTGTACACAGGCTATATCCAGTGATGTAGGTAGGTTACGGCAAGGTTGAGGTGTTTCTTAAACACAGCTAAACTGGGGCAGAAACAAAATAATTTGGGATGGCGTTTCACGGTTGGTAGACATGGAGAGAGAAAAAGATTCAGCGACATTCTAGCCGACTCCCTTTCGTGGTAACTTGCACTGGTAGTCCCTCAAGTTCATGTTGTGACTAAGTTGCAGTAGGTTGCGGTAGATGTGGCTGGGATTCATCAGAACCTGGTAGGTCATTATTAAGTCCTAACGAGCACGCTGATATGTAGGGTTAAACAACACTTTGAGGTGCTCGATAGCTTTTGCTATGGAGTCTCGAGTGCTGAGAGATCGTGCTTGCACCAGGGCTGCCATGCCTTGGTTGGGTAGCCCACATTCGGTCCCACGTGTGTGTTTAGCAACTGAAGACAGACAGATGGATCAGACCACCTAAATGTCCTCCGCAGCATGCCAACGTGTTGGTTCCCAATCTTTTACGTTTTCTCAGATTGTTCTGATCAGCCCAGCTCAGCCTAGATTAGCACCCCAAGGTCACGCTCCTGGGTGAGTGCTTGCAGATCATGACCTGCTTACATTTAGATGAAACAAACAAGAGCAGATTGTGGAATGACCATCCATACGCCCAGTCTGTTAAGATTAGACGTTAGCCGTAGTAAGTTGGCAGAAACAACAAATAACGTGGAACGGGTTACAGCAAAAGTAACGCAGTTGGGCGTGTCTAAGCGCGCCTGAAAAAATCAATAGGTTTAAAGGAGCGTCAGACGTTGCTTACTAATCAACACGTGACAACACCCATCGTTGAGTCGGTTTGCGAATTCGGCTGGATCGTCCTCCGCCACTCGCTCTGTGCTAGAACGCGAGTCAGATTCCGCTACGGCCGGTGTATTTGTACCCCGGGGGCCTACGTAGTCAGAATGTTGGCGAACAGGCCGTCCGTCCGAAAGTTGCAGCTCGTTTTGACTTCCTGCAGAACCGAGCACAGTTGCTGGTTGCCAGCATTGTTCATGCGGTAGCCGAGTGTATACTGGTTGATCTTCTCTGAATATGCTTTCATCTTTTAACTCATCTGATGATACAGGCTTTCTCTGTAGCTCTTTTACTTCAATTCACGAGTTCGGAAACAACAAATGAAGCCTCCTCCTGAGATTTCTGCCGGGGACTTACCGGGGTCCCAGTGGGTGTGGAACGGTAGGTAAATAGGAAACGATCCAATTTCGTTTGCAAAGTTCCCACTCTCTGATTGGAGGGTTCAAATCCTGCTGTCTCTACCTGATGAGATGAAAATTACATCGAAATGCGTCGTGGCTGTGCAGTGTTTTCGGGTGGGCAATACCCAATTTCCATCTACTTTGAATACGGTCCCAGCGATCGCAGTGACTAAGGTTCATTTCAATGCGAATCACAGTCCATTAAATTGAGGTTGCGTGTCGCAATCCAATCACACAACGTGTAATCCAAACTTGACCCTCCAATTAGTCATCTACCGTTGTGACAAAAAGCGTTGCCCATCGTGACCCGGTAGCCAAAGCGGTAGTAATGTTGGCTGCTATTCCAATGGTCGTGGGTTCAAATCCTGCTGTCTCCACCTGATGAGATGAAAATTACATCGAAACGCGTCGTGGCTGTGCAGTGTTTTCGGGTGGGCAATACCCAATTTCCATCTATTCCCACTCTCTGCTTTAGTATGAGTTGTTTCACCGTTTGCACAGCACTTTTTGCTAAGCCGTTCGATGCCGGTTGATACGAAACCGTTTTGATATGTTGGATCCCATTGTTGAAAAGAAACTAAGTTCAGCACTGGTAAAAGGTAAACCATTATCTATACATAGAGCTTCCGGGATGCCAAACGTAACAAAGTTAGAGCGCATTTTATTAATGGTGGTTTCCGACGTCGTTTGGGTGACTGCATGCATATAAATCCACTTTGAATGTAGGTCGATGAGTAGAAGTAAGATCGTTCCGTTTATCGGTCCAAAGTAGTCAGCGTGGCTCCGTTGCCAGGGCTTGTTGGGCCACCGCCAGGGGTGTACTGGACTAGGCGTTTTACTACGTTGATGCGATTGACAAATATCACAGTTCCTCAATAAACTCTCTATGTCTGAATCGATTTTGGGCCACCAGCAATATCGCTTGGTAATGCTTTCATCCTCACCACTCCTGGATGTGCATCGTGAAGATCCTTAAGGAACTGTGACCGTGTCTTACTGGGAGCGACCAGTCGAGAGCCCCAGAAAATGCAGCAGTCGAATAGACGCAGCTCGTTTCTGCGCATTGTGAACGGTTGCAATTTCAGATGGCTAACCTACGTTCAAGAAGGGTTTTACCATTGACAGCACTGGGTCTCGGTCCGTCCATTGGAGGATTGTTGCGCTCCGTATTGATATTGTATCCAGATGGTGCATTAAATTGACCAGTTTAAATGGAGGGGCGCGTTCCTGTACAGTTTCAGTTACCGGTAGGCGGCTTAATGCATGGGCTGTGCAGTTGTTGACGCTCGTGAAATAAACCACCATGTAACTGTAGGCACTCAAGATTACAGCCCATCACTGCAGTCTGGGTGACATCATTTGTTGGATGCTCTTGGTTTCACCCAGTAAAGATAATAAGGGTTTATGGTCAGTGTGTAGCGCAAAAAATTTCCTAGAAGGACTGGTGGAACCTTTTTATCCCAAAGATTACAGCCAGCCCTTCTCTGTCCAATCGGGAATAATGCTTCTCCGCTGTTTGTAATGTACGCGAAGCGAATGCTATGGGAAGTATGGATCCGTCGTTTTCCCGGTGGCACAGAACAGCTCCGACCCCCAAGGGGATGCGTCGCACTGAAGAAGTTGTTTATTGAGATGAAAATGAACTAATGTTGGTGGAGAAGCGAGGGCTTGTTTAGCTTTAATGAATGCGTCTTATTGACGAGAATTCCTGCATCATGGCACATTTTTGTGTAATCATTCCTTTACTGGTATAATACTGTGGATGTATTTGGCAAAAATCGGCGATAGTTAGATATCATTCCCAAGAACGAACAATGTTCACCACTGTTCCTCGGCTTCGAACTTTTAGAATAGGTTTCACCTTGTCATTTAAAAATTGTAATCCACGTTTATCCAGCCGTTAGCCAAGGTAGCAAACGGAAGAGGAAAGAAATTCACATTTGAATTTCTTTAATTTAAATCTGATTCGTTCCAGTCGCTCGAGCACAACAGCGAGTGTCTGAAGATGTTTTTTATCACAGCGTCCGAGATAAGAATATCCTCCAGAAAAGTACAAGCGAAAGGTATATCCTTCAGCAGGTTGTCGATAATCCTCTGGAAGATGCCGGGGACGGAATTAATGCCAAAAGGCAAACGGGTATATTGGAGATGTCCTATATGTGTGGTAATAATAGTAAGTGTTATAACGGCCTCTTGATTATGCCACGCTCTGACGATCTGGTATCAACTCTTCTAGTCGGCTGAACAAATGTGACTTGGAACTATTTCACGCACGACAAAGTAACCAACCAAATTCGAAGTTGTACGACCCGTGAGACTTAGGCGCAACACGGTTACTCCGCGCGAGTTGAACGCGATCCTAGACCGAAGGCGATTTCACACGCAGCTACCCAAACCCGAGAAAACAAGACAAAAAGACAATCCTTTCGCATAGGTACCATTAACGATCAGACTCAAGTCGATTACAGCTCAGTGCAGCGCTTCTTTTATACCTCGATGGTGCCAATGATTTGCGTAAGCAAACCATGCAAGCAACGTAATTGGCACTATGCAAATATGCCAACGGAACATATTGAAAAGTGAATGTTGGTAGATGCGGAGGCTGGACTGGAAAACTGAATGTTTCTTAGGTAAAAAAGGCTGAATGTTTTGTGATTGAAGGGAGGTTGGCCGGAAACAGGAATATTTTCTGATGTACAAAGGCCAATCGAAACGTTAATGTCTCACGAGTTGGAAAGCTGATCGAAACGTGCACTTGTCTGAATCGAGTCTCATTGCCTTCCGTGGTTTAAGCTTGTGATCATTGTGGGGATGTTGGGTCCCTATAACAGTATGCTTCTTGGTAGGCTCGTTGAGCTCAATCTGAGAAGATGCATAGCTGAGATTAAGCTTGGCAAACTTTTCACCTCCAGCCAGTGTTGCGCATAAATCTTCAATGCGTGGCAACGGATACCTGACTAACATAGAAGATTGGTTACCAGTCATTTTGTAGTTACCACAAATACGTATAGAGCCGTCTGGCTTGATCGAAGGTGCAATTGGTGTACCTTAATTAGAAAGTTGTACAAGGGTAATAATACCTTGGTTTTGTAAGCAGGTTAATTAATCCTCCACTTTAAACCCCATGGCGTACGGTAGTGTGTACACCTTGATGAATTTGGGCCGAGTGTATTCCTTTAACATTATAGAAGCCTGAAAAATTTTCAACTTTCCCAGCCAGTCGGCAAAGATAGCTGAATATTGCTTTAGTAATGCTATAAATCCTGGACCTCAGCGGCTGTTTTTACTGCCTCCATTGTATCCGGAAAGGCGCGTATCCAGGTCGTTCCAAGCAGATTTTGGCGATCTCCCGAGGCCACCTATACAAAAAGTGTCTGTGTCATGCCGTATTGTATCTTTACCGAGCATTCACTAAGGACACATATCGGTTCACCGGTGTACGTGCGCAGAGCAGAGTTGCAAACTGAAAAGGGAGGCAGCCGTTCCACAGCGTTTGTTTTGATAATCGTCACTGATGCTCGCGTACGGATATTTATCTGCACCTTTTGTCCCTCAATGCGGACCGCATGTTGGGAACTGTATTCGACCATATGAGACGCAATTCGGACTGGCCCCCTCGGATTCATCCACTGTTTTAATGGGCTTCGTTCCCCTATAAGTCGTGTCCAAAAGAGATTTGACCGATCTGCATACTCGCGCCAAGTGACCAATACTTCCGCAACTTCTGCATACTGTTTTTTGATGTGGACAGTCCAATGCACAACTATGCCGCTCTCCCCAGCGATAGCTTACGAACGAACTGACGTTATAGGTGTCTTCTTAGATTTTGGAGTGCTATGAACCAATCGCAAATCCTTCGATGAGTCTTTTAGACTAAGCGTTGTTAATTGCTGCGTAAGATTTTCCCTCTGCTAGGCAATCAGGCAGGCTGTCTCCCACGTCAGCGAAAAATCATCCTGTGAAAGGATTTTCTCCCCCATATTCTAGTCTGGAATCCCAGAGATCAGGCACTGGAGCAACATGGTCTCTTCCAATCTAGCAGGCTCAATTTCGTTGTACTTACAGTGTGATACCGCCTGACGTATACGATCGATGAATTCGTTTACATTTTCGTCTGGTTTCTGGGAGTTTGAAGAAGAAGTACCTAGCTGTAAACACACTTTGGTGAACTCCCCAAACAGCGCTGAATGTATCCAGGGCAGTGGTTATAGTAGAGCAGACTTCGTCACTACGAAGGGTGTCAAAATATTTGACCTTCATCCCCAAGCAATTGTCGTAAACGTTTTACTTTGTGTTTCTCTGAAAGGGACACTGCTGGATTCAAGATGGGAAGCAACTCCAGATAATCAAGAAAAGCTTTTCGCCATCGATTCCAATTGTCCAAAGACGGTTTATCGGTAGAACAGGATCAGAAGATTTGTGGAGTGTTCGGCGCAGACATGTTACCTCATCGCCGTCGCCAAATATTAAGACTAGAGGTTAGCCGTAATAAGTTGGCAGCAGAGGGAAAACATGTAAGAAGTGTAGTATACTCAACAAATAACACGGGGTGGGTTACAGCATAAGTAACGAAGTTGGGCGTGCCTACGCGCGCATCCAAAAATCAATACGTTTTGAACCAGCGTCAGTCATTGATTATTACTCAACACGTGACACACTAGGTCCCACTGAAGTGCATTATGATTTCCTGGGTAGGTGATCGAACGCCACCACTTGATACCATTAGTGAAAGGCAAGAAATCCGAGGGAATCAGATGCGTAAGCTCGTTACTAAACACGAGAAACAGACGCGGCCCCCGAACTGATCCTTGTGGAATTCCGCATTCGAAAGGAATCGGATTGGACAGCGCATCGCGAACTCTAACCTGCAGTTGTCGATTCTACAGAAAATTCCTGATCCACCCAAGGACAAGATCCAAGTACTTAGCTTTCGAGCCGATCTGCTTGTGCGCTGATATATTCGATAACCGGAACTACACTTGACCGGGTCGCACTAGGGTCATGAAGTTCCAGTTTCGTGATAGAGAGCATTGCTGGCAGTATCACCACTGCAGACGACGAAGCATGGGTATCAAACATCAAAAAGCAGTTTAGCACAGTTCCGCTCGCTGGTTTTGATCGGTCGTATAAAACAGGATGTATGCATAAAATGATTCACGGAAATCAACACGGCCAGTGATGACGTAGCCACTGGAGCTGGGGAGGATGCACATCCCATCTGAACTTGTGGTTGAGGCACCAGCGTACAGGAACAGATGTAACCAACACTGAGAGATGTATAGAGTACAATCAATTCTATAACTGAGTGAGTCGGGTGAATCTAATTTCAGTTACAATCTTCTCACTAGACGCGATTGAGAAATAGGCACTTTACTGCTCCACAAAACTAGCTTACTCGAAGGAAAAAGCAGAAGGCCAATGAACTTGACAAAATAAAGTGTTAACCGCCGTCAACAAAACACTGTACAACTGCCTTGACTGTATTTATAGGTCTCTTATTGACCTACGACTTCTGGAATTGGAAGGTCAACTACCAAGGTTCCCCATAGATTTGGCCAACGTCAGGTGGTTGGTAGTCACGTGCAGCACTTAGAACCTACCAGAACGTTCGAAATCGTTGCGATAATCCTTAATAATCGATTAATTGCTAAAATAATGGATTTTCTAGGCAATTCTTCCTTTCTCCCGGACACCTCCCCTCCTGAGATGTCGTCCGAGGTATACGAAGAGAGCCTAGGATTAACTTGCGGTCTTCGGGACGGTGTTCTCTGCCTGTCGGTCCATCTCGTTGGCAGAAGTGCCCGAGAATTGGGTTCCGATGTCCGTCGTATGGACTCCTTCCGTCGCAACGTGACTGGACCTTAACGTGGTGCGACGGTTTGCGTACCTCATTGACCCATTCAGCTATACTTGGTGATGCCTCCGGGCACCTTGAGAGCTACTCCTACCAGGTTGGTCAATGATGAGAGGTCAGACAAACTTAGTCTCCTGGTCCTCCAGGTTGGAGGTTTGAAATGGGATGGCGTCCATTACAGTAAAACTAAATCATTGCCATCTCCCCGTTGCCTTGCGGACAGGCTTTTGAGTCAAAAGCTTTGGATGAAGACCCTAATCGTCCTCCTGTCTAAGTCTGGGCGCCCTGGCAGTATCTCAGCCCACATACAACCATGACATCTTCTTCAAACATAAACTTCATCCTGCATCGGCCATCGCGCAGATTATCAAGGGTCGCCTTTTCTGCTGCATACAACAGGGCGGATAAGCGAAAACATGCTACTGCTGGCGCCTCCCTTCTTTCTTTTCCATCTTTTTCTCTCACTCCCATCTCGACCCCGATTACTAACCTTCCTACTATGATTCCCAGCTTAATTGACAGCAACCGAAGTGCCACTGGAGTAGAACCATCTGCAGCCATCATCCCACAGCACCTATCGGCAAAAGTCCCTTATAAAGCCACGCTATCCTGTTTCCATGGGGGCATTCAACGTTCGCACTCTAAGACAAACAGGTCAACAGGCTGAACTCGCACGCACCTTGGACACACTGGGTATTGATGTGTGTTGTGTGTCCGAAACTGAGATCAGTGACCCTAACGGGGTTATTGAATTAACTGCACCCGGCTTATCCTCTCGTTATTGATTGCACGCATCCGGAGACGCTGATGCAGCACTCACGGGTCAAGCCGGTCTAGGTATCATTCTAAGCTCCAACTCTGTGCCATTGTTGGTTGAGTGGATTCCAATGAACAGCCGTTTATGTGCAGCCTGTTTGACGACATCAGCTAATGTGGATTCACGAAGTAGTACAAAACGCTGTTTGTTTGTGATTTCCGTTTATGCTCCCACCGACTGCAGTTCTAATGTTGTCAAGGTCACATTGTATCACAAACTGAACGCGCTACTACGCAGTGCCACTGGTTCAGATATTATAGTACTTCCAGGGGATATGAACGCACAAGTAGGGCGTCTGTGCTCTTCAGAAGCTCAGCTGGGTGATGATTATGGGCTTAACTGCGAACGGACTGACAACAATGAGCGTCTGCTGCAACTGTATGCGGAGCACCAGTTGTTTCTTAGTAGCACTTCTTTTAGACACAGTTGGCGCCGAAGTGCCACTTGGCGTCCTCCTGTAGCTGACCACGATAGACCCAAATTGATCACATAGTCATAAGGTACAAGTGGCGTGGTTCCGTCCTCGATTGCCGCTCGTACCTGAGTACTCGTGTCGACTCTGATCATGCATTGGTAAGCCCTCGGTCAGGCAAGCCTATCAAGAAGCACTGCGTACCGCACTTTCGCTGTCTTGTCCTAATGACACTGAGCTACAGTGGAATAAGATTTCGGCCGCCATGCACGACGCAGGAGCATCTGCTTGTGGCACTATCCATCGTCACCGCACCAGTCACTGGATATCTGAGAGGTAGGTGAACCTGTTGGAATCTAGAAGACACCTCCCGGCTGGCTCTGAGCACAATGTGACCAGACGGACTATTAGGCATGAACTAAAGCAGAGCCTACGTGCTGACAAGGAAGCCTGGTGGACCAGTCGGGCTCAAGAAATGGAGGAGGCAGGAATAGTAGGCAATTACCGCAAGCTCTTCCAAATGATTCGAACCACTGGCCCCAGAAAACCAGGCGTCAGTGAGACAATCGGAGACAGCGCGGATGCATTATACACAATAAAGAACGCTGTATGGCTGGTTGGGCGGAACACTTTCAAGATCAGTTCAGCTGGTCCCCTGCTCCAGGACCTCTTCCTACTCAGGTGATGCAGGACGAGCCATGGACGGTTAGTTTAGTGCCTCCGTCGGAGGCCGAGGTCTGAAACGCGATCACAGCCCTCAATCGTTTTCGTGCCGCTGGTCCGGATTCCCTCCCACCTGCACTATTTAAGGATGGAGGTGAGGTCCTCTGCAAACCAGTGACCTCCCTATTCGAACATATCTGAAAGGAAGTGTCCCGGCTAATTGGGGCGAATCGATTATAGTGGCAATATACAAGAAGGGCAGTCGCACAGACTGTTCTAACCACAGGGGTATTAGCCTAACGCCAGTTGTGACAAAATTACTGGCCTCGATTCTCGTTCGTCGCCTCAATGCGGAACGCGAATCTCGGATTAGGGAAGAGCAGGCCGGTTTCCGCCCAGGACGTGGCTGCATAGAACATATACTCACTTTGCGGCAGGTGCTAGAACAGCGCCACACATACCGCAGACCGACAATAGCTGTGTTCCTCGATTTCAAGAGTGCGTTCGATTCAGTCGATCGATCGATTCTGTTCGCAATACTTGCGCGGAAAGGTGTTCCCACGAAATATGTGAACATCCTTCGTGCTCTATACTGGAACACTACAGGCCGCGTCAGGGTCTACGGTGTCCTATCGGATAGCTTTCCGATCACAAGTGGCGTTCGTCATGGTTGTCCGATTTCCCCTTCTCTGTTCAATTTCGTCGTGGATTCTGTCATGGAGTGCTCCATTGCAGAATCTCACGATGTGGGCGTTGAATTGCTGCCTGGTGAAAGATTAGTTTAGCTTGATTATGCGAACAATATCGTCTTGCTTTTCGACCATGTTGCGACGGCACAATCAACTCTGAATAGCCTGTCCAGAGTGGTCCCATTATTTGGTATGCACTTCGCACCTTCAAAGTGCAAAGTGTTGCTGCAGGACCACCAGTCACTTTATGACCCTTTGACGCTTGCTAACGAGGAACTCGAGGTGGTTGATCAATTCACTTATCTTGGCAGCTGCATCAGCAATGATGGGCGCATAGAAACTGAGGTCAGGTCACGCATTGCAAAGGCCAGAGCTGCATTCTTGTACCTGCGGCATCTTTGGCGACAGAAGGGAAGTTTCCCTCCGTCTGAAAGGCCGTGTATACAAGGCCACAGGGAGGGCCGTTCTGCTCTATGGTAGTGAGACTTGGCCCCTTCGGTCTGAAGAGCTGTGGTGGCTTCAAGTCTTTGATCATCGTTGTCTGCGAAGCATTGCTGGTGTCGGATGGCACTAGCGTGTCCGCAACGATGATGTGCGTAGGCGAGTACTAGGTGGTGATAATCATGCTAGCTCCCTAGAACAACAGATAGCACTGAATAAGTTGCGTTGCCTCGGGCACGTGCTACGTATGCCTGGTCACCGCTTACCTAGGAAGGACTTGTTCAGTCTACCATGCGTAGGGTGGCGCAAGGCTCGAGGTGGACAGAAGTTGACTTGGCAGCGGTAATTGAAGTCACTGGTGATCAAACTGGGGGCCTTTGGTCCGTCTCGCCTAAGGGGCTACAGTCCACGTGACTCGCCTTGTGCTTGGCTCGAGACTTAACAGCACATGGCATGCAACCGACACTAGTGGCGCATTTGCTGCCGTCTCCTAATCGGATTTCCTGCTAAAGTGTGTCTGGTGCTGTTATCTGCGGAGTAATGGCTGATTATGACGCGTAGCAGTGAAAGGCGCAAGGAAGCTGTCTCGCCGATGCCGCCTCGGTTTTGCACGATAGCCAGCTGTTTGCGACGGTATGTTGTCTACACAAGGTGTAGGCGCCTTGATCCTGAATGTTCGTTTAGGGCATTAAGGTTTTCAGGTAAGTCCCCCTTCTCTCCCTCTTCTTATTCTTTATTTCATAGGGCCTCATGGTTGTATGGCAGCGAAGCATCAGTTCAAATGGCTGATGTACTGCTGTTGATGATGATGAGTAGTAATAGGAGTAATAGCAGCAGTCTATCAACTAGACACAGAGTCAACATAAAACCATGGAGATCAGCAGCTAAGCAGGATTAATCGCGTCATAATTATCGTGGCATGCTAGTTGAAGGTGAGCAACACACTTCAACTAATATGCCGCAGGAAGAACGGAACATTTTGACAAAAGTAGAACAAAACATTTTGCTTTTCAAACGCCGATTTTTCTTTTTTTGTCATTTTCAATGTTTGTAGTATTAAACATGTGAATCAATACAATACTGTACACAATTCTTTCACTGATTCCGGTTGCGGGCCATATCTTCAAGAGTGCTAAGCCACTGGCACTCCTCATCTTTGGGTCCCCATCCTGGAAGACGTACGGATCCAACAGCGGCTTGACACGACTTCAGCGCATTCATGTGCTGCCGCCAAGTGGAAGGCTGACCAACACTCGGTCGCCACCAGCCAGGTCCTAGACGAGCAAATGGGGCGCGACGCGGTAGACGCTCAGGTGCCATGCATAAGACGTGACCGAGACATCTCAACTGGCGTAACAAAACCAGTATGTTGAAGGGCATACTTGCATTCCCCGAGATGCGACGTCGAACGTCATTACTATTAACTCGATGTTGCCACCAAACATGAACGATCCTCCTTAAGCAACCGTTTTCGAAGGCAGAAAGACGACGCATGTCTTCCACGCGAATCGGCCAGGACTCGCTCCCATACAACAATACTGAGCGCACTGATGCGCTGTAAACGCGGCCCTTTAGTGAGAATGAGACGTCACGACGACGTCACAAGTGCCTCAGATTGACAAATGCTGATCGAGCTTTAGCGATACGAAGAGAAACTTCTTTGTTGATAGTGCCGTCAGCAGAAACACAGCTCCAAGGTAGACGAAACTATCTACCTGTTCAAGTTGTGCACCTTCGAGAGTGAGCACGGGAGCAGGTGAAAGCCAATCCTTGAGCAGTACTTTACACTTCGATGGGGCGAAGCTCATGCCATACTTAGATGCTTCAACCGCCAAACGATCCAGAATGAGTTGCATACTCTGAGGATCGTCACCAAATAAGGCGATATCATCAGCATAATCTAAGTCGGTCGCGCGCTCACCCGGTACAAGCTCTAAGCCAAAATGTTGGAAACCTTCTAGAGCATTCGACAGAACGTCTCCGATTGCGAAGTTGAAGAGGAATGAGGACATAGGGCAGCCCTGTCGCACACCGCTATTGATATCGATTTGCGAGGAAAGCTTGCCATAGACCCTCACTCTGCCAGATGTATGAAGGTAAAGTGCTCGTAAAATGGCGGTATATTTCTCTGGCACCCCGTTCTTTAGCTAGCAATGCCATAAAGCAGGTGGATCAACAGAGTCAAAAGCCGCACGTATGTCCTGGAATGCAACGATAGTGGGCCTGTGATAAATGTGGCGATGTTCAAGGAGTTGGCGGAGGGTGAAGCTTTGATCCACGCATCCGCGGCAAGGACGGAAACCAGCTTGTTCTTCACGGTAGTAAGATTCACATACTGGGGATAGTCTGCGAAGCAGAATGGATGCCAATGACTTGGAGGCAACCGAAATAAGACTAATCCCGCGATGATTTGCACATGAAGTGCGAGCACCTTTCTTTAAAATCGGGACAGTAACTGATTCGCCCCAAGAGGAAGGCACTTTCTCTTCATGCCAAATTTTTGCGAACAACGCGGTCAGCTGGTTAATGATCGCCACACCGCTGTACTTGAATAGTTCCGGAGGAAGTCCGTCTAAGCCGGCAGCCTTGAAACGCTTCAAGCGTCGAATCTCGAGGCAAACTTCCGCTTCGCTGGGTGGATTCAGTAGGACGAGCCAGGGTGGACAACAACGTGTACTGCATGTACTGTTGGATGGTGGTCAGTTGAACTGCGAGTGAAAGTGTACGGCCCAGCGGTCCATACGCCTCTGTTGTTTGGTGATCGGAAACACATCCACCTCACAAAATGACCTCACTGACACCAAGCTTTCTGAGGCCAGTGAATCAAATGAGTTGGAAAAGCCTGCGAGTGTTGCCAGAGAGGACAGCGGTCTCTATCTCTAAAGCACGCTCAGACCACCATGTCTCGCGATCCTTGCGTAGGCTTTGCTTGAGCAGCCGGTTGGCAGAACGGCGCCGCTTGTTGCAATCTGATTCCGCGGGGATATCTTTGCGGTGTTCGAACAGCTCCAGAGAACGATCAGAGATCCAAGCCTTCAAGGGGCGTCGAGTTAGGCCGCAGCATGACTGTCCGGAAATGGTCATCGCTTTCTGTATACAAGTCCAGTGTTGTTCCACTTCTTGCGGTGGATTGCAAATGAGTGCATTTGCCAGTGAAGACTGATAGCTAGCCTGGACAGAGGAATCAGTTAATCTGTTTACATCAATCTTGCGGTGCTTCGTGTTTCGGGATCCTCCAAAACACATACAGATTTCCGCGCAGACCAGAGCATGATCTGAGTCAAAGAAGGTGGACCAAAACGACCTGCAGTTTAGTACGCTGCCGCACCATCTGAAGCCAATTGCAATGTGATCAATTTGTGACCACGGTTGTGTTGGCGAAGGGGGACGCCACGTTGCGGAACGCTTCCTCGTACGCCTGAAGTTAACGCTCGAAAGAAACAGACGGTTGTCTTCGCACAATGTGAGAAGTCTCTCTCTCGGTTATCAAAGCGGTTCTCATCGAGCGCGTGATGACCACCAAGGTGGCATTCGTATGGTAACAGGCGGCCAACCCGTGCATTAAAATGCCCAGCAAGGATAACGACATCCAACTTTTCAGCATTAGTCAAGAGCTGATGTAGATCCCGGTAGAATTCGTCCTTCACCGAGTCGCCACTGCAGTCACTTGGAGTGTACACGGAGATCACAAACAAGTTGTGTCTCTCTTCGCGGTGCCTGTTGATTCTACATGAATCCCGAAGCCGAACTGCACATAGTCGGCTGTTACTCGGGAACCAGTCTAGTAGTTTCGTCTTGGCCTTACCAATTAGTGCTATATCTCCACCAGTCAGACCCGCTGAGGCTGTTTCTGGATCTCCAGAAAGACGCAGGTGATATCTGGCTTCGTGGTCAGTGGGGGATGTCAATGTAAGCACAGTGCTGGGATCTTGCAATTGGCTTTCCGAAAGGCAGCAGACATTAATGTCCAGGGAATCTAGGGTGCTCGCTAGAACGGCTTGCTGTCCAGTCTGCATGAGTGTCCGAACGTTGAAGCACGCCAGACGGAATGAGGATCGGGGACGAAGGAGAGCCATAGGTTGAACTCCTTGGTCTGCGACGCAACCGGAATCACAGCCAGATTGTTGAACACATGAATCGGGTAACGGAAAGTGAGGATTGTTAGCAAACAAACAATTGGCGTGTGATGAGGTCGGGTGAAAGTGTGAAGCAGAAGCAGCAGCTGATGAGCACGTTGTAATACAGTCCATGGTTTTGTGAGAGGGCGTGATACTACCCGGTTGCCCAAGCCGAAGTAGGGAGTTGACTTAGGGGACGCCATCCTGGGTCTTTGGCTAAATAAGCTACCCGCAAGGCAGCGGGGCGAATTTAGGGAATCGCGCTCATTGGGAGGCGTTGGCTGCATGTTCAGTTCATGCGTCTTTGTTTGGTAGATTACCAAACAGGGGTCCAATACTCCCCATGAAATCAGCACACTTGCTGGAATACAATGCCCCACCGAGGTGGGGCTGGAACGGGGTACATCCGAACCACCCAGCTGGCACCATGAGGAGGTAGTTCGGCAAACCAGCCTGTTGATGATGATGATGTATGGATTCCTTGCTCGACTTTGAGCAGTCGTCCACGGGTTCCTTCGGCCAGTTAGAGCTTTCCACCAATAAGTCGAACAAGTGGTCGGTAGGCCTTGCTTGTTCTGGTTGGCACAGTATCGGCCGTAACTGGTTTGCATACCGTGCCCAGATCTGTGCGCCCACGATAACGTCACAGATAAAAACGCCGTGCTTGTTTTTGACCGGCCCTGGCGTCCACTTCGCGTGGCCTTCCCGATAGTCACGTACCAGCACTTGCTGTTCAAGTGGAAACGATCGTTTCTTTACTTCATGCCCCGCCGGTTAAAATCCTGTTCCATGCTGCGGTTTCTCTCATCAACAGAGGATTCCGAGCGTGGTCGCATAGCGCCGAAAGGCATGCGGAGCTACCGGTTCATCATAGCCTGTGCTAGAGAAACTCCGTCCGGCGCTTGTGGATTCGGTCTTGATTGCTAGAGGAAAAGGAACCGGTCAACCAG
Source organism: Dicrocoelium dendriticum (assembly GCA_944474145.2). Classification (NCBI taxonomy): domain Eukaryota; kingdom Metazoa; phylum Platyhelminthes; class Trematoda; order Plagiorchiida; family Dicrocoeliidae; genus Dicrocoelium; species Dicrocoelium dendriticum. Next base: position 163,704,759 of record OX104064.1, on the reverse strand, counting down.
CTCCTCTATACGTCCCTCCCCTCTTGACCTGTGGAGAGCTCGCTTGAACGTCTCGAAAATCCTTTCTGCCTGGCCATTCGACGGTGGGTGAAACGGCGGCGAGCGAATGTGTTGGACGGCGCATTGCTTGCAGAATTCCGTAAAAGTTGCGGAAGTGAACTGCGTGCCGTTGTCAGTTACAATTGTGTCTGGACAGCCGAATCTGCTGAAGGTTTGACACAGTCTTGATATAGTGGCATTGGTGGTTGTGCTATCCATGAGAAATACTTCAGGCTATTTGCTGTATGTGTCGACTATGATGAGGAAACTTCGGCCGTTGATCGGTCCTGCGAAGTCGACATGGATGCGGCACCATGGTTTATTAGCTTTTGACCATGAATAGAGCTCTGCTTTTTGTGGCGCTTTCAAGACATTGACGCACTTTTGGCAGCGTTTAGCTATTTCTTCTAGCTATTTGTCCATGAAGAGCCAGTATACATAACTGCATGAAAGCAGCTGCACCAGGTTGATCCTAGGATGCCCGGCGTGGAACAGCCGAATAACGCGCTCCTGAAGGACCTTGTGGATGACCACTCTTACCGAAAATAGTATGTAGTTGTTCACAATAGACAGCGAATGTCTCCATTGGAAGTACTGTTGCAACTCGACAGAGGGACATGAACGTGGCCAACTAGTTTTGTGGAACTGTGGAACTTTCGTGAGTATTGGGTCCCGGAGCGTTTCGGTACCTACAGCTTCCGCGGTAACTGGTAGACCGTGCAATGCGTCACTCACCAGATAGTTGACGTCAGGTTCGATCTCGACCGAGGCAATGATTGTGTCCTCATCTTCTTGCTGGTGGGCATCAATTAGGCGTGAGAGTGCATCCGCTTGGCCAATGGAAATTGTCGACTGGTAGTGGATCTCGAGCTCATACCCCATTAAAGTTAGAGCCCAAGGTTGTAGCCGGTTGTCTGTGCAAGCCGGGATGCCCATTTTCGAATCAAAGATAGCAATTGCTTGTGATCTATCAGAAAATTGAAGTGGCGGCCGTACAGCATTTTGTGGAATTTCATGACCGCGAACACTATGGCCAATGTTTCTTTCGCAATCTTGCTGTAATTCTTCTCGGTCTTCGTAAGTCTTCTGGCGGCATGGGCGACTACTTTCTGAAATCCATCGGAGTACGTGTTTGAAATTACTGCACCAATCCCATGGTTTGATGCATCTGTGGCTAGCACAATCGCTTTGGAGGGATCAAAATGAGTCAAAAGCAAGTTTGAGGACAGTAATGACCAGTTCGAAGGCGTTCTGGCATTCTGATGTCCAGTTCCAAGTTTGGCTTTTGGCTACTAACTTGTTTAGCGGGGCACGCAGGCAGTGCATCTCAGGCAAGAATGCGCTGTAGTGGCTGATGAGCCCACAAAAGTAACGCAGGAACTGTAGGTCTGTTGGTGGAGGCATTTTGCTTATGGCTTCTATATTTGCTGGATCTGGTCGACGTCCATCCGTCTCAACGATAAAGCCAAAATATTTGATGATTGGCGTGAAAAAGGTGCATTTATCCGCAAGGAGCCGGAAACCTTAAGACTGTATACAACCAAGCACTTCATCCAGCCAGTTAAATAGCTTCCGGTTTTCGACCCATCACTATGATAACGTCCAGATATGCAGCGGCTCCAGAAACGCCCGCTAGCATTGCATCCATCAAGTGTTGGAAAATGGCTGGCGACGTTTTCACACCAAAGGGCAAGCGATTTTATTGGAATAGCCCATGATGAGTGTTGATCGTCAACAGCTCCCTCGAGTCTTCGGCCACATCCACTTGAAGGTAGGCATCGGACAGATCAAGCGTAGCAAAGCACTTACCACCATTCAGTTTTGCAAAGATATCTTCCGGTACAGGTAATGGGTACTGGTGGTTATCCAGCGCGGCGTTAAGTCCAGATGAGAAGTTAGCGCAGACGCGCACTGTTGTGTCCTCAGGGGTTCAACTTAGCAGCTTCTTCGATTGCGCCACGCGATTTTAAAAGGCAAATCACCGGACGAGTAGTATATTGGCGCACACAGAATAGGCCGACGTGGGATGAAAACACACCGATACAGTTCAAGTCACGGATGTGTGCTCGTTTGATTTTATAGGTCTCAAAGAAACAAGGGACATGTGAGCGGCGTGAAACAAGCGATGGTAACAAATGTTCTGCAACACGGGAAAACACTAGTCTGCTTGTAACAGACTGTTCTGCTACAAGGCACACGGTTACTTGTGGGGAATTGCGCACTTACCTTCCCGAACAAGTCAATTTGTTTCATTTCTGTGCGCATTTGACTTTGATCTGTGTGGAATTCTGTTTTTTCCACGCAAGTTACAAGATTCGGTCTGAATCAGTGACGCCAGCTCGACTTGCTTCTCAGGCAGTGAAATGTTCCTCGGAGTATGTCGTTCGAGACCTAACATCTCCCCCATGTTAAAAAAATAGTTGGACCGGTATTTGTGTGGGTCTTCCGTCGGTGGTCGACCTGCAAGCGTTGCACGCATCTTCTTATCCGTTCTCGCCTTACTTGATTTCCCCTTTCAGTTCGTTGCACGAGTTGCGTGTCTTGTCTGGTCGAGGTGCTTAGCTGCAAAGTGTATAACAATTAATTAAAATCAAATTCCTTGGGGTCGCGCATCTCTGGGATCCTTGTAAACCGCGATCGCAGTTGGTTGGCATGGCGAACCCATACTTACCTACCAACTCGGATATCGTACATTACTCTGCCACATTGTTCCACGACTTGACATGGTGTCCAGATGATTCGAAGCCCTCGATGAGAGCCAGCAAATACTGAGTTCCCAACACTAAAATTCCTGTGCCGTGCTTCATACCGCCTGTTGTACTGGCCTTCCATCACCGAATTCGTACGACGTATCGGTGTGCGTTCTAGAGCCATCAAATCTAGGGTGGTTCTCAATCTTCGACCCATGAGGGCTTCAGCGGGTGACTTCCCATCTGGTGCACTGGGATTCGGAGTAACTCGATAATTCAACGAGAATCTTTTCAATCTTTCATCCAGCCTCCCCTCGCCCATCGAGTTTAACATTACACTTTTTAGGGTATTGACATACCTTTTTGCTTGACCATTTGATTGGGGATGATACGTTGCAGTCCTCATGTGTTGGATTTCATTTTGTGCGCGAAACAGCGAATTGATAGGAAGCGAACCGTGATCGGTTATCCGATACGACTGTTTCTGGCGAACCGTACTGACTAAAAATATGCTTCAGCGCAATGAGCGTGCTGTTTGCGGATGTGTTTCCCATCACCATAACTTCAATCCACCTACTGTATGCGTCGACCATTATGAGAAAGAAAGTCTCCTCCACCGGTCCTACAAAATCTACATTTATC
>OX104064.1:163667989-163700917 GCA_944474145.2 Dicrocoelium dendriticum | reverse complement strand
ACTCAGGGGATGCAGGACGAGTCATGGACGGTTAGTTTAGAGCCTCCGTCGGAGGCCGAGGTCTGAAACGCGACCACATCCCTTAATCGTTTTCGTGCCGCTGGCACTGATTCACTTTGACACTTGCTAACGAGGAACTCGTGGTGGTTGATCATTTCACTTATCTTGGCAGCTGCATCAGCAATGATGGGCGCATAGAAACTGAGGTCAGCTCACGCATTGCAAAAGTCCGAACTACCTTCTTGAACCTGCGGCATCTTTGGCGACAGAAGGGAGTTTCCCTCCGTCTGAAAGGCCGTGTGTACAAGGCCACAGTGAGGGCTGTTCTGCTCTATGGTAGTGAGACTTGGCCTCTTCGGTCTGGAGATCTGTGGCGGCTTCAAGTCTTTGATCATCGTTATCTGCGAAGCATTGCTGGAGCCGGATGGCACGAGCATGCCGTAAAGGTGATGTACGTAGGCGAGTACTAGGTACTGATAATCATGCTATCTCGCTAAAGCAACAGATAGCACTGAATAAGTTGCGTTGGCTCGGGCACATGCTACGTATGCCTGGTCACCGTTTACCTAGGAGGGCCTTGTTTAGTCTGCCAGGTGTAGGGTGGCCCAAGGCTCGAGGTGTACAGAAGTAGACTTGGCAGCGGGAAATGAAGTCACTGACGACTAAACTTAGGCCCCCTTTGGTCCGTCTCCCCTTCCGTGCTGGTGTCCACATGACTCGCCTTGTGCTTGGCTCGAGACTTTACAGGACGTGGCTCGCAGTGGACACCAGTGGCGCGTCTGCTGCCGTCTCCTAATCGGATTGCCTGTTTAAATTGTGTTGGTGCTGAGTTATCTGCGGGGTAATGGCTGATTATGATGCGTGGCAGTGAAAGCAGCAAGGAAGCTTTCTCGTCGATGCTGCCTTTGCACGATAGCCAGCTGTTCGTGACGGTATGTTGTCTACGCAAGGTTTAGGCGCCTTGACCTTGAATGTTTGCTTAGGGCAATTAGGTAAGTCCCCCTTCTCTCCCTCTTATTCTTTATTTCATAGGTCATCATGTTTGCAGGACAGCGAAGCATCAGTTCAAGTGGCTGATGTACTGCTGTTGTTGATTGATTGAACGCAATTCGATACAAACACGCACGGAAAAACTGAACACACAACGAAATCACGCACAAAATCACAAATGCAACGCACTTCCGGCACCAGTCCATAGCCTCAATCGCGGGAAAAAAATACAAGACCTCGGGCACGCGATGTATCCACACGCCAACACGAGACAGACCAGGAAATGATGAAAACTCTTGATTGGTTTTGGTCATTCACCTTCCTTGTCAAATCAGCCAATCACAGTGCTCGTTTTGAAGCGGAAACAGATAGCGCGCGTCGTCAAAAAGCGGTGACTAGCGAGATGTCCATGGTTTTGGTTGATTTTAGTGTAGTTCTTGAGCAATATGGCCATTCCCAAACACTGCTGTTATTGATGACGGTATTTTAGCTCTTTACCTTGGACATTTGCTTTTGGTCGTTAACGTTTTACACTTCCATTAATTCTCGTCCGTTTGGTCATCTTAGTAGTAAAACTAAGAATCATCTCCTCAAGTTACTGATGAACTGGCAATGTGAGCTACTACATGTTAAAACGCTTATTAGCTGTGTTTTTGTGATCCTTTAGTGTCGCTTCTTGTGGTTATATCTGGATTCTAAAAATTGCTGCTTTGTATCCTAGAAGACAACATGCCTGCCTTGTAATCCGAGGGCGCGGGTTCGAGCCTGCGTAGGGACAGGGCGGCGTTCGCAGTATCTGTAACCTACACGCGACTGTTGCGCAGCAGCGAAGCGTCGATATTGCATATTGGTGTGGTGTTGATAATTTTCTATTCTAGAAATTGCTACTGTTTTACCTTTATTTACCCACAGGTTGGGATGCTCGGACTATACAGACGTGCTTGCGGCGCGCTCAAAGTTTGCCGCCACTTCTCCTTCTGTGAATCATTTGCTGATACGCTAGACGATCTGAATCAGGTGTTCATTTTATGACCGGGCTCCTTATTTCAGGTGATACTTTTAGGATCCGTAAATTCGGTGTTCATGTTTGAGTCACCTCAGAAATCTTATGCGACAATCAGCTTGCGAACTTACAACTCCTACAAAGCTCCAAAAGGTTACCGAATCAAGGTTGCTACTCACAGGTACGTTGAGGCATGTTAGCGCCCTCAGGTGTGGTGCGATTTTTCTGTGCGTATGAGATGCGCGGAAATTTTTTCATTTTTTACTTTATGCTGCGGTGCCCTAACACATCGAATTTTGAACTTAACCTATCCTTTACTACCCACCAAAATTGTGGACTCGTGGCAACGGCATTTTTAAGTAGATTGTACCATTATAAGTGGCTTGGGGTTGGGTATCCGGTCTTCGAAGAGTGCAGTTACATCCTAACGTGGTGCGATGGTTTACGTGCTGCAACAATCCATTGGGCTATGCTGGGTGGTGCTTTTGCACCTTCAGAGCCACTCATACCAGATTGGTCAGTAGTTAGAGGCCAGACAAGCTTAGTCTCCTTAGTCAGCCTACGAATATGCATAGAACCATCAGAAACCATGGAACTCAAAGGAAGGTGCAGATATCGTTAAAATAACACAACACGGATGAGTCCATGGTTTCGTCAGAGGATGAGGCACTACCCGGTTGCCCAAGCCGAAGTAGGATGTTGACTTGAAGGACACCACCCCGAGCCTTTGGCCGAATGGCCTGTCCGCAAGGCAGCGAAGGGAATTTAGGGAATCGGGCTCATTGAGAGCCGGTGACTGATTGTCCAGTTCATACGCCTTTCGTTTGTTCCTTTGCCAAACGAGGGCCCAATGCTCCTCACAAGTTCGGCATTTATTGGTTGGAATACAATGCTTCTCCAGTATGAAGCAAGTGGCAGTGACTTTATTTAGTGATGTGTCAGATCTGCCACGTCACAGTGTTGTTAAAGGGGCATATGTGACTTTTTATAGGGAAATCGCTTGCCAGGCGAAAACCCACAACATCCTGGAGCACTGCCGCCGAACGATTTGCTGGAACGGAATAATCCCGAACCACCCAGCTGGCACCACGAGGAGATTGTTCGGCAAGCCAGCCAGTCTCCTGACCCTTCATGTTTTGGATTGGCGGGAGGGTGGGCCCCTACTCTATGAAACGAACTCTGTATCCTAGTGCCAAAAGCACGCTGCCTTTCAGTCAGGTTTCTCGTACCAAAGGCTTTGGTTGAGAACCCTAATCGCTCTCCTGTCTAGGCCTAGGCGACCTTACAGTATCATGCCAGTATAATACAACTCTGTGAGCTCTCCAAACGATTTTTTGATACTCTGTTTGTCGCAAGGATAATAAATGGCACTCTGTCTATTGCACCGAGCTGGGCGGATAGGAGTGTGGATGCTACTGTTCAGGTATTCCATCCTTAATTCCTACATTTTACGCTTCTTCATCCACATCACCCCGTTCCGACTTTTACTCCGCCCCTGTTTATAAACACTTCTAGTTTTTGGCCCTTCTCCAGCTTGGTTTGATATGCGTCTGCCATGTAGTTTCGACTCACGCAATCTCAGAGCATCGCTCCGGTCCAGTAGATAAGTCTAGTTCTAGGCAAATGGACAACTTCAGTTCATCTGCTACTATTTGGAGCTACCTTGTCTCTTTTTTGCAGCTCTGTGCTCCGAATGACTGAATACTTCTCTTGTTTCCTATTTCTTCTGAGATCAAAGTTCTATCGGGCGACCGACTGTCCAATCTGAGTGTGTGACAACATAGCTATCTCTAGTCGGGCCCAGCTATTATACAATCGCTACTGAATCTGATTATACGTATCTCTGCACGCTTCTGCGTGTGTACGTTACGCTTTCTAAGTGTAATATACTGCTACAGGACTACTTGATTAATGCAGACAAGTAGGAACTCGGTCCTGCAGTGCAGTGTTATGGGTGGACACCACCCGACTTTCACTGCTACAGGACTTGGTCAACACGCCGCCAGTTTTCACGGCTATTGGCGGACCGTTCGAGCTAGTTGTCCAGTTTACTTACTTCGTGTATCGCAGAAAGTTTCTGACACTTTTCTGATGCTCACGTGGCTTCCTAAGTTCCCGTCGTGTATAAACTCCCTAATCGTTAACGGAAGGATTTACAACACTGCGAAGTGGCCAATGTTGCTGTATGAATCAACGTTGTGCACTGATGATATTGGGGACTGATGATGTTGACTGTAGACTCTTGCGCAGCGTCGTCCATGTTTAGTGGGAGAACCGAGTGTGTAGTCCCGCAGTTTGATGCCTCGCTATTGTGTCTGTCTATCTCGGATCGCTTCCGGTTGCTTAGTCCCCTATCTTGCATACCTGCAAGCCGATTACGGAGGTGTGTAGTGCATGGGATTCCGAGGTGATCATTGATGACGTGGCGAAATAGCCTGAAGAAGGCCACTGAAAGACAGAGCTGGTTCGTGGTTTATCGTCCACCTTGACCGGGTCTCGGGGACCGCTATACCAATGGCTTGACATTTTATCCAGTATAACATTTTGAATTAATTCAGCGACGTACTTGAATTAGTTTCCCTGTTTCGGGCCATTGACCACTTCATCTGGCAATTTCATTTTCTTTTCATTCGTATTTTTATTAACATTGTCATTATCATATTCGGCAAAAATCATCCGGTCAACCTGTTACGGCTGGAACACCCGAGATGGCTTTGATGCGTCCTTTTCATGTCTGTCGACCATTTGCTTCAGTGTGTATTATTTACCGACACTTCACTCTGTTCATCATTATACACGTTAGATGGGAAACACCTCAGCTATTTCGCCGCAATACACGAGAAAGATAAAAAGACATCAGGAGCACTCCAGCTGAGCCACCGGTATCGGATGGACATCATTCCGGAGAGCTAACATCCGGCTATGGTGACGCAAAAAAGTTATTTTACGTCTCAGAAATGAGATCGTGGTTGGAAGGTGAGGCTAAGTGGGAGGGGAGAGACAAAGCAACTCACAACACCAACACCATTGAGATCGGCTCCTAGCAATATCCGCAAGTGCATCCAGCCAAACGTGTTCATCGTCTCTCGAGCCCCAACCGGGGATCCGAAAGGGTCCAATCTAGGCCAAGTTCATACTAAGGGGCTTCATTTCTGAATAAGTCATCACTTGGCCTCTCCTCTTTTTCCATCCACAGCTCGGTCGTGCAAACAACGTACGTTGCTAGAGTCGATGTGCTGGCATGTGCATGCCATGTGTGTTCGTGCATCGACTTGACCTAGAAACAGGAATGAGCTGGCTGAAAAACCTAGTCTGAATGACGCTCACCGTTCTATTAAGTGATGAGTTCTCGGAACATTCCTTCATCCTATGTGACGCCATGCCGTTGTTGTGCTCGATTCTTCCGCTTCAACCATATGACCTATCAGAAAGTCCTTTACAAATCTGTAGAAAAATGATTATTGGACATATTTTTTATAGCAATTCCTACTTACCGGCTTTCGCTTTGCTACCGTTTACTTATTAACATTTGTTTCAACGCATCATTTTGTTAATTTGTTTGAGCGGTATACGTCGTTCGTAATTGGATGTCATTCCAGGGTCTCACTTCCCCTTATACCGGTTTCTCGGACACTCCTGATTGGTTCTTATCACTTCGAACTTAATGTCGGTTGGTGTCTTCCGACTGCCAGCCTGCGGTCCGGAGGGTGATGAACACGTTTGATTGAGTACACTTGCTGCTATGACAGAGAGCCGACTGATTGACGCTTGTGTTGTGAGTTTCTTTGTTCTTCCCCCTCCTACTTAGCGTTTCCCTCCAACAGCAATTTTACTCTGCATGAGTAAGATGACATTTAGCATTAATTCTTTTCTGTTTTTGTACTCTGTATATTTATTATCTCGCTTTTCACATCTTTTCTGTATCGACCCAGTTGGCTGAAGTGTGTTTCTTACTCTCAGCTAATGTGTGCTTATGATGGGTTCTCATTCGCCTTTCGAATTCAGCGTTGCTTGTGTTGTTGGTTGGTTCCGTTGCTTTTGTAGCTCTGCTTTTACCATCATTGTACACTATATAAGGGAGCAGTATTATCATGCATACAGTTCTGTCCTGGCTCACATTCCGAGTTCCCATTGCACTCGTGGGTTACGAACAGTCAGTGACGACATAACAAAATTGATTCAGTTTATCTTTTGTTCTTTCGTTTTCTGGCGTCATTTGGGGGGATAACTTCAGTACGATCTTTCTCATTTCAGCGTTGTTTTGTTGAATTGAGCCCTAAACTCCTGATAATGTGAAGCGCACCAAACTGCACGCATGCCCTAATTGAAATCAGTTTATAGGCCAAATTCAATGCGACAGACACTCCTGTGATGAATGTAGATCAAACCATTCAACCAACTGTACACAGTTACATGCGCGCTTACCCACCACCTGTGGCCGAAGATATTAGGCGCATGCCTCGCAGCCCCGAGGTCACCTGCTCGAATCCGCCTGTATGCGGGTCGCCTCGCAATATACCCAACCTACACGCGACTTGTGGTGGTCACGTGGCAGCGAAACGTCAGTGCAATGTACTACTGATGCCTTCCACTTTTACCTACCATCGATTTCCGATGAATTATCTTAGACGCTTTAGCTTAACTTCCTTGCGGATTAAAGTGGGCAGCAAGCAAATCGGACATAGATCTTTGACGTTAAAACTTGAATTTGGAGTACTCGCTGTGTCGTTGGATTGCGACACACAATCTGTATTCGGACCTCGGTTCACTTTGAAGTAGATCTCGGTCGTTCCGATCACAAGGACCGTATCCGAAGTGGAGGTGGTTCGGTGTTGCTCTCTCCCTTCTTGACGTCTTCTCAGGGCATTCCTTTTTCAGTGTCGATGACACGAAGTGTTGTTTGTCAATGTTCGGTGTCTCGGTTTCTTCATGCTCTTCGGCTCCCCTCTGCCCTAACCATTTCTCGTTCCGTCGTATTGCGGTAGCTTGTCTCAGATCAGCCCTCTTTATATCATCATTTCTGGTTTCCTTCGTTGGTTGCAAGTGATCCTCTGTGCTTTCCGAAAGAGACCGTAGTGTCCATTTCCTGTTACTTATTCACCTCGCTGTTTCCGTCATCTACTTGTTTCCGGTTTCCAAACTCGTCGTTACGCCTTCTACACCACCTTTCTGCATCTTCACTTCTAGAATCCAAGTTTTCGATAACAGTCTGATAGAAAAGTCTCGAACTCTGAACAAAGGTGATCGCATCTGTGTTTACGGGCACCTCACCGCTTTCCCTATGTCGACGGCGGACAAATTCTGGGTGTACTGCATAGTGGCCAGATCCATCAGCGCATTTGTAAATCCAGTACGGTGTTCGGACGATTTTACCGCCACCACCACCTCTGACCCTACTCCGCTCGAACCGTCAGCTGCCCAGTCAATGTGACCTGCACTTGTTTGACTCATCCCGTCATCTATGTACCATATTTTTGCACATCCATCCTCACCCAAGAATTTATTATCATCAGATTCATTTTCATCAAATAAAGCTTTGCATCGCTTTTATTGAGGTTCTTGGTTTATGCAGGTTGTTATGCTCCACCACTTTACTTATAACGCGAACTTTGTGGTGAAAAATTTTGCGATGGGCACAGGACTTCAGAATCCTTTGTCCCCACGTGAACCGCACTCATTATCGGTTGTCCGTATGCTTTTGCTCTTCACACGTCCGGTCATCACTGGGTGCTGTACACCACATTTCCGTGCCTACTTTTGACTTTAAACACGTTTTTACATGGTAGAGAATTTGTTGTTCCCTTCAATCTAGGAAATGCCTTATTTGAAACAGTATGGTCAAACAACATTTCGCTGGACACTCTGAATTCAGTATTTCGCATATTCTCAATCAGCTGTCTACATACGCACAGTGATGCGACGAGAGTGCTTATCTAGAAGCTATTCCGATCATGATCATCGTTTTCTGCGACTGATTTACGCCTTCTGAAAGAGATGGCCGCCTGCAGTTCGTTATTATTGCGATCCGAATCTTGCCTGAAAGCTTTTTCTTGTGCTTCTCAGGAGCCTGCACAACCTGATTCGCAGGCTCATACCACTTATCCTTTGTTCAAGGCTGTTCGGCGGCGCCTATACTTGCTATGTTTGACGAAATGCCATGCGATTTTAACGCGTTTGCTGGCCCACCTGCTAGGTTTAGCCATGTTTTGCTTGCTTTTTTACACGTGTGGGATGTCAAACGATAATTGATGCCATCTAGCTGATGGCATGGTTCCACGCGATAGTGGCCGCTTCAAATCATGAAGTGGTGCTGAATGCGCGTCGGGTTCGCCTGCTCACATGAGTCCGGGTTGTTCCATGCTTACCGATGCCGTGAATGTTGTCAGCGTGTCTGATTGTTGGTTTGTTTGATCTGTCCAGCTACCAGAGTTGACATCTTTCAGGCCAAGGAGCGAGCTTACCACAATTTTGGCGACGGGGTCCCATGACTCAAGGAACAAGGCGTATCTGCAAGCTGGGTTCGCACGCCACTCCGGATTTGTCGGACACTGGAGCATTGCGGTAGTAAAAGTTGTACGATCTTTGAGCTAAGCAGTACGCATTTCTATTTTAACCACTGTATGTATGCCTGGCAGATTGTCTTCTTTCAGCACCTCCAGATCTCGTTTGTGTCCTTATGGTTCACTGCCAGAACTGAGTGCTTGTCATTGGTAACCTCATTGCACCTAGCCATAGCGGCCATCCGTATCCGTTAGCTCTCTTCCAGAACGTCGCGAAAAACTAGAGGACCCAGTTTTGCCATTGTCTCCTCTTCATGACCAACTGTGACGTTTTCCCTCACAATCTTATCCTCGAGATCACGCTTCTAACGTTTACCGGATCTGTTGCACCATTCCTACTCGTACAAGATTTTTTCCTACGGTTCTCAGTGGTCTTGTAGCTTACCCATGTGGTCGGTGAACAATTAACCTCCTCGAGGGTGTAAACTTTATGATCACTTGAGCAATGTTGGACACCATGGCCATATTCTTTCTTACCATCATCTGCTTCTCGGACCCTGGTAGGGTTCTAACCCGCGACTCGACTGTTACCAGTCCGTGGTTGAGACCACGGTCCAGATGGAATGCGCACTGCTGACGATTCCCGAAAGGATGAAACGCGCATACAGTGCTTTTCCGGGCGTGTGACGGCTGTCTGAGTGAGTCTAGATGTGACGAATTTCTACCTATACCATTCAATTCCTCATACTACTCCTCTGTAACATGAACTATATTCCTTAGAACGCGATGCGGTCAATCATGTGGCATTCATGGGTGGTTGTGAAAGTTCTTTATCTCACATCCACTCACAAGACGGAGTTATGCGGCATCAAAACGCACAACACAGAAGTGCATGAGCAAAATTCACGTCTCAATGCTCACTTTTGTCGTGCGCAACTCTGCAACGGACCTGAAGTTGACTTAACACTAAAACAGCAACGATTGGCCATAGCGAAGCTAGCAAGACCGTAGCCTTAAGGATCACTAGTCTTCTTTGTAATCTGGGGGCGCGGGTTCGAGCATGCGTATGGGCTGGACGACCCTCGCAATTCCTTAACCGACGCGCGAATGTTGCTGGTTGCGCGGCATTGAAGCGGCGGTACTGCGTGCCGACATACCGCTGATGCCTTCCGCCTTTAACCTAGTAGGCATGTTCGTCAACCTCACGTGGTATGACCTACGCTTAGCGGTGTCCTCGTGTGTGGGTGATAGTAGCGTATGTTGCACGTAGCCTTGTCTGTGTGAAATAATCAATGTGCATGATGTTTCCCTGCGCGTTATCATTGAGCAATGCGGACTGAACATGAGACGTTGGATAACGGTGGTTGTGGCCGAATTACCTGTTAATTGCTGTTGAATTTAGAACGTGATCGGTCTCAATGATGAGATGACTATCGGACTATGCACCACCATGGGCAGTGTACCGCAATGACCTTTGCGGATGGGTACTGCGTCATGATGCGGATAACGAGTTAGCGACAGCTTACAGACCAGTACGGTCTGTATTCAGTTGCTGGTCATTGCAGTCGTTGACGGCGAACGAATATCTTTGTTAAGAACTCTTATGAGTTCACGTGAAACGATGGTCAATGTTGCAGTTAGTGCGCGCTTCACCAATGAACCAAAAAACGACACGTTAGTGGTGGTGAAACGCTGTTTAACTGGAATAGTAGACGAAACCTCTGCCTCTTTAGCTACTGGGTCACGGTGGGCAACTCTTGGCACAACGGTAAATGACTAATTGGAGGGTCAAGTTTGGACTACACGTTGTGTGATTGGATTGCGACGCGCAATCTCAATGTAATGGACTGTGATTCACATTGAAATGAACCTTAGTCACTGCGATCACTGGAACCGTACTCAAAGCAGGTGGAAATTAGGTGTTGCCCACCCGAAAACACTGCACAACCACGAGACTAATCTGGGGCAGTGGTCGAAACAACCAACAGCAAGTCATTGTGCCGTATCTTGTCTTAGCTCACGTTGCAATAGGAACTAAACACTGGAACTGGGTGTTGCCATGCGGTCGTCAGTGTCCACTACTTTGTACTGGCAAACTCTAGTAAATGGCTGGAAAGTTGTTAGTAACAAATGGATAACCATTTGTGAGCATAAAATTGGATCAGAAAAACTAGTTTGTGAAGCGCCTGTAACCATAAAGTTGGAATTTTGCAATGGCACTGCCATTCCTTGACTGCAATGGTTAGCTTACAAATATTTCGCCAACCGACGGACACAGATGGGGCACTGCATTACATTTCAGTTCGCCCAAAGCATGTATAGGTCGGGATCGCCTTCTCTGTGCGTGCACAGAGGAAGATGGGAACGGCTCTTGGAAGTAGACAATGATGTAGTTGCTGAGTAGTGGACACCCGAAACTGTTAGTGAAATATCGCTTTCTGAATCCTCTAAAACCACATTGAAAACGTACTACGGAATGGATTGGGACGATAAAAATTTCTTAGGTAATTTGTTGACTAACTAAGGACTGACGTCTAGAATCCGTTCGACATTGACGCATCTGAAAGACTCACTTCTCGTAGGTAAGAGGACTAACTGCGTGCACAAACGAAGTCGCAACAACTGTGAAAGTGTCTGCATATGCCATACGGCGAGCAAACTGCGAGGGATGACTCTACTATGAGGTTCAGCGGTAGCGATGCACACCATAGGCACAGAGCATGAAATGTAGCTGGATATTGTCGGGATACTTAGGTGGGGATTGCGATCAGCCCTCGAAATTTCGGTAGCTGAGGCAGTGTACATCGCCAAAGCGAATAGCTATGTGAGTAGACTGGATGGGGTACACCTATCGAATGTGCAACGTGTTGATCAAACCGGCCGGCAAGTCATGCTTGCATTCCTCGTACTCCGCAGACACACACCGAATATACGCTATGTGTGGAGCTACGCGCGCGTTGTGCCCTGTGGAGGGCGACAACGGTGGACTGCACTGCAACGTTGGCGACAGACACCTGATTCACTGCTCTAGTGAAGCAGCAGCAAATTGGCGAAAAGGGCTGGTGGCCACATGTACACCTGAATAGACGCTTGCAACAAGTTCTGAGCGCCTGTCTTTACGTGTCACAGCTGCCGTGTGCGGGTGCGCACGTGTGAGCGATGTGCCAAGACATGGCGTGTGGCTAAACTTTGCCACACAGCTTAAATCACGTGTGAGCGGATGCACACCATCGGCCTACACACTCCGCCTAAATTCTGTCTATCAGTGGGATACTGGGCTTGCATACGTGAGTGGTCTCAAGAAACTCATTCAAGTCCGGATTGATTTGTCACTATGTGGGAACAGTCTCTCGCACCGTCGAAAATAAATTATTTACTTATTCAATGGTAACTGCAGTGCTGGCATAGGCTGTGGGACAAGGTACTCACATGCCGTTAGATGAGGAATTAATCATTGTCCATGTCGCGGAAACATCGATCGTGCAGGTACAAATACCGTGGGCAGGAGCTGGAGCTCTGTTGGCTACCCTAACGACGGTGAAAAAGACGGAGTTTCTGGCATCCTGCGATGAGCCATTTCGTGAAGAGCATTGATTAGGTACTACCTAGGGTCGACCACCCTACATGGTTGTGGTATTTCCCGTGTACCGACTACGGCGTGCACTAATCTAATTGACGCATACCGATTTGCAGAGCAATCGATATTGAGTAGAGGTTGAATCAATCTCTAGCGTGCAAGCCACTGGTCAATTGATCCCAACCATCTGCAGTTGCGCACGAACCAGTAAATTCAAATTACCACCGATCCCTGAACATTTGGTTCAGTTCCCACTCACACGGGTTGCTGCGGCTACCTTAACCGCACATGGCGCTTCTTGTAACCAAAGCTACGAAAGGGAAAGTCCAAAGACAATTTGATATTTTTATTCTTACTGACCGAAAACGTTGCTGTTGACATTTACCTCGGATTACTTTAACAACGTACTTGCAACCGAAGTGAGTACTGCTTATTCTAGCGAAAACGAGGCGGTAGGGGCACAGTCTTTATTGCCAACGCACAACGAATTCACAGGCTAGCCGCGCGGGCGCACATCTATATGATATTTCCAGTACACCATGTACCACATGTTTCGTTACGCTCAATGTCACATCTATGCCCCGATTTCAGTCAATCCGCGATGCCCTTCTTCACCGATTTGCTCTCGTTTCTTCGCTTCCGCTCGTCGTAGTTTGACCGGACTGAACTCGTTCAGATGCTCTTGATGTGCTTAATCGGGGTTGCGTTGCTCTACTTGGGGTTATTCCTGGAGGCGTGGTCAAAGGCGTATTCTTCCTGAAAATCTAGCTTTTCACCATTACGTCCTTCACTTTTCTCTGCCTCCGCCTGATATTGTATGTTGTTCCTAAACCATTTCCGGCTTTTTCCGTAGGCTTCAAGATGCTTTGGCGACTTTCGTCCCCCAGTGCCCTCATTAGTTTTCTTCTTCCTTGGTTCCCGCGGCTTTTCCGTTCCGCCTGTGATTTTGCATTCCTCGCCACTACATTCTGGTTACCAAGCTGCCACATAATTCTAAGTAATTGTCATTCGAAAGATCGTGTTGAGCAAAACAGCTTCGCATAAACTGCAGCTACCCAGTAGTGTGGAGTAACATAGCGTCGAAACAGCCGGCATTGCTTCAGAGGGGAACAATCCTAGAGAAGTCAGGTTCACGCGACCATGAGCGAAAATTTTGCTGTCATGATTGATCGCTCACATAAACTCGACCTGAGTGCACCTGAGTGCATACATCTGATCTAGATCGCGAAGTTTACATCGATACGCATTATGATGCTGATGATAAACATTTTCCTGCTTATGTAACGCTAAGTAGCATGCCAGTAAATAATGCGACTTTAAACCACTGGTGCTTTTAGTAGCTACAGAATCATGCAAGATGCCATTTGCCACAGTTCCAGCATGCACTCGGGGGCTTGTGGTTTGATACATTACGACTCCCATTTTGACTTTGAACAGCCGTGCGGCAAATTTGTGGTTCCATCCTTGGGTCAGCGATTTCAAGCATATTGGTATCATGTTTCAAGTTGATCAATCTCTGATATTCAGACGCGATCTGTTGTAATGTCAATTGGGGTTCCTGCTCCAAATTGTAAAGGATGCGTCTTCTCACATCACCATTGGTATGCGATTGAAGACTGCAAACAAATACGAGGCTTTTGAACTGATCGGCTGTCATGGATCCCAGTTTGAACCGTTCACATTCTCTGTTCACGATTCCGGCGTGTGTGATAAAATCATGAGTATCCCGTTTGACCAGTTTTAAACAATTATACCGGTTGTTAAACAACGCTGACTACTCACCGAAAATTTTCGTCAGCGTTTTCACAGTATCATCAAACTGAAGCCTCTTGCATTCGTTAGCAACACGAACTTTGTGGATCGTTCATGTTCAATTACACCAAGTTTTCTCGACAGCAACCGAACTTTCCAAGCATCATCTTAGTCAGCCCATTCCACATGAAAAATATCTTCCTATTTTTGGAACCACGATTCGAATGTTACTCCATTCAGTCCATCGAAAACAAATTCTTAACTTAATGCTGCAATGGCCGTGCAAATGTTGCCGTGGGTTCGGTTTGGTTGTCCAGTTTCCATGAAAGCAACTCGACCAATTGCTGCTGAGAGTTCCCAAACTGCTGCTGATGAAGTAGAGTCTGCATATGTTCAAACGAGACTTACATGTTTGTTCAAAACGCCGTCGCCAGAATGTGTTGTGTCGCATCTGACTCCTTCACCCCACGACCGCAAGAAGAACCCTAAAGACGTGCCGGGAAAGAAGCATATGCATTGAATCGTGTCTGTTTAAATGGTTTTAAGAATGGTCTGAAGGGAAAATCAGAGCTATAAACGAGGTGCCTCCCCCCACCGGCGTTAAAGATCTTAGCCGGCTAAATGGGATGATCAAGTATTTGAGTGAATTTCTGCCCAGCTTAGCGGATGTGATGCTACCGATCCGGAAGTTGACTCACAAGGAAGACAACTGGCATTGGTGCGCATAGCAAGAAGGGCCTTTCCAGACACTTAATGATCTAGTTACTAACGCATCTGTTCTCGTCTATTATAACCCTTCACTCCCACTCGTGATCCAATGCGATAGCAGTCAGTACGGTATTGCGGCCGTACTCATTCAGAACGGCAAGCCTATTGACTTTCGTAGTGGAACCTTGACGGTGGCCGAGCGTCGTTATGCTCAAATAGAAAACAAGATCCACGCGTTAGTTTACGCCGTAGAGCGTTTCGATGACTATGTATGTATGTAATCTCAACAGTCTATCAACTAGACACAGAGCCAACATAAAACCATGGAGATCAGCAGCTAAGCAAGACTCATCGCGTCTTACTCATCGTGGCATGCTAGTTGAAGGTGAGCAACACACTTCAACTAATATGCCACAGCAAGAATGGAACATTTTGACAAAAAGTAGAACAAAACACTTTTAGTTTGCTATTCACACGCGGCTTTTGCTCTCTTTTTGTCATTTTAATGTTTTTAGTATTAGACATGTGAATCAATCCGATACTGTACACAATTTTTCCACTGATTCCGGTTGCGGGCCATATCTTCAAGAGTGCTAAGCCATTGGCACTCCTCATCTTTGGGTCCCCATCCTGGAAGACGTACGGATCCAACAGCGGCTAGACACGACGTCAGCGATTTCATGTGCTGCCGCCAAGTGGAAGGCTGACCAACACTCAGTCGCCTCCAGCCAGGTCCTTGACGAGCAAATAGAGCGCGACGCGGTAGATGCTCAGGTGCCATGCATAGGACGTGACCGAGCCATCTTAACTGGCACAACGAAACCAGTTTGTTGAAGGGAATACTTGCATTCCCCGAGATGCGACGTCGAACGTCACTACTATTAACTCGATGTTGTCACCAAACACGAGCGATCCTCCTTAAGCAACCCTTAGCGAAAGACGACGCATGTCTTCCACGCGAATCGGCCAGGACTCGCTCCCATACAACAATACTGAGCGCACTGATGCACTGTAAACGCGGCTCTTTAGTGAGAGTGTGACGTCACGACGACGCCACAAGTGCCTCAGATTAACAAATGCTGTTCGAGATTTAGCGATACGAAGAGAAACTTCTTTATTGATAGTGCCGTCAGCAGAAACAGCTCCCAAGGTAGACAAAAGTATCTACCTGTTGAAGTTGTGCATCTTCGAGAGTGAGCACGGGAGCAGGTGAAAGCCAATCCTTGAGCAGTACTTTACACCTCGATGGGGCGAAGCTCATGCCATATTTAGATGCTTCAACCGCCAAACGATTCAGAATGAGTTGCATACCCTGAGGATCGTCACCAAATAAGGCGATATCATCAGCGTAATCTAAGTCGGTCGCGCGCTCACCCGGTAGAAGCTCTAAGCCAAAATTTTGGAAACCTTCTAGAGCATTCGACAGAACGTCTTCCATTGCAAAGTTGAAGAGGAATGAGGACATAGGGCAGTCCTGTCGCACACCGCTATTGACAGCGAATTGCGAGGAAAGCTTGCCATAGACCCTCACTCTGCCGGATGTATGAAGGTAAAGTGCATATAAGATGGCGGTATGTTTCTCTGGCACCCCGTTCTTTTGCTAGCAACGCAATAAAGCAGGTCGATCAACGGAGTCACAAGCCGCACGTATGTCTAGAAACGCAACGATAGTGGGCCTGTGCTAAATGTGGCGATGTTCGAGTAGTTGGCGCAGCGTGAAGATTTGATCCACGCATCCGCGGCCAGGATGAAAACCAGCTTGTTCTTCACGGTAGTATGATTCACGTACTGGGGATAGTCTGCGAAGCAGAATGGATGCCAATAGCTTGGGGGCAACCGAAATAAGATTAATCCCGCGATGATTTACACATGAAGTGCGAGCGCCTTTCTTTAAAATCGGGACAGTAACTGATTCGCCCCAAGAGGAAGGCACTTTCTCTTCATGCAAGGATTTTGCGAACAGCGCGGTCAGCTGGTTAATGATCGCCACACCGCCGTACTTGAATAGCTCCGGAGGAAGTCCGTCTGAGCCGACAGCTTTGAAGCGCTTCAAGCGTCGAATCTCGAGGCAGACTTCCGCTTCGCTGGGTGGATTCAGTGGGACGAGCCAGGGTGGACAACAAGGTGTACTGCATGTACTGATGGATGGTGGAGGCCAGTTGAACTGCGAGTGAAAGTGCTCGGCCCAGCGGTCCATACGCCTCCTTTGGTTGGTGATCGGAGACTCGTCCACCTCACAAAATGACCTCACTGACACCAGGCTTTCTGAGGCCAGTGAACTGAATGAGTTGCAAAAGCCTGCGAGTGTTGCCAGAGAGGACAGCATTCTCCATCTTTGAAGCACGCTCAGACCACCATGTCTCGCGATCCTTGCGTAGGCTTTGCTTGAGCAGCCGGTTTGCGGAACGGCGCAGCTTGTTGCAATCTGATTCCGCGGGGATATCTTTGCGGTGTTCGAACAGCTCCAGAGAACAATCACAGATCCAAGCGTCGAGTTAGGCCGCAGCATGACTGTCCGGAAATGGTCATCGCTTTCCGTATACACGTCCAGTGTTGTTCCACTTCTTGCGGTGGATTGCAACTGAGTGGATATGCCGGTGTAGACTGATAGCTCGCCTGGACAGAGGAATCAGTTAATCTGTTTACATCAATCTTGCAGTGCTTCGTGTTTCAGTACCCCCTAAAACATTACGGATTTTCGCGCAGACCAGACCTGAGTCAACGAAGGTGGACAAAAAGGACCTGCAGTCCAGCACGCTGCCGCGCCATCTGAATCTAATTGCAATGTGATCAATTTGAGACCACGATTGTGTTGAAGAAGGGGACGCCACGTTGCGGAACGCTTCTTCGTGTGTCTGAAGTTAGTGCTCGAAAGAAACAGACGGTTGTCTTCCCACAATGTGAGAAGTCTCTCCGTTATCAGAGCGGTTCTCATCGAGCGCGTGACGACCACCAAGGTGGCATTCGTATGGTAACAGGCGGCCAACCCGTGCATTAAAATGCCCAGCAAGGATAACGACATCCGACTTTTCAGCGTTAGTCAAGAGCTGATGTAGATCCCGGTAGAATTCGTCCTTCACCGAGTCGCCACTGCAGTCACTTGGAGCGTACACGGAGATCATAAACAAGTTGTCTTTCTTCGCGGTGCCTGTTGATTCTACATGAATCCCGAAGCCGAACTGCACATAGTCGGCTGTTACTCGGGAACCAGTCTAGTAGTTTCGCCTTGGCCTTGCCACTTAGTGCTATACCTGCACCAGCCAAACCCACTGAGGCTGCTTTTGGACCACCAGAATGACGCAGGTGATATCTGGCTTCGTGTTCAGTGGGGGATGTCAATGTAAGCACAGTGCTTGGATCTTGCAATCGGGTTTCCGAAAGGCAGCAGACATTAATGTCCAGGGAATCTAGGGTGCTCGCTAGACCGGCTTGCTGTCCAGTCTGCATGAGTGTCCGAACGTTGAAGCACGCCAGACGGAATGAGGATCGGGGACGAAGGAGAGCCATAGGTTGAACTCCTTGGTCTGCGGCGCAACCGGAATCGCAGCCAGATTGTTGAACACATGAATCGGGTAACGGAAAGTGAGGATTGTTAGCAAACAAACAATTGGCGTGTGATGAGGTCGCGTGAAAGTGAGAAGCAGAAACAGTAGCTGATGAGCACGTTGTAATACAGTCCATGGTTTTGTGAGAGGGTGTGATACTACCCGGTTGTCCAAGCCGAAGTAGGGAGTTGACTTATGGGACTCCACCCCGAACCTTTGGCTAAATAACCTACCCGCAAGGCAGCGTTGACTGAATGTTCAGTTCATGCGTCTTTGTTTGGTCGATTACCAAACAGGGACCTAATACTCGCCAAGAAGTCAGTACAATTGCCGGAATACAATGTCCCACCGAGGTGAAACATTGTCACCGAACACTTTGCTGGAACGGGGTACACCCGAACCACCCAGCTGGCACCACGAGGAGGTAGTTCGGCAAACCGCAAGACTACCGCCTTTACCGACCACAAACCGTTGGTTTTCATCGCCTACAAACCACTCCATGTCGTTCCCCGCCAATTGCACAGCATGCTTATACGTCTTCAAAAGTATGGCCCAGAGGTTGTCTATCGACCTGGCCCCGAAATGCATATCGCCGACAAGTTATCGAGAGCATACTTATCAGACACTCCCAAAGAGGAGGAAGATTCGGATTTCGTAAACGCAGCACAACTACTAGCTGTCACTGACGATAGACTGAAACAGCTCCAACAGTGCACGGAGGAAGACGATCTGTGCAAGTTACTGAAACTGACGACACTGAACGGCTGGCCCGAAGATAAGAAGATACTGTCCAGAGAGAGGACTGCGTATTTTCATTTTCGAGACGAACTCATCACCCAGGACGGATTGATATTCAAGGGCAACAGGATATTAATCCCCAAGGCGTTGCAACGTTCCGTGCTGGAGCTCGTCTACTATGCTCGTTTGGGAACCAACAATTGCGTGGCCAGAGCGCGTGAGCTAATGTTCTAGCCAGGAATGAGCAGCCAAATACGCGATTACGTTTCGAATTGTGTAGCGTGCCACACACTTAGTGCGTCAGTCAAATGAGCCGATGATGCTCCTTGACGCTCCGGACAGGCCTTGGCAGATGGTTGTAGTAGACATTTTCGTCCACGATGGGAAAAGTTATTTGGTGCTGATCTATTATTTCAGTGCCTACTTCGAAATCGATGCTCCTGTTAATACTAATACACAAGCGGTGGTGAGTTCGGACAACAGACCGCCGTTCACTAGCGCAGAGTTCCGTGTCTTCAGCAAAAGTGGGACTTCCGTCACCCCTTCACCAGCCCATACCACAGCCAGTCAACTGGGAAGGCCGAGTCGGCGGTGAAAGAATCAAAGAAGGGGCTTACCAAGACGAAAGAGACTCACCAGGACCCTTATTCTATGCTGCTGGAGCGCAGAAACACGCCATCCACAGAAATTGGGGCAAATCTGTTGCAGCGGCTGCTCAGCCACAGGACACGAACGCCGATACCAACCGCGGCGAATCTACTCCAGCCTGAGATAGCGCCGGCCACTTCGCTTCACGAGCGACTACGGAACATAATGCTAAGACAAAATAAGTACTACGATCGTGGATCGAGAAGCCTCCAACCACTAGCAGTGGGAGAAAAAGTATGGGTTCAGCCACTACCAGAAACAGAAGGACAGTGGAGGAAGGGAGGGACTGCGACCCGCAAGGGAGAGAGGGATTAAGAAGTCAAGATAAGGGGTTGCAATATTCGTCGGAACTGAGTACAACTCCGGAGAGTACGTAAGGGGTGGTTTTCACAAAACCATCCCCAGTAGCAGCAACCGGAAAGCATACCTGTCACCCAAACGCAAGGAAGAAAGCTCACACGCAACGGAAAACAGTGTGGAACTTATTGTAACACAACCCTAATGAAACAAAAGGGAAGGGATGTAATGCGGTTTGAGCAGACGACCACAGATCATAGAGCGCAGCAGATCCCCTCGAGCGAGGAAACCTCACGCGATTGGACTCTGGATCACCGCGATGGGTCGGTAGCCAATGACGTGAAAGGAAGCCAACACTGTGTAACGGGGTTTGAGAAATTGGCCGAGTCTGGTCTGCCCGACAGGCTAACCGCGGATCGTGGAACACAGCAGATTCACCCGAGCGAGGAAACCTCACGCGACTGGACGGTGACCAATCACGTGAAAGAAAACCAATACTGTCGCGCGGCAAACATGCCAATAGCACGTTACGTATATCGAAAAACCGGAAGCACAGATTGGTCAGCTAAACGAAAGGTAAGCACTGACGACGCAAACTCGCTATTACCGACAGACCGTCCGCGTACCAGCAGAGGATCAGTGGACCGAGGAAATACGATCAATCTGGTACCAGCCATAGAACACAAGCGACATCGAGACACAGTCCAGCGATAGAGCTGATGATGGGGCAACCCCGAGCCAATGAAACAGAAGGAAAGAAAACGCAGCCAAAGAGGCTAACCAGATGAAAGGCTACCCAGTGAAATAATGTGAACGAAATAGTGGGTTTTTTCTATAAATATGCGAGCCCTCTGGCAATAAACGATTCTGCAGGCCGTCATTGAGACTTCGTTTTTGATTGCCGTCGTGTTCCACAACACTACGTACGCCCGGTCACCGCTTACCGAGGAGGGCGTTGTTTAGTTTGCTAGATGTAGGGTGCCGCAAGGCCCTGGGTGGACAAATGTTGACTTGGAAGCGGGAAATGAAGTCACTGGCGATCAAACTGGGTGCTGTGGGTCCGTCTCGCCTTCTAGACTATAGTCCATGTGAATCGCCTTGTGCTTGGCTCGAGACTCTACAGCACATGACTCGCAACCGACACCAGTGGTTCTGCTGTCGTCTGCTAATCGGACTGCCTGTGTAGAGTGTGTTAGGTGCTGAGTTATCTGCGGGGTAACGGTTGATTATGACGCAGGATAGCGGAAGCCGCAAGAACGCTGTCTCGCTGAAGCCGCCTTGTCCTAACATGACAACCAACTGCTTGTGACCGTGGCTTGCTGACAACGTGTACGTGCCTTACCCTGAATATCTGCTTAAAGCATTATGTATTTTCCGTTAAGTCCCCGTCCTTTTCCTTAACAATGTTCGTTCCGTAGGTCACGTTGGTTTTGCGGCAGCGAAGCATCGATTCAAATATCTAACGTACTGCTGCAGTTGATGAGGATGAAGCTGAATCAGTCCCTTTTTCCAAACTTGTCGGTTGGAGACCGTCTGATGGTTGTGAATCTAGCCCGGTCGCTTCGCATACCGCAGCTTCTTCTTCGGTGAGAGCTTTTCCGTTGTTCACTGCTTCACTACAACCCGCCTCAATCCGGGAAACCGCTTAACTCACCTATGGTTGACCTTGATTGAGGAAGCTTCGTTAGGCACGGTCGTAAACTGGTATCTGCAAAGCGGTTCCCAATCCGCTACCAGGTCGTCATAGGGCTTTGTACTCAACTTGCCGAGTCATCTGTCCCTTAACGAGTTTTGAATCAGATGATTCATTATTCCAATCTGAGTCTCCCAGGAGTCCTTTCGTATAAGCAGCACTTCTGTGATCACGTTCTCGATTCAGAGTTGTAGTACCGGGACCGGATGTTATTGTTGTACGACGTTTTACTTACTTTGCAGCCCCAATGAGCCACGCAGGAAGGTGGAACCTTCTGGATTACCACTGTTAGCATAGTCGAAGTTTATAGGTCACACTAGCGTTTTCTCCCTGTTCTCTATATTGGAGGCGCCCCATCTCAGTGACAGTAATGCGTCTTGTTGGTCTTTTTCAATTTCCAGGTGCATTGCTGCTGTATTTTCGAGTTAAAAGCTTTATATGCAGAATCTGATAATTTTCTAGGTTGGATAGCCTTGGTATGATTCCGACCCACACTCATGACCACTGTACCATCCTTCATTCCAATTTCCCTTCACCAGCTTCGCACTATCGAAGGAACCATTTTATACTATGCGTACAGCAAACTGGATGAGCGACGACCATCGGATGCCGATACACTAGGTTTTTGGTTATTTTTCCCTTTCACAACCTCTGCTCCACATTACTAACCTCCACTCAATTGTTTCCCGTTTAATGAACAGTCACTTGGGGATGCCAAAGTTTTTCCATCTTGTTCTGAACGTCTTTGTTGTTTCGACTTCTAGTCGGAACGGACGAAACGCTCTTCACCGATAATACCCCACGCGCAAAGTAGCCAATTGAATTTGGGTCGGTGCGGTCTCAGAAACATAGCCGCCAGACGTACACGCAAGTAGAAACTGGATACAAAATGCATAACTTCGCATGACTGCACTGGGACCTAGAAAAGAATAACTGGCCAGTAGCAAAAATTCGTTCACTGAATCGGCCAAAGACAAAGCACGATTTTCTATTTATAACTCAGTAAGAAAAACGTTTAAGTCATAAACTATAGACGAAACTGTATGTTGGTATTGCACTTGAGTTACCACGTAGGGTTCCGGGAAGAGAAGGTGGAATCTGTGCGGTTTGCGTTGGCACATAACAACAGTGACTATGCGGAGAGCTCCGCTGGGACCTACACAGTTTAAGTCACCGCTATGCGGAGCCTGCTAAGGAGGGGAGTTCAGGCAAACAGTGCACAACTTTGGCGGCGATAAGCTAACCCCAAGACGCATCTACTTCAATGCCACCGCAATAGCAAGCATTCGCTCGATATAAAATGCTGTTATCTGGTCACGCTACCCGATTTCCTTGGCTGCGCTCGGACTCCCTGCTTCAAGTTGGATGAAACAGCAGGCTGTTATTGCACGCACACTCTAGACCTTGATTTGTATTTCGTCTCCGAAATTGTTAGGGAGGAAGTAAGAATTGCCTAGAAAATTCATTATTTTGGCAATTATTCGATTATTAAGGATTATCGCAGCGATTTCGAACGTTCTGGTAGGTTCTAAGTGCTGCACGTGACTACAAACCACCTGACGTTGGCCAAATCTATGGGGAACCTTGGTAGTTGACCTTCCAATTCCAGAAGTCGTAGGTCAATAAGAGACCTATACATGCAGCCAAGGCAGTTGTATAGTGCTTTGTTGGCGGCGATTAACACTTTATTTTGTCAAGTTCATTGACCTGCTTTTTCCTTCGAGTTACCTTGTTTTGTGGAACAGTAAAGGGTCTATTTCTCAATCGCGTCTAGTGAGAAGATTATAACAAATGACGACGAAGAAAATTGCAAATGTGACGAGTTTTTCTGTTAGACAATTTCAAAAGCTGCTTTTGCAACATCAATTTCAAATGGAAGCACATATGAAAATGCTCGAAAAATTGACACAATGCTTGCGTTTGCGGTCAACAGGAGCAGCGACGTGGGACACGTAAGTGAGTTCCGCTGATCTTCTCACAAGTGCCACCAATGAACTCAATTATGACGCGGATTCTGGATGTACATTCGAACCGTGGTTCAAGCGCTGACAAGACATGTTCCGGACGGACTTCATTCGTCAAGACGGCTCATGGAAGTTGCAGTTGCTACCCCACAGGCTCGAAACAAGTGAACATTGAAGATTCATAGACCACATTCTGCCCAAACAGCCGAAGGATCTGACGTTTGAAGAAGCAGTTTCGCGACTCAATGAAATTTTTGGTGTGGCAGTATCCTTGTTTAGTATTCGCTATCAGTGCCTGCACGTTGTCAAACGGGAATCGGACGACTTTGAGACCCTAGCAGACATGATTAACCGTGAGTTTGGGCGTTTCAAACCACACTCTTTAACGGACGAACAGTTTAAGTGTCTCATTTCCGTCAGCCCTCTACAGTCCCGCAGTGATGTTGAGATCTGCGCTCGGCTTTTAGCTAAGCTGGATCAGGATCCCGACCATACACTGAAGGCCCTGGTAAGCGAATGCAGACGGCTGCTCACACTAAAACTCGACACTGCCCTGATCGAACAGAATGGTCTCGCACCACCAGATACCGTGCACTTCGTGAAAAAGGCCAGGACTGTCAACAAGCAAACCATTAAAGAGGTCCACAAACAAACTGCCCACAGCATGCTGGTCATGCGGTGAATGGCATTTCGCACGCTTTTGCCCGTTCAGACGTCATTTGTGAAAGGTGCCATAAGCGAGGCCATGAGAAGGAATACTGCAGTCAGGTCCGGCCGAAGAACAAGAAGAAGACTTATCGAAAGAGGAATTCAAGAAAGGATTGCGCAGAGACGCTGTCTATAGTTGCCGCATTCCAAGGTGAGTGTAAACCGAGACGAGGAGTTATCAGTCTTTTGCTTAATGGGATCCTAACGGAACTGCAATTCGACACTGCTTCGTACATAACGATTTTTTCCAGGAACACATGGAATCACATAAGGAGGCCAAAGATGAGCAAGTCTCACAAAGTTGCACACAGTGCATCCAGTGGTATGCTAAAACTAGTAGGCGAGCTTACTTGAAAGAGTGCATTCAAATGTGTGAAGCAGTCGGGAACGTGCTACATTTCATTCCGGCTGAATTTGAATTTTCTTGGTTTCAACTGGATTGAAAAGTTGCAACTTCTCGATGTTCCTTTGAATCAGATCTGCAATCGAGTCCGAGCAAGTCCAGACCCATCATCCAAGTCCGTCGAAGACATGACACGTTCGCTGAAACGAAAATTTGTCTCTGTCTTTCAAGACGGCTTGGGCCATAGTATGAAATTCAAAGCAACGATAAGCCTGCGACCAGGAGCCAAACCAGTCTCTAAGGCTAAAGACCGGTGCCATATGCAGCTATGTCAACCGTTGATCACAAACTCAATCGACTGGAACGAGCCGGAGTCATCACAGCCGTCAACGACTCATCATGGTCCGCACCTATTGTCGCAGTGAAGAAGGCGAATTGCAAGGTACGTGTTAGGTCTCGAACGTCCTGCTCCGAGGAAAATGGCGCTGTCTGAGAATCAAGTCAAGTTGGCGTCACCGATTCAGGACAAATCTTGTAACTTGCATGGAAAAACAGTATTTCACACAGACCAAAGTCAAATGCGCACAGAAACGAAACAAATTGACTTGTTCGGGAAGGTAAGTGCGCAATTCCCCAAAGTAACCGTGTGCCTTGTATCAGAACAGTCTCAGTTACAAGCAGACTAGTGTTTTTCTGTGTTGCAGAACATTTGTTACTATCGCTTGTTTCACACCACTCACACGTCCCGTGATTCTTTGAGATCGATAAATTCAAACAATCACACAGCCGTGATTTGAACTGTACTCGGAGTGTTTTTATTCCCACGTCGGCCCGTTCTGTGTCTCGCGAATATACTTCTCGTCCGGTGGGTTGTCTTTTGACTGGAGTGGCGCAACCTAAGAAGCTGCAAAGTCGAACCCCTGAGGACACAACAGATTCTGGCGACGGAGGTGTTGCACAATAATGTCCATTTCATTTGATCAGATGCAGCAGCTTCTCCATCAGCAGCAACTCCAGTTCGAGAAATCCCATGGGCAATTGTTCGAGTTATTTGCGCAGAAGTTGAACGTTCAATCTGAGCCGCAACCTGCTGACACGCGATCTTCAGTAGACGCGGCCACGACAGCAATCACAGAGTTCATTTTCGATGAATCAAGCGGAGTAACTTTTAATTCCTGGTTCAAACAATATGAAGGTGTTTTCCGCATTGAGTTGACAGCGCAAGATGATGCATGGAAAGTTCGGTTGTTGCTGCGTAAACTTAGTGCAGTTGAGCATGAACGTTCTAGTAATTTTGTCTTGCCAATGTATCCAAGAGCTTTCCGCTTCCATGAGACTGTGCAAATTCTGACGTTCATTTTCGGTGAGCAAGCAGCTTGTTTCAGGATCCGTTATACTTATTTAAAGTTGCCAAAACGTGATAGCCGTGATTTTATAACACATGCTAGAGTTGTGGACCGAGTGTGTGAACGTTTTAAACTCGGTACGATGACACCTGACCAATTCAAAAGACTCATATTTGTTTGCACGCTTCCGTCTCATGCCGATGCTGAGGTGCGCACACGCATCCTACACAAGTCAGAATAGGAACCCCATTTGACATTACTGGACATTGCTGCTGCATGCCAGAGACTGATTAACTTAAAGCATGTTACCAAAATGATTGAAGATGCTGACCCCAGCAGTGCACCACAGATTTACCGCAGGGCTGTTCGAGGAAAAATGTGAGGCACAGAGTACCCAACCAGAAACCCCGAACCGCATGCTGGAACTGTGTTGGGCGGCTATTTGTCCGATTCTGTACTTACAAGAAACATCTCTGTCAGAAACGCAAACGTCTGGGTCACAAAGAATTCCACTTTCGCAAAACGTACGTTTCCAGGCCTGTATCTACCCTACACTTGTACACGAACACTAGATCCCAAAAGATGTTGTTTCAGGGAGCAAAGACATAAGCAGTTCTCGCAACCTGTCGCACGGAATTTGCGGGCAAATCAAAGTACATCACCGTCAAACTTAACGATGTTCCCATATCCTTGCAACTAGATAAGCATCGGACGTTACCATCAATTCTCGATCATCATGGACGAGATTTGGTAAACCTCCACTGAAGCGCACCAAGCTAACTCCCCAAAATGCATTCGGTGAACCACTGAGGTTAGATGGTGAGTTCACATGTGACATTAACTTTAAAGATCGGAGACTCCGTGGAACCATCTACTTAGCTTCTTCTGTCAACATAATTCTTGTTGGCGTTGATTGAATTGATAGAATGAATTTGCTCAATGTGCCACGGAAGAATGTGTGTTCTGGAACGAACGTCATGGTGCCTCATACAGCCATACCACATGCTCCAAATAAAACCATTGCTGAGCATTTTCAGGCGATGTACGCTTGTTTTTCGACCTGAACTTGGACACTGAAGCAAGATGCAGGCAAAGCTTACTCATTTACTTTGTGCTACACTAGTGTTTCGACCCAGGCGCCCGGACCAGTATGCATCACAAGTACTTGTTGAACATGAGCATGACCGATGGCAGAAAACTGGCATGATTCAACCAATAACTTTCTCACCATGGATTGATCCAATCGTTGTGATTAAGAAGTCGAACCGTTCTATTCGCCTGTGTGCAGATTTTTCAACTGGTCTGAATGATGCATTGCAACCCCATCAATATCCACTTCCACTTCCTGACGACTTGTTCGCGAAGCTGGATGGTGGTAGAAAATTTGAAACCTTGCATCTCGCGGATGATTATTTACAACCAGCAGTTGAACCTGAAAGCAGAACGTTTCTCACAATCAACGCTCCTCGTGGTCTGTACCAATACAATCGTCTGCCATTTAGCGTTAAAACCGCACCCACAATTTTTCATTAAGTCATGGATGCCATGTTGCCTGGGGTAAGTGGAGCCGCAGCATATCTGGATGACATCACCATAATGGGCACCCCACATGACCAATCACGTCAACGACTAGATGAGGTGATGATGCGCATCAAAAATTATGGATTCCGTCTACGCGCAGACAAATGCAAATTCTTCTTAAATTCATTAAGTTCCTGGGATTTGTGATTAAGGAACGAGGCCGACATCCCGACCCCGAGAACATTGAGGTACTAGAGCAACTGCCTACACCAACGGATGTCACAACTTTGAGCTTATTACTCGGAGTGGTGAGTCACTATAGCGAGTTTCGGCCAGCTATGCATTGTCTGCGCCAACCCTAGAATCATCTGCTGATTAAAGATGTCGAATGGAAATGGTCCAGGCAGTGCCAACAGGCATTCGAGAAATTGAAATCTCTGCTGAATGCAGACCTACTGCTTACTCATTACAATCCGAATCTGGATATCATCCTGGCTACAGATGCTTCGAGCTATGGATTTGGTGTAGTCATTTCACACCGCTTTCCAGACGGTTCAGAAAAGGCTGTGGCACATGCGGCACGAGCCCTGACCGCATCTAAGAAGAACTACAGCTAAATCGAGAAAGAAGCTCTCGCTATTGTCTTTGCTGTTCAGAAATTCTGCAAAATGATTTACGGTCGGCGTTTCACATTAGTGACGGATCACAAACCCTTACTCGCTATCTGAGACTGAGAGACTGAGACTGTATTTAAGAGCGAGTAGAAAGGTTTCTGTACAACTCTATCGAATTACGAAAAATCAAAATTTACTTGTGAATTATCAGCAGTTGTGTCTGGTCCGTTAATCGTTTATCCGTGTTCGGTTAGAAATTTGTACTAGCGTTATTATTTCCGGACATACAATGTCTTCTTTTGGCACTGTATGTGCATCGTTTCACAAAAGCACAGGTTTCCAAAATAATCGTCGATAAGGTTTTAAAACACTTCACAGAATCGGCCTCTACGAATCATTCTGGTAGTGTATTCCATAAGTTTACGAATCTTCGTTCGATACAAAGCTGATGTGATAATTTTTTCATGCAGCGGACCCTGAGTTTGTAACGATTTCCTCGGGTGTTACAGGGTTCTCGCAGGTGAAATATTGGCCGCAGTATGGGGGAAGTGATTCAAGTGTAGTACTCGATGGGTCATAATAAGATCAATTCTTACTCGGCGATAGGATAGTGTGTAGAGGCCGAGCTTTTCACAACGTTTTTCATATGGAAGCTTTCGTAGACTTGGTATCATTCTAGTTGCGATATGCTGTATTTGCTCCAGTTTTTCAGTTTCCTATTGGAGTTATCGGATGGTAAGCTGGGGCACCGTATTCAAGGATTGGTCTAATGAGCGAGGTGAATAGACGAGGGACGGTTTCTTCGGACCATGTGGAGAAACTGCGTCGTAATGCCCAGAGCATACGAAGTCCCGCACGGTACAATTTTCTCCGTATTTTCTAGTGATCTTAAATCATGTCGTGAGAGAACTCCTAAGTCTCTGACAGATGTGTTGGGACGGAGCAATTGGCCGTCCAAGGTGTATGATCGAGTTGCTGGACGTCTGGTGATACTGACGAACTCCGACTTGCTTGCGTTAAGAGGGAGTTGCATTTCAGTGGACCACGTTTACAGTCACTCTAAGTCATGCTGGAAGCGAGCGCAGTCGTCCTGGTTTTCAATGATCCTCCAGATTTTCAACTCATCTGCAAACAGGACACATGGTGACTGGAGCTGCTGCGGAAGATCGTTGATATGAATAAGAAATAATGCTGGCCCAAGTACAGTTCCTTGAGGCACGCCACTGGTCGATGGGAACCATTCTGTCAGATAGTCATTGACCTGTACTCTAACCTTCGTCCCACAATAAACTCTTGTATCCACTGAAGTAACGTGCCACCGATTCCGTATGTCCTCAGTTTACGAAGGAGTACCTCGTGGTTCACTCTGTCAAACGCCTTACTAAAGTCGATGCACACCACATCAACATCCTTCTGTTCATTGAGAGCTCGAACCCACTGGTGGCTTGCGTACATCAAGTTGGTGATGCAGGATCGCCCTTTCGTAAAGCCGTGTTGCGCTGGCGTCAATACGTCCATCGATTCGAAGAACGACAGCAGACACTTTTTCACAACCTTCTCGAGAATTTTGGATAATACCGAAGTCAAACAGATCGGTCTATAGTTCTCTATTTTACTCGGATCACCACCCTTGGGAAGCGGTTTAACTATCGAGCATTTCCAGTCGTTCGGGACGGATCCTTCAGAGAGCGATCTATTGAAAAGGTTTGTCACAACTGGTGAGATGATAATCGATAGGGACTTGAGTATTAGTGGGTGAAGTCCGTCTGGCCCGGGGGGCTTTGCACCATTGAGGTTGACGAGTAGCTGATGTACTTCGACTGCATCACATTATAGGCTGTCGAGCAAGACTTGCGCAACCTGTGCCGGTACTGGAACAGCCGCCGGTTTACTGTAAAATACAGTGAGGAAGTGCGTAGCCAGGGCGTCCGCACGCTCCGCGCTTGAAATGAGTGTCTTCCCGTCTAAGCTCTCTAATACCGGTAGGTCGTCTCCAGGTTTCAGTTGACGTTTCAAGTAGGCAAATATTCGCTTGGGTGCAGTTGTGGCCGAGGATGCTAGCTCCTCTTCGAATTGCCGGCGTTTCCTGATCTTTGCGGCGTTACATAAGTTACGCTGTTTCCTGTACACCGCGTAACCTTCATCACAACCCGAGCTGATGTATCTATCCCAAAGTTTACGACGTCGTCGCGCTAACTGTCTGTATTCCCTATCAAACCAATGCGGTTTGACAGGTTCGATTTTTGGATACTTAAGGGGAACGAACCGAGTACAGAGCGAGTTAAGCTTCCCCTTTATTAATGACCACCACGCCTCAAGTGACGCATCCTGTGGTAGTGTCCAATCAGTCTGACTTGCGGCTTGGACGAGTCCGTTGAAGTCCGTCTTCCAATAGTTGAATGTCGGCTTCTGTTGATTTTAATATGGTAACGACAGTTCTAAGCTTGCTACAATAGAGCAGTGGTCACTGTTCGCCAGAGGTTCGATGACTCTGATCTCTTTTAGCTTCTGCTCGCAGCTCGTAAACATTAGGTCCAGACAAGATGCCGAGTACGGAGTTACGCGCGTCGGTTGGATGACATGTTGCGTTGCCCCAATTTCAATAGTCATTTTAGAGAATTGAGCCTCAACGTTGCCATGATCGGGAAGAAGTCGAACATCTGGCCAAATTATCTTAGGTAAATTTAGATCCCCCATCAGTAAGAACTGAGGGCGGCTCATGTGCTTCTGTACATGTGGTATCCAATCGCAGCAACGGTTTAATGGGCTCCGGTAGATAACCCCCACAATTAGTTCTGCTCGCCTGAGACGGATTGTGCACCACAATTGCTCGCATAAACTATCCCCCGCTCCGATAGGTACTGATAAGTTTGCCAGATAGTGACGATTTTATGTACAACAGAACACCACCGTGAGCCTTTGATTTTCGGTCACATCGGAAACAAGAGTATCCTGACAACACGACTTCTTGGGGTATGATGTCGGAGTTCAGCCATGTCTCTGCAAGTCCTAAAATGTCCGGCCGCTCCGAGACAGCGAAGCGGGCACAGTTCGTCACGTTTGTTCATTAGGCTGCACACGTTGGCGAATGCGACACGGTGGTCCTGGGAGGTACTGCGGGACGTGCCTGGAGGTTGAGCAACCGGTTGATACGGGTTCGTACACCCTTCTTGATCACCCGAAAATTTACAACTTGTAAGTCAGTCTCACCTTCCTCTGTACGGCGTTTGAGCTCAATGACCGCAGTCTTCAACGATCCCTGTCCTCGGGTTCCAAATCTCGGCGGATGTGAACTTTTATGCCTTTCAGCCTTGACAGACGAGACAGTATGAGCTGCGGCATATTAGGATTTGCAAAGGTGATCCTCAGAGGTCGACATGACTGGTTAGTTTTCTGGCCAAGTCGGATTACTTGTTTAATCGTCACACTGTCTTCGCCCACATCCAAGAGTCTATCGATGAGCCCCTGGAGGAACTCAACATCGTGATCATAACGTATCTGAGGGTTTTCATCTTTTGACTCCGGTACGTGGAAGACCATGAGATTATGACGCCTCAGCGAAATCAGTGATGAACCTGTGGGAGCAGAACTAGAGGCGCTTAACTGATTGGGTAGTTGTTTATCAGCAGGTGACGTCTGAACTCGATTACGTGGGCCCTTGCGCTTTTGAGTGGTCCATGGATCCCCGATTTCAGAAGTTCACAGACAGCCTCTCAGAAATTCACGGACCGAACAGTGAAGCGGCATTTCGTAGCTTCTGAGTCTGAGTCTTCCATCGGTGGGAAACATTGAACCTGGGGTTCGGCCGGGGTCGAAGACGCTGGTGGTGGTGCAGATCGCGGAGAGACAGTAGAAGGCGAGGTGACAGAGGTACTTTCACGAGGGCGTTTGATCCCTCGTGGTGAACGGTTTGTTTCTATCTGAAAGAGTGGTTTTTCCGTAGTTGTTTGCGGTCGCTGCGTATTCTGATGTCTTGTACCGCGACATTTATCACATATAACTTGAAAAAAACCGATGTCGGATGTCGAGCGATTTTCGAAACACGTCAACGGATAAGCCAATGCACGAAATATGGAACAAAACATCACAGCTGAAGCATCGAAGTGCATGAGCCTTAGTTCCCTCAACTTTCGAACACGAAGGACAAGTAGCTTGAGACTGCATCACAAGCTAGAGCAACTCGAAGATGGTGGACAGAGATGGCAGTATGGCAATTCAGTGAGATCTCCGGAATTAGCCAAAGAATAGCTCCCAAATTTGCACCGCTTGGAAAATACGCCAAAAGAAGATAATGGTGCACAATTCACACAGATAAAACGCTGCTAACACAGTAATCTGAGGCAAAAGTAGTATCCAGCACACGTTGATCCAAAAATCCGCGGCGTCCGTGGGTACAGCTCCACTACTTGAATAATCTTCTATTAACTGGCCACGTTGCTTACGCTGTCTGCGCTTATTTTCGGTAACTTGATTGCGTTTGTAGCATTTTTAAGTAACTTGTGTACATTTCTTACTTATCACGGATTTGTTGCTAACCAACTTACTTCATATGGTAATT
This sequence comes from Dicrocoelium dendriticum, assembly GCA_944474145.2. Classification (NCBI taxonomy): domain Eukaryota; kingdom Metazoa; phylum Platyhelminthes; class Trematoda; order Plagiorchiida; family Dicrocoeliidae; genus Dicrocoelium; species Dicrocoelium dendriticum. Next base: position 163,668,412 of record OX104064.1, on the reverse strand, counting down.
TAGCGAAGAGTTATGCCACCGTATCGTATGCATTATTGGATTTATTTTATTTCAGCTTGTCGTTTAAAGTGAATGGCTGTTGTTTGATATCCCTGGTATGGTTGCGCTTGATGTGTATGTTGACAAGGTGCCTACCTGTCTATTACCCACTACCATCGTTCATACTGGCTCCAGGAGACAGTTGGTCGTTGCTGGAGGGGACGGGGTTGCACGGTCTCTTGTGGCCGTGCTAGGCTCAAAGAGCGGTTCCAGCCCAAATTCGGCTCACCATCAACACAAGCAAAACTGACTGTCTCTTTTCTCAGCCATCAACCGTGGTGCAATATCCTTCAATATTGCCCGGCCGAATCAGCATTGGATGCTGAATTAATTGGAAACCACCTCCCGCTTGAGCACTACCTGGGAGTGTGACTGTCGACTGAT
>OX104064.1:163651650-163667583 GCA_944474145.2 Dicrocoelium dendriticum | reverse complement strand
CATCCCCTTTTCGATCTGCGCATAGCGCCGTTCCGCCACTGTGAGCGCCCGACTGCGAAAATCCAAGGGCTTACCACCTTGCATGAGAACGGCGCCTATTCCGCTCTGAGTGTTGTCACAATGCACCTTCAAAGGCAGAACTGGATCATAGTAGCCGAATACTGGTGCACAGCTTATGAGATGCTTGATGGCTGTAAAGGCGGCCTCCTGTTCTTTTCCACAACTCCACTTTACACCCTTGTGCGTCAACCTCCGAATAGGCGTTATGATTTCAGATAGCCTTGGTAAGAAATAGCCAAATAATTCGCCATGCCATTTAAGCGACTAACAGCCTTGTCGCCCTCAGGTTGTGGCATCTTCTACACTGCCCTGATTTCCCCGGGATCGACCTTTATTCCCTCGGGTGCCAGAACGTACTCATGAGAAATCACTTCCGATTTCTGGAGCTCAACTTTCTCGCGATTGAGCTTTGTATACTTTTGCACGCAACGCTGCAAAAATGGTGAAGATTAATGTCATGTTCCTGTTCGATCGAGCAGTAAATCAGCACATCGTCTGCTGCACATGTTACACAGCCTAGCTCGTCAAGAGCTTGCAATAACCGTTTTTGAAAAATTGCGCTCTAGACCTTCAAACCAAACGGTAAACGGAGCCAGCGAAAATGGCCAAAGGGTGTCGCAAAAGTTGTCAGGAAACTGGATTCCTCGTCTAGGACCACGTACCAGAACGCCGATGATAGATCGGCTTTGCCGAGGTATTTTGCTTTAGCCAAACGTGGTAGGATATCTTCGAACATTGGCAGAGCATAGTGTTCCCTACATGGAGCTTCATTCGATGGCTTAGAATCTATGCACAGATGCAAATCTCTGTTCTTTTTCGTAACAATCGCAAAGTGGCTAATCCAGTCTGTGGGCTCGTCGATCTCAGCGATTACGCCCAATTGCATCAAGGTACTTAATGCGGTGGCGAACTTATCACGTAAAGCAAACGAAACCTTTCTAGCTGGTAGCGCAGTCGGTTGTGTTGATGGATCTAGTGACATATGAACGGAACCTTCAAACCTCTACAAACCTGGGTTAAACACGGATGGATACTGCACACTAACATCTGTCTCCGCTTGACACGTATGCACAAAACAATTATGGTTAAAATGAATACGGCCAAGACACTGGATGGAACCAATGCCGAAAATCGGCGTGAGATCTACCTCCACGAGCAGGAAATCCAACTGGTGTGAGGATCCGTCTTTGGGATTGATCACTTCGATTGTGGCCATTCCCGTCGGTTGGGGTATGGAGCCGTCCCACATGTGCAAGAAGCCTTGATTTGGTCACACATGAATTCCTGGACACCGCTTCGCAGTTACTATGTTGAAGGTATCACCGGTGTCTAACTGAAAGCGCACGATTTTGTCGCCAACCAATAAACTTGCGTGGACGCACTTTTTTGGTCCTGTCCGCGACACGTTACGGATTGAATTTGCTGAGCCGGAGGGTGTGTCACGACTGTGTGCATTCACTTTAGGAGAATGGCAGCATCTAGCGAAATGATTTCCTCTGCCACATTTGGCGCAAATTCGACCTCACGCCGGACACTGGTCACGATCCTTCGGGTGTCGCGCAGCGCAGAATTTGCAAGTTGCTTATGTCTTGGTAACAGGCTTCGCAATTTTTTCAGGTAAACTAGACATGGCACATGGTTCTGCATCAGATGGTAACCGCATTTGCCGGATGTGGCGTGTAGCTGATGATTCACTGTAGCATATATCAAGACATTGTCTGAAAGATAACTGTCGTTGCAGCAACAGCCGCTTGATGATGTTTTCCTCACTGATCCCTAGCATGATTCAATCTCGGATGAGACTGTCAGCCATACAAGTGCCAACATTACAGGAACAAGCCAGGATCTTCAACTCCGTAACATAGATCTCGGTAGATTCGTTCGAGTGCCTGTTTTGAGTAAAAAAGAGATACAGCCAATGCGTCTCGTTAGTCTGGCAATCACAGCAATCGCCGAAGTTTCGGATGACAATTTCTAGATCAGCTGAGCCTTCGTTCTTTTCGTACTGCATTGTTTCCAGGACGCGGCGTGCTTCATCTCCGATAGTATATCGAAACATCGCCAGACGATACGCCATCAGCTGTTCATTCAGACGCAGCAGTACACAAAAATCGGTCCACTTGCTTTTCCAGTCTCCAATTACTGACCAAGTTGTGTTCTTTCATGTTTAACAGGGCAGGCTCTGCAAGTCTGGCTGTGCTCCAATCAGCAACTGAGCAATGTTCGGCGATCTTGCCTTGGTCTTCTCTGACACTACGTCGCAAAACTCGGTCCTTCAGAGACAAACGGTTTTTGCAACAAAGGGAACTCAGCGAAAATGGCAGCATAACAAGCGTGTAGAAACCTCCATGTATCTGGATCATTTCCACAAATAACGAAGCCTCTGCATTCATGAAGTCCCTTCTCTGAATCAGTTAAACAAACCCACTCCAGCGTAACCAAATAAGAACCAATCAGCGCGTAAGCGATATGCGTAGGCGTCCAAACTGCTCTGTTCGCTTTCGGCAAGCTAGCCGCCTGCTTGCATAATCCCATCACAAACGGTGCAAGAACATTTGTAACACATAAGAGAAAGAGGCATCGACAATAGGCCGGTACGTAGTACTGACGCTTCGCTGCCGCGCAACCACTACAAGTCGCACGTGGATTAAGGATACTGCAAGGGTCGCCCGGACCCTATACAAGCTAGAACCCGCGCTCTCGGATTACAGGACAGACTTGTGATCCTGAAACCTACGGGTTGGCTCGTAACACGTATTCGAGTCAACACAAAGTACGCAGCCAAATTTGCTGATCTAATCGGCCGGATTCGGCTCGCCAACGGTACTCGAATTTGAGAACCCAAATAATCCACACGTCCATCCTAACTTCGTAGAAATTCACTTACTATCATTTCGTTTCATGACCCCACCCCGAACGTGTTCATGCGATAACACCGCCACACAGCAGCCATGTCTGGCCCCTCTAAGTCGGATAGCATTTTCGACAGTTCGAGCGATACTCTGCGTGTTAACTATTCACAGAGATTGCTTACACCTCAATGCTGCATTTAGCACGCTAAACTAGGTAATGTTTGGCACTTCCTTATCCTGTACGCCCGCTTGACCCCAAGCAAACTGTTTGCATTTTAGTCTGCGTGTGACCCAAGCGGTCGTGTCGTTCACACAGGGACAGCGCGGTGCGCTGTGGCTTTTATGCGGCTGTGCTAGTCACTGATTCCAGGGACATATAAGCAAGTCTCATCGTGGTGTAGTAGCTTGTACGACACCACTTATGGTGGTTGCAATGAAGTTTGAGCAAACAGCCTAGTCTGGTCGACCTGACAGACTATGCGCATTTGGGAACCAACAATTGCGTGGCCAGAGCGCGTGAGCTAATGTTCTGGCCAGGAATGAGCAGCCAACTACGTGATTACGTCTCGAATTGTGTAGCGTGCCGCACACACGACGTGCGTCAATCAAAACAGCCGATGATGCTCCGAGACGTTCCGGACTAGCCCTGGCAGATGGTTGCAGTAGATATTTTCGTCCACGGTGGGAAAAATTATTTGGTGCTGGTCGATTATTCCAGTGACTACTTCGAAATAGATGTTCTTGCTACTAACACTATACAAGCGGTTGTGAATAAGTTACGGTGCCAGGTTGCTTGTCATGGAACAGCGGAAGTGGTGGTTTCGGACAATGGACCGCAGTTTAATAGCGCAGAGTTCCGTGACTTTAGCAAAAAGTGGGATTTGCATCACCGACTCTCCAGACCATATCACAGCCACTCAAACAGGAAGGCCAAGTCGGCGGTGAAAGAAGCAAAGGTGCTTACTAAAGTGAATGTGACCCACGAGGACCCTCATATTATGGTGCTGAAGTGTAGAAATATGCCATTCACAGAAACTGAGGCAAGTCCGGTGCAGCGAGCGTTCAGCCGCAGGACACGAAGGCTGATACCAACCGCGGCGAAGCTACTCTAGCCTGAGGTAGCGCCGGCCGCTTTGCTACACGAGCGACTACGGAACAGGATGCTAATACAAAAAAGTACAACAATCACTAGTCGAGAGGTCTCCAACCACTAGTAGCGGGAGAAGTATGGGTGCAACCACTAGCAGAAACAGAAGGACAGTGGAGGAGGGAGTGATCGTGAGCCGCAGAGAGAGGAGTTAGGAAGTCAAGATAGGGGGTAGCATTAGTTGATGGAACCGAGTACAACTCCGGAGAGCACGTAATGGGCAGTTTTCACAAAACGATGATCGGTAGCAGCAACCGGAAAGGATACCTGTCACCTCGACACAAGGAAGGAAGTTCACACGCAGCGGAAAACAGTATGGAACTTATGGTAACATAATCCAAACAAAACAAAAGAAAAAGATGTAATGAGGTTTGAGCAAATGACCGAGCCTTGTCGGTCCGACAGGCTAACTGCGGATCACGGAACGCAGCAGATCCGCCCGAGCGAAGAAAACTCACGCGACTGGACTCTGGATCATCGCGATGAGTCGATAGCCAACCGCGTGAAAAGAAACCAACATCGTGCAATAAGGTTTGAGAAATTGGCCGAGTCTGGTCTGCCCGACAGGCTAATCGCGGATCATGGAACACAGCAGATTCATCAGAGCGAGGAAACCTCATGGAACTGGATGGTGGCCAATCGCATGAAAGAAAATCAATACTGCAGCGCGGCAAACATGCCAATAGCACGTTACGTGTATCGAAAAGCCGGAAGCACAGATTGGTCAGCTAAACGATGGGTAAGCACTGACGACGCAAAATTGCTATTAACGACAGACCGTCCGCGTACCAGCCGAGGATCAGTGGATCGAGAAAATACGACCAATCTAGTACCAGTCAATGAGCACAGGCGACATGGAGACGCAGTCCAGCGATAGAGCGGAGGATTGGGCAACAACGAGCCAGTGAATCGGAAGGAAAGAGAACGCAGCCGATGAGGCTAACCAGATGACAGGCTACCCAGGGGAATAATGCGAAATAAGTAGTGCATCCTTTCCATAAATATGCGAGACCTCTAGCAACAAATGATTCTGCTGGCCGCCACCGAGATTTCGTTTTTGATGGTCGTCCCGTCCCACAACCACGGTTTCCTGGTTGAGTTTTCGAGCCCATAATGTTCACGAGAAGTGTGACCTCGTCAAGGCAAGAGAAGTATGCTACAGGCGTCTCAAGGCGGGTCACATATCTGCTATTTGTGGAAACTGCGAAGGGTACAGAGTGCCACTGATAAATCAGATGGGCGGAAGCGTTGGATTTAGGCTATTTCGGTCTGTCTCTGCGGCACCTCTGGTCGCCACTCGCAGTACCGAATTTAAAACCACTGTTGCAAGCTGTTTACTTAAGCCGGTCCTATGTATACATGTGCAATACTCATTGTGATATCTTATATTACCAAAGTTACCCATAAGATGTGATATAAAGTTGACCTGCACTTTTGGTGAGCCGTAGCTTCACCAGTGACGCTTAACTACAGTTTTGCTAATGTTCCAGTAGGATGTTAACCATGTCTTCAATTCAATGCCTTTTATATTTTTGGATCTCGGTTAGTGCATCGATCCTTCTGGCTTGTAGGAAGAGAAAAATAAACACCGAATGTCGCGTTTTTAATTAATAACGGGGAGTAAAAAACATTTTCGTGGAAACTATGTGAAGGCGAAAGTGATGCCGTTTTGAAAAAGTACAATCTTCGGAGACATTATGAAACAAAACACCTATCAGCATGTTCAAATTTTTCGGGAAAGCAACGTCCGGCGAAATATGAGTCGAGGAAACTTGGTTTATAAACGCAAAGAATTCACTTGACGAGAAAGTTCTCTGAAAGTGAAGCTGTCAGTATTACTAGTTAAAAAAGAGCGAATGCTGGCAGGAGGAAATTCGGTTACTGATGGCAGTTTAATCAAGAAGTGTATAACTGGATGGGCGATTGATTTGTGTCCCGAGAAAGCTTGCAAGTACAACTGTGCGGAGAACAAAAGAAGTTAGAACATATTGCTGCAGATACACGAGAAACCTAAAAACATTCTGCAATATTTCATAGCGCTGAATAAGTGCTGGTCTCTCGATTACGTCACAACTTTGCGTGTTTATTCGCGATGTCGATTCGTGGTTTCAGAAAAGAGTTGGCATCGGTCGGCAGCATGCGTGGAATGATGACTGGAAAGAAGATTTTCGTAGAGCTGCACAAAAGTTTCCAAGACTATAACCTTCCGTGGAATCGACTTCGAGGTGTCACAATTGATGGAGGTAGAAACATGGCTGGAGTGTGGAAGAGTCTGGCATGGCATATCAGGACTCTGTTGGAAGATTTGCTCATCCGAGTCAGTTGTTCATACACTGCGCCCTACGTCAACACGCACGCAGTGGGAAAGACTTGGATAATTATTGTGTGCTGAAACCAGCCGTTGTTTTCGCTAACTTCGTTGGGGGAAATACTCTCAGTCATCTCTAGTACCAGTCTTCTCTATAAAATACTGATTCTGAATTGTACTTGCTTTATCAATCATTAGTGAGGAGGATTAGTTGTGGCAAAGTGCTGGTCATTTTTACAAGCCCCGATACGAAACGGCTGCCTACCTCACTGAAAAGGATAGGGTTGACCTACAGTCAGCAGACCCTGCCTGGCTATCAAAGTTTGCGATTATGATTAACATCACATCCCAGACGACTGAACTGACCTTGAAACTGCAAGGAAAGGAAGATCCCATCTATGGTATCTAAAGAAGCGTCAAGGGATTTCGGAACTAGTTATCATTGTTTGAATGACAGTTGGAAGGAGAAAAGTTTGTTCATTTTCATTTGTTGAAGAGCTTAGCGTTACGATCACCGAAGCTGTCTCTCTTAGTTTCCAGAGAAAAATTATTCGTGGCCTGAGGCATTTTTAGAGAAATTTCTAGATCCTGACAGAAGTTGGAGCAGAGTTCTTCTGTTCCAGAACCCGCTTGATTCCAACTTTGATGATGCACCAGTTGGATTAGAGTTTAAGCTAATTGATTTGCAGGCAAATGACTTGCTGAAACAGAAGCATAGAGGAAAACTTGTTGGTTTTTAAAGCTGCTTATCTGGGACCGAATTTCCGGGAGTGAAGAACTTTGCCGCTGGTATGGTATAAGTGTTTGTAACAACTAAGATCTGTAAGCAAACGTTCTCGAAAATGAAGTATGGGAAATCAAATTATCGAACAAGATTAAGTGATGAACATTTGAAAGCAGGTCTCCTGATGGGATACAGCCATTCCAAAACAAATATTGATGATATTTTGAAACCTAGACTTCGGTTCCAAAAGACACAACAATTATCATTTTACTGTTTACTTTGTGCAGTCCGGGTGTATGCAATAAATGTACGATGTAACTATCTTTTTATGTACGCTGTTAAGAATCTTTTTTAATTTACTAAAGAAATCGATGGTTTATTTGTACATTGCACACCGCTCACCCATGTATGACATGAAATGTTGAACTTAGTTTATCCGTTTTTTGTTCAAAACTTGCGATTTTGTCTGCGAGTATTGTGAAGAAATCTAACTCTGGCCCGTGGTCGTCATTTGGTTGGTAATTCCGCCCGCCGTGAAAAAATGTTTGATGTCCACTGATATAGAGGAACAGTTTCCAGTGCGGTCGTATATACAAAATATGATTGACGCCAGAGAGTGGAGACTCATAGAAAAGGTTACACCTTCGAAATATGCGAATTAACGTAGGTGGTCAAGCACCCGTGGCTGTAAACCCAGCCGCTAACATGCGTGAATTGCTCCACTCTCCTTAATAACTCATTGTCAAGAGCCAAGCGACTAGTAAGTGGCTGCTGGTTCTGTTACCGTATTAGGCTATGGAAAGTAGGAGGTATGTTTCGAAAGGTAGGAGCACTCCGGCGTTTGTCCAAGTTTGGACTGCGACATCACACGGGTGAGAAACCACAAGATATCTCCCGCATACGTCAAGTCTGCTAATTTCTCCCGAGTAGAATGCAAATGGCTGCATCGCGAGATTGGACAAATGAAGATTTCACTGTAAGACTTGTGGAAGAACTGGTAAAACGGGAAACGAGACAACCCTTGTGGAAGTCAAACGTTGTCCGAAAGGCGTCAGATAATTTGCTGCAGTACATGACGCAGCTTTATGCGTTCCAGCACCAGCGACGCCAAATGGTGCCGAGATGAAAGAGCGGGCCAGCTATATGAGCCCCGATTGGTTTGATGACAATAGATTGATCAGTGGTGCATTCGTGTCAGAAATAAATGCGATTTGCTGCACGTAGGGATGGCCTGAGCAAGTTAGAGGAAAGAGGTAAGTTTTGCTAAATGCGTCCGTGCTTGAATCGGAAGCTCTCGCGAGTCATGAATGCATGGTGGGGGGAGAGACTGGGTAGATGAAACGTTACATCGAACACAGCCAGCATAAGGAATTCTAGGATTCCCTGAAGTCGGTGTATGAACCCAGCATGCAACCGACGAGAGCTGGTGGACACTGATTCGGGCAATGCCCACACACAGTCTGTAGATCTCATGCAGAAGGACCATGGGTACTTTGGCGGTTTCCTGAACAATTGTTCGGTAATCAACTTGTACACTTTGCGTTGGCATCAATAGAAAAATGTGATGGATGGATTTGCGGACAATTCTGGACTGTAGGGAAAGTAGAAGACAACTGTTATCTGTGAAACGACAAGTGCACCAGTACCGGTGGGGACACTGCCGTAAACATCAAAGAACGAAAGACCCGCAGGGTAAGGTGTATTTTACCCTTGATGGAACGCCTTTGGATAAAAGAGCAAGCACATGCAGCGGTGAATGTTCATGTGCTACCACCACAAAAGAGCAGAGGAAGCAAGCAGTGTGCGAATAAGTGTCATGTTATCAGCTTGCTAACTTGCGTCGGAAAGACGGTAGTACTAAATTCTACTCAATCGTCGCGGAACGCATGTCCTTAAATTAGTGGTGATCGAAGAACAACGCGGAGCTCGTTTGGGCCACAGTATAATGGAGATGGTGCTCGCGACTCATCAACTGCGGGAGGTTCTGTAAGCGACACCAGCCCATGTACACGTCATTCGTCGAACTCACCAAGTTTTTCGTATGGTGAATTGTGAGGCACCGCAGTAGATCGAATGTATTCACAGTGAGATGCAAGGGAAGTGTAGTTGAGCGGACAAGCCTCGCGTGACTTTATTGTCTCCAGTGGGAAACAAGGCTGTGTCTTCGCTCCCACTCTTTTTACTATTTATCTAACCATTATGTCTCATTGTTTCTCTGCAAGTGACCAAGGTTCGTCTCGATGGTGGCTTGCTGAAAATCCATCGTTTCGGAGTGAAATGACTAGTGCGTGAGACAACCATCCGGGTGCAGCTGCTTGCTAAAGACTGTGTATTGTCTGCGCACAGCGAGGATAAGTTGAAACATATGACGACGGCTCTCGCTTCAACGGTAAGCTAGTTCGCACTCGCCATCAACACAGCCAAGGTTGAAACAGGAAATTCCTTCTGGAAGTCCAGAGAGGAAAATCAGAAGGCGTAAACTGTGAGACGACTCAGTCATTTCGCAACGCTAGTCAATCACATTCATGTAAAAATCATAGCTATACTGGATGCAGTCATATGGGATCAATAACTAGCTAGCTGGTCAGTCGCCGCGTCTTGCGCTACCACGGTGGGTTCAGATTCGCAGTAAGCTGTTTCTGCACGCAAAGCTGTGGCCGTCATCGACCGATGACAATGGCTTCCACCAGCCTGAGACCGCTGACTGCGCATCAGGACGGTGAATGACTCATCGGGATTGACTCGGGGGCCTCGTGATTGCCGAGAAGCTCGATTAATCAATTCACCCGATTTCGATGTCACCGATCCCATCCGGCTGCGTAACCACTCAGGAATATGTTTATTGATCCTGACACCAACACTTCGGTCAGTGAGCTCGGCATAACCATCTCCACAATTACAGGTGAATTCGTATCAGCAGTAGAACATGCACGGACTCGTTACCGGTGTCTTCATCATATCATCATCATACACGTTAGCTAGAGGTGGGGAACACCTCAGCTACTGTGCCGCAATACATAGAAAAAAGGAGAAAAAAAGCAACTGGTGCAAGCTGGCTGAGCTACCGGTAACGGATGGGCATCGTTCCGGTAAGCTACCAGATGGCTGCTGTGCACCAAAAAAATACTATGCAAAATTATATAAGGCTAAATAATGAGGTCGTGGTTGGAGGGGGAGGCTAAGAGGGATGGGTGGGACAAAGAAACTCACAGCACGAACGCCACTGAGGTCGGCTCCTAGCCATATCAGCAAGTGTGTCCAACCAAACGTGCTCATCGTCTTTCGGACCCCAACCAGGGAGCCATGACGCTCCAACCGAGGCCAGCTCAGAAGTGAGGACCTTCATTCCTCTCGACCAAGTCATCGCTTGGCCACCCCTCCTCTTCTTCCATCCACACCCCCGGCGCGCAAACAACACACGTCGCGGAAGTCGGTGGGCTGGCATGCGTAACACGTGGCCGAGCCATCGGAGCCTGATGCGTGAAATAACGGTGCTGAGCGGTTCAGTTCCTTTTCCTATGCCATAAACAAGGCGTCGAACACACACGTTGCTCACGCGGTGTTCCCACCAGATGTGAGCTAAATTACGAAGGCACCGGTGGTCGAACGTAACTAGCCTCTTCAGGTCCGCTGCTTTAAGCGGCCAGGTTTCACAACCGTACAGTAGGGTCGAACGTACCGCTGCATTGTACACTCTACCCTTCAAGGCAAAAGTGATGTCGCGCCGGCGCCACAAGTGGCGAAGGCTAGCAAAAGCGCCCCGAGATTTTCTATACAGTTCGTGATCTCATCCTCAATCCCACGGGCGCTGATACAACTTCCCAGGTAGTTGAATTTATGAACGACTTCTAGCTGATCCCCACCAAGGGTAAGCAAAGGAGGCGGTCCAGACCAATCTTGGGGGAACGCTTTGCACTTCGAGGGTGCGAAGCAAAGCCCGAAGTGACGGACAGCTAGTGCTAATTTGTCCAGTGCCGCTTGACACGTTTGTGAGCTGTCACAGATCAGAGCAATATCAGCAGCATACTCTAAGTCAAGAAGTCGTTCTCCTGGGAGTAGCTCCACACCTTCTAAGTCGTGTCTTGTGAACGCGATTTCCATGACTTCGTCAACAGCGAAGTTGAAGAGGGAAGGTGACAAAGGGCATCCTTGTCTCACGCCGCTGGAGATATTAAAGGGCGACGAAAACTTGCCGTAAGCCCTCACTCTGCCCGAGCTACGCGCATATAATGCTCGGATAATATTCACATATTTCGCAGGTACACCTCTCCTGAATAGACAGTCCCAAAGTGCATGTCTATCCACCGAATCGAATGCATCTTTTATATCGAGGAACACGACAACGGTGGGCCGCAAATATGTGTGACAGTGCTTCAACAACTGACACAAAGTGAAGATGTGGTCAATGCAGCCACAACCTCGACGAAATCCAGCTTGCTGTTCACGAATCTGGCTTTCACCAGTGCCAGTCAGTCTGTGAAGGATGACAGAGGCAAGCAATTTGGAGGCGATGGAGATCAGACTGATTCCTCTATGGCTGCCGCATTCCGATCGTGAGCCTCCTTTGTAAATTGGGACTATGATGGAGCGGCTCCAATCGGTTGGGACAGTTTCCTGCTCCCACAGTTTGACTAGTAACTCGCGTAAATCATCCACAAGAGCAGGTCCCCCGAATTTGAAGAGGGCTGGAGGAAGATCATCAGGTCCCGCGGCTTAATTTAACTTCAATAGTTTGATCTCACGTTCGACTTCTGAACGACAGGGTGGATCCATAGGGACAGTCCACGGAGCAGGGCGATCAACGGGCGGCGAGCAATCTAACAATTCCGACCGATTAAATTGACTTTCAAAGTGCTCAGCCCAACGTTTCAAGCATTTTGATAAGTTGTGGATAGGCTTTCCACTCTCGTCATGTATGGTTTCACTAACACCAGATCTCCTGCTGCCCGTTTCCCGTATCAGACGGAATAACTCACGATGGTTACCAAGGGCAGCGGCCATTTCCATCTCTGTTGCACGACGAGACCACCAGGATTCGCGGTCTCTCTTCAGGCTAGCGCGGAGTTTCGCCCGGAGCTCTTTGCGAGTTTCATTGTGTTCGCTTCCAGCCGGAATATGCCGGCGAGCATCTATAAGTTCCAGGGACTGTGAAGAGACCCAATGTCCATGTTGGCGATTAGACATACCACATGAGGATTTGCCTGCTGTTAGTAAGGTCTGTTGAATATGAGACCAGTGAGCGTTTATCCAACTCGCGTGACAGCGTACTTTGATACGCATTCAGAACAGCTGGCTTCGCCAGTCTGCCGGTGTCAATGCGCTCACAACATCGTCGCGGGCGTCCGCCAAAGCGCATCCGCAGGTCAGCACATACAAGTGCATGATCGGTGTCAACACCTGTGTTCCAAATCGAGCGACAGTTCTGGACGCAGCCTCTCCAGCGGTAACTGATAGCAATGTGATCGATTTGCGTCCATAGCTGGTTCGAGGCTGGTGGGTGCCAAGTCACCCTCCGGCGGGTGTTGTGTCGGAAATTAATGCTCGCAAGAAATAAGCGAGCATCCTCACACAAATGTAGTAACCGCTTATCATTATCATTACGGGAGCCTATACCATGTTGGCCGCCCAAATGCAGCTCATCTGTGGATAATATTCCAACTTGAGCGTTCAGATCCCCAGCCAGCACTACAGTGTCCGAGCTTCTTCTGTGGCGAAGGAGTTCGTTCAGTTGACGATAGAAGTCGTCTTTTACCGAGTCATCGCTACAGTTTGTCGGTGCATAGGCAGCGATAACGAATAGACACCTGTTAGTCCCACGCGACTTCGAAGTTTTGAACGAGCCAGCCAATCGGACCGCACACATCCGGCTACTGATTGGAATCCAATCAACCAGAGCAGCTTCAGCCCGGGGACTCAGGGCAATACCAACACCGGCTTGGCCGGTGCTCGGAGCTGTATCGTCACTGGATAAGCGCAATGAGAAAATACTGCGTGCTTCACCTGAAGGGGATCGCAGAGTGAGTACAGAGCTCGAGTCTTGCAGGCGGGTCTCCGATAAGCAGCAGATATCGATCGAGAGGGTCTCTAACGTTCGGGCAAGTGCTACCTGTTGACCGATCTGAAGCAATGTGCAAACATTGAGGCATGCCAGTCTGAAGAAGGATCGAGGGCTCCAAATGGAAGCCGATGAACTGGAATGGGCTGCTTACTTGGACATGGGCCTGTTGACAGTGCAGGAATGACGCTCTGCGTTCACCTGTGAGTTGAAACTAAAAGACAAACGACTATTGAAGCAAGGTGGGGAAGGGCCGAGAATTGGGGGGTTGAAAACAGGGGGGATAAGAATGAAGCTGGAACGGGACGATAAGGGTGAAAAAGCGCAAGGGGAATAAGAAGATGGGAAGGCTTGAGCAATAGCATACAAACCCCTATCCACCCTGCCCGATGCAGCAGAGAGGGCACCGTTGATTATCCTCTGCGGTGGCCAGAGCATCAGAAATTTGTTTGAAGTGTGGTTCATTGTATTGCGTGGGCAGGATACTGTCAGGTTGCCCAGGCCTAGATAGGAGAACGATTAGGGTTCTAAACCAAAGTCTTTGGTTCAAAAACCTGTCCGCAAGGCAGCGGATTTGGCATTGGGCTACAAGGAGTCCGTTTTAAGGAATAAGGAGCCACCCTCATTCCAACCCCCAACCTGGAGGACCAGGAGGCTGAGTTTGTCTGGCCTCTAACCATTGACCAATATGGTATGAGTGGCTCTGAAGGTGCAAAAGCACTACCCAGTATAGCTCAATGGATCACTGAGGCACACAAAACCATCGTACCACGGTAAGGTCCAGCCTCATTGCGATGGTCCAGCCTCACTGATGGAATACATAAGCAGAGGTCTTGACTTGAGCAACCAGAGTTCAGCTGCATTGTACGCTTTTCCACTGGAACGTTAATTTGTTTCCCGGTGCCTTTCATAATATGAATGGCAGTTCGACAAAGTAGGCTTTTTGAACTGTTGGTACGTAATCTAGCTTGGCTAGGCCGTTAATGCGTTTTATACATTGCATCGGGTAACCGTACGGTTGTAGTTTTTCAAACACCAAATCTTCCTCTTCTTCTAATGTGTCCGAGGTGCAAAGCATGTGGGACCGATGAAACAGCGTCCAAACGAGGGAGCATTTGTGTGGTATTGGGAATAAACTCTTAAATTTTAATACTGATCTGTCCATGTTGCTTTCCCGTAAACTGTAGTTCTGATCGAACTATCCAATCACTCTGTGGTCAGTATGTCTAGGTATGAAAGACAATTTGCTAGAGGTTACACGTCACTGTAAGGTTTGAGTGCGTACAGTTGGGGGTCTCAGTCTCCCGCACGATGCTCTCATCGGAATCCATGAGAAGCAGCAGATCATCCACATAACGCTTGTACAGACTCGCCGATTTTATAGTATTATCTGCCTTCTCTTCGAGTATGCCCATTAACATATCCTCCAACAAAGGGCCAACTGGACTGCCTATCGCAACACCACCTATCTGTTGCTAGGCCTACCTTTGAAAATAAAATGTTTTTCATGCACAAAAGCACGTGCTGCAACATTTCCGTGGGGAGCTGCAGTCGGATATTATGTTGAGATAAACTGATCTAGCTAATCAAGTCTCGTTCAACGGGGTGCTGGTGAAGAAAGACTGTACAACAAGCGAGTATATTCGCTTTATAGTCCCGTCTACGTATTCCAAGTAAGACAGTAGTTCGAAAGGGTTTGACCAAGTATGCTTTGCCATGGATTTTCTGATAGGTTAGATACTGTTCAGCCATTTGGCAATGGCGAGGTGCAGTGAATTGACCATGGAAGTAATTGATCGCATAAACATTTCTTTTTATGCATTTTGGCAAATCGTACATTTGTGGAGTATGAGCGCTGACAGGTTCTAGCGCTTGATAGTGGTCTTCATAGACAAAGCCATGAAGTTTTAAGATTTGTAGTTTGCGACAAGATTGCTACTCGATCAAACGAACTGTGCCAAAGGCAGTATCCGGCATAAACTTTGTACTGTCCGACAGTAATGTTGAGTTGAGGCCGTATGGTGCTAGCGAAGCAAGACTGCGGACGATGTTTTGCAAATTTCATCAAAATCCTGTTACCTCGGGTGCACGCTGTCAAGAAACGCTCAGAGGACTCACCAGATGGGCATCAGCGTATGGATTTTCAGAGCAGCTTCCGACAAACTGGGAAACGGGCTCTAGAAGAACTATCAGCCGACGCATAAAATGAAGATGGTGGTATAAAATAGACTGTGCTGTCAGTGTTTCCCTTGGACAGTAAACCACGGATGCTATAAAAGAACATTGGATATCTGGGTCGAATGCATGTGCCGGGTTCTGCGCATCCGTTAGGATGACAGAGTATTTAACAAGGAAGGGATGTGCAGGAACTGTTTGTAAGGAATGGACTGTGTGCAGTTATTGAAACAGTCGGGGTTGCACGGAGACATCCGATGCATGGATGCGAAAAGAATACCGCAACGCGTGCTGTATGTCCAACTGAATAAGAGTATTCACAATGTATACAAACCGGAGTTGCGCTGTCAGAACAAGAGCAAAGTGAGTTTATCACCAACGGACGTTGACTTTGGGTGTTGGAAACCAATGGCGTGATTGTATCAAGAATTTAGGTGCAAAGGTGCAAAAATAAAAATATAGAAGCGGGAAGAAAGACACCGGTCGAATACATGAATCTGGCGTTGTAGCACATGCAGTCATGTGTGCTCCAGCCGAACTGTTCTGACAATTCATCAAAGTGGTCATGAAGAGGTAACCGGCAAGTTAAATGGGTGTCAGCGAAGCATCCGT
>OX104064.1:163555627-163651154 GCA_944474145.2 Dicrocoelium dendriticum | reverse complement strand
CACACAGACTGTGAGTTGCAGTTGGGCAGTTTTCCATGGATATGGCTTCCAACATTGGTGACAAGTCTCTTTTTGTTGCTAATCATGCATATTAACGCAACCTCTAACCCATTCAAATGCCGTCCCCTGTCTTTAGTTTTCTCTTAGCATTTGGCCTCTTTGAGCATTCGCTATCATGGTTCCACGTAATCACTTTGCACCGCACTCCAGAGACATGACCCATTTCTTTAGACAGTCTAGCTGAAATATATACTACCTATCCTGAGTGTCTTTCTTTCTGCACCTTATCTGCATATCCTCGTGTAATGGAATTGAATGCGGAGGAATACGAAGAGTGCGAAGAGTATGAGCCCGACAGATTGGACTTTAATCAGCAAGCAAGTGAGGCATGTAGGCTGAAATGAAATGCGGAAAGGTTATGCCAAACGAGTAGTTTGTGAGAACTTCAAACATCACCTATTTCAATGTGTTGATCTTGAATATTTCTCTGCTTTGAGCACCCAGTTTTGAGATCATTGTTGCTGCAGTGCATCTAATTTGTCAGAACACCTCCCATGAATTTCTGCAGAAGTGCGACGTTTTATCTGTCACCTCTAGCTTAGGAACGTGTGGGAGATATTCAATGAACTATGAACAATGATATATTACAGGTAAAAAGCGATTGCTTTACAAGTCCCGTAGGATGGTTGAAGTGAAAGTAAACATCAGTGTAAATCGTCAGTTTAAGCTTCTAGTGAATTCAAGTGCCTCTTATTAATAGAAACGCTGTAGAACATGTACTGAATTGTTACTGTAGAGTAGTATGGGAAGTAATATGGGTAAGGCAGGTCTTAAGAACAATAGAAACGACCAACGCTTACTCGTGTGCCGCTTTCTTGGACTGGGGTAAATTGATGAATGCAGTTGTAATATATCCGATACTATATTCCACAACAGCAGTGTGTAAATAGTGAAGCACAAAAGCTGAGAATGAGCACCGTATTTTTTCGTGTTTGTTCAACGTGGACATCTCTGATTATATAGCGTAATATAGGTGGATAAGCGAATCATCCAGACGTCTTTTAAATAGCAATAGCGTGGGGGAAGAAACAACGTATGTGGGAAGAGCGTTCCATTGTTGGCACACACGAAGGGAAAAGAAATTCCGGCGGCATTCCAACCGGCTGTATTGTGTGGCCAGCTTTAGATGGTGTCCTCTGAGTGTTGTATTGCTATTCAGCTTAAGTAGGTGACGACAACAATGGTTTGGATTCCTCAGGATCATATAAGTCATTATCAAGTCGCCACGCAGGCGTCGGTATTGTCCACTGTAGACCCCGAGGGTTTTCAGCCTCAATCGGTAAGGGAGATGAAACAGGCCCTTGACGTTCTTGGTCGCCCTTCGTTGTGGCAGTTCAAGTGCGGTAAGGTCTTGCTTTTGCCATGGCTGCCAAGCGTGGATGGCGTACTCAGAATGAGGCCGAATGTAGGCGTTCAGCATCTGGGAAAAGATGGAAGGATCGAAGCGCCCGATTGCCCTCCGCAAAAGGCCAAGGTTTTGGTTAGCTTTTTTGGAGGCTTTCTCGGCCTGACGGGAACAGCCCAGATCTTCCTGCACTACCACTCCTAGATCGCATTCCGTTGTTGTGCGCTGCACTATTTGATCTCCCAGTCTGTATTCACAAGTGGCTTTATGGCGTATGCTCAGCACCTTGCACTTTGTAGCATTGAACTGAAGCAGGTTCTGAGTCGACCATTCGTAGACCCTGTCCAGATCATCCTGAAGTGCTGCATTGTCGTTGGTTGTTCTAATGGCTCGCCATATCTTGAGATCATCAGCGAAGAGTAAGGAGTTGGAGGTGATTACTGTCGCGAGATCGTTTATGTAAATCAGGAATAGTCGTGGACCAAGTACTGAGCCCTGGGGCACTCCGCACTTAACATCGATTGGGTCAGAGATGACGCCGCGAACTCTTACATTCAGATGTCGTTGAAGCAAGAAGTTAGCTATCCAACCGAGGATTGGGTCACCAATTCCACAACACTGCAGCTTGTGAAGAAGGATACGGTGGTTCAGACGGTCAAAAGCTTTTGAGAAATCCAGGTATACTGCGTCAACACCTACGCCGCTGTCAACGGTCTCAGTCCAACTAGATCTGGCAAGCAGCAAGTTTGAAGTGCAAGATCGGTTCTTGCGAAATCCATGTTGCTCTTGTGCTATGATATTTCGTTCTTCCAAAAAGTTCATCAGAGTTTCGGCGACAATCGCTTCCATGATTTTGGAGAGCACCGGAAGTAGTGTTATCGGGCTGTAGTTGGCCGGATCTGCACGACTTCCCCCCTTATGGATGGGAGTGACGATGCCCTGCTTCCACATTGTTGGCACGCGCATCTCATCGAGGCATCGTTGGAAGAATTTGCAGAGTGGGTCTGCCAGGTTTACTGCAGCCAATTTCAACGCTCTTGGACGAATATTATCAACACCTGGAGAGGTATGCTCGCGCAGGGCAATTAGCCTTTTCATGACATCCGCAGTCGTAAATGTGATGTGGCTGAGTCCTGATGGTGGTACAACGATTGGGAACAGTGTATGCAGCGATGTCGTGCTCTGGAAGTTCGGGGCGAATTGTTGACATAGGGCGTTGGCCGCCTCGGTTGCATTTTGTGCAATTCCACACAATGTGTGTAAAGCAGGAATTCCTCGCTGTGCTTTGCGGAGCTTGTTAACGTGTCTGTACAGGAGCTTGGGGTTTGAAAGGAATTTCTCGGCTACATTCTGTTGGTGCTGCATTTTATCTTCGCGTACCAGGTTTACGCAGCAATTCCTTTGTATAGTGTAGGCTTCCCATGTTTCGTCACTCGGTGACTCCTTGTATCTTCGCCAGAGTAAATTCCTCGTAACGATACACTAGCGTGTCCTGCTGCGTATGAATGATTTTACTGTCTTCGCTCGCGATGGTCTTTTTCTAGAAGCACTAGTTACTAACGTGTTGAATTGGTGAGCAAATTCAGACCAGGCGTCATCGGGGGAACGTTCTGCTAGAAATGCCCAGTTTGTAGCATTTATAAGTTTGATTAGAGCGCAGTAATCCGTTATGAGCTGACACTCCTCTGTGTTTTCTGAGGAATACTCTGCATAACAGATGTACTTGAACATGAGGGTTGCATGGTCGCTACGGCCTGAAGGACTCTCTATCGATACCGTTTCGATCATCAGCTCTTCATTGATGAATACAAGATCTAGGACATCCGGTTTGTTTCCTGTCCTGAATCTTGTGGGAGATGTGATGTGATTGTAGAGTGATAGCCCACTGATTATCTCCTGTCACCCACAATCTATCTTTCCGTCATATTTCCCACAACCTTTCGAGATATGGTATTCTATTTTGTTGCCTGATATTGTCGTTCCCTTTTGCCGAGTAAGAGTATACCGCGTGAATACCTTGCGAGGCCCTTCATAATATGATTTGCGTGCCTCTGATCCAATGTGCTATGTTGGATGGTGCTTCTTATACCTTCCGAGTCACTCATACCTGATTGGTGAATGTTTAGAGGCCAGACAACCTCAGGTGGATAAAAATGCAAAAGCGGACAGCTTCTATCCATCGATTATGCCAACATCTGCAATGATTCGGAATACCTATAGCTCGGGTTGGTAGTTAACGTTTGGATTCGTTCTGCGAGCTGAGTACTTTAATGGCACACGTTTCACCACTTCCCTCAGTGGCATCTTCAGTGCACGGCTGCGTAGAGGGAAATCTCACAGTCAGTGTCGTCAGAACGTGGCGTTTGAAATTGGCCTCGTCGATCTGAGCCCCGTGACTTCCGTTTGTTCGAACAATCAGAGGTGACCCAAAAATGTATGTACCGTTACCCTGGATTCTTTCGCAAACCGCATACATTTCCTGCAGGTATGGGATATAAAACTTTCTACACTCCTAGCCCACTGTGGTGTTTCGCAAGGATCCATCCCATTCCCCGTTTCTATTCTCCGCCTACGTCGAAAGCCCCCTATTCCATCGAACTGCGTAAGCTGTATATACCGATACATCGTCCCGGAATGCATAACCCCGACCATCGAAAACTTTTGGAAACTCGGATGAGGGTTAGATGGACTAATGACTTGATCAAGCTTCCGGTCCCTCTCGCTCAACCCTTCCAAGAGTTGTGACGTAACGTTCTGTTTTCTACGTCCCAATCCGTTGTATTTGTCTCCTCCTCCTTGATTCTGGGTGACCAAAACATACATCGTTCTTCTGCCATATTGTCTCGAAGCTTACCTAGCGTGTGTCTTAGTTTACATACAAACTGGAAACTTTTAAAATTCGTGAGGCTCCCTTTTTACATACGCTGACTTGGGTGTTCTCAATTGTGTCGTGAAGAATGCCTTTTGACGCTTGCTGTGCACCCGACTTGAGACAACTATACTTGGATCTCTGTAGCATCGAACAGTTTGATCGAAGCGCGTAAACGGGTTCCGATGGGCACTGTATTTTAACGCGTCGGTAACTCATTGAAGTGACATCTGACAAGTGGTCTTCGAGTTGACCGGGAAGGTTAGTCGTTTGCAAAGGCCCATGAGATGGAAAAAGCCAGCGCTGTTGGGAAGGGCAGGGTGCTATACCAGTTCATCCGGAACGCGGGTCCGAGAATGCCATCAGTTAGCGAGACAATAGCTGAGATAGTTGAACTGCCGATCCGTTCTCAGTGTCGTCGACTTGCCTGTTGGGCGGAATATTTTAGGAGGAAGTTAAAGAAGTCTGCTTCGAGAATGCCGCTTACCGAATCACCTGGGCCTACGTGGAAATTAATGTCACATCTCCCACTTTGGAAGTAATTTGATTTGAGCTTTCCGTGTTTTAACTAAACAAGGCTCCGTTACCCGACACTTTCCCCCCATCTTTGCTGAAAGATGGTGGGGACTCTTTGGTGACTGGACTTGATTCTCTTTTTAACACGACTTGGATCACTGAAGAAGTGCCTTCAAACTGTCAACTGTCGTACACATCTTCAAGGAGTGTCATCGTACTTTATGCGAAAATCATCGAGGTATAAGCATTATTTTCATCACCTCAAAACTTCTTACAGGTATCATTCTTCGACGGCTTACTGGTCCCCTCGAGGACCGACTCACTGAAAGTCAGCCTGACTTCCGTTCTGGTCGTAGTTGCATGGATTACATGTTTACTGTTTGCCAAGATTTAAAGCAGAGACACATTCAGACCACTGACCATTTTGGTTTTCCTTGACTTGAAAGTCCCCTTTGAATCTGTTTATCGAGACAGCTTGTGGTGCTACCTATCCATGAACGGCGTGACAGCTAAACCCCTTTTCATCCTAAAGTCCCTCTACCGTGATTCCCGAGGCCTTGTAAGGGTCTACTGGAGACTGTCTCCTGAGTTCCCCGCTATAAGTGGGGTTCACCAGAGTTGTTCTATATCTCCTTTCCTTTTCAACCTTATGATCGAAATCATCATGGATGACTCGGTTCTTTCAGACTATTCTGGATTGGTTGTTCTGCCAGGTTACCGACTGACAAACCTTGAGTATGCGCATGCATTGGATATGCAAACACTGCTAGATAGACTGATGCGTAGCGTCGCACACTTCGGCATGTTCTTTGCACCTTCAAAGTGCTGTTACAGAACTTCGGGTTTTAGCTATTTCCGAACAGCTCACTTACCTTAGTAGCTGTGCACCTCTGGTGGTCACATCACTGAAGAGGTTGTTTCACGTATCGGCAAAGCCCTGTGGTTTTCTAGAAGCTCAACCATCCATGGAGACGGCGGGATATTAGTCTGTCAGTGAAAGGTAAGGTGTATAACGATGCGATAAGGCCTGTGTTACTGTAGGGATCAGAGACCTGGCAGGTCCGCGGCGAAGACATTAAACGCTTTTGCCGTGTTTAACCACCGGTGCTTGTGGAATATTGCTCACGTCTGGTGGGAACACCGGGAGAGTAATGCTGAGGTCCGCCAGTAGGTTTTTGGCAATAGCCTTCTGGTGCTTCTCTCGAATGTTCGCTGAATCTTAGTCACGTGTTGGTTAGCCCATGTTTTCCATATGCCCATTGATCAGCTTCGGTGGCGTGCAGTATACGCCGTGGCCCCACCTAGTTGGGCGAAACCTCGAGGTGGCCAATCCGTGACGTGGCATCGAGGCATGAAGAAATTGACTGAGAGACTTGGTCCGGCTGTTGCCTGCCTTCTTCGTGGATGGGTGCCTCGGGACGGTCCACACCAATGGTTTGAGACCGTTTCAGGCATGGCGCAGTTACGAAGTCAGTGGCACTCTTGCACTCGGCTTTTTTCATCTGGTTGTTAATTTTCATTCCATTCTGATTAGTCTAACGCACTTCCTTTTTACTACTATTTTCTACATTCTGTTCGCACCCAAAACCACTATCCTACAGTTATATTTATCGTTATTCTTACGGTGTGAGTCGTGGCAGCTGGATCCACCGCACTTCGGTGCTCGGATCATAGTTGTTCAACTGAACTTAACTTTTTGCATACTCTTGCCCAGAATGCTTTACCTTTCTCGCGTTTGAATTCCCGGATTCGTATCTGCATGTATTATCCGGCCGGCGGTCGTAAGAGTCACACGCTAGCCTTGTAATCCTTAGGTCACCGGTTCGATTCTGCGTAAGGGACCTGGCGACCCTGGCAGTATCCTTAGCCCGTGCGCGACCGCTGGTGGTTGTCTGCCAGCAAGGGGTCGGTATGGCGTACCGGCATATTGCTGATGGCTTTTTTCTAATTCTGTCTTGTTGGCTATATTATTCCTCTGTTATTTTCCATGGCTTCTTCATACAGATTATGTGCTGCTTGACCGTTTGGTTTATTTAGTTCTCCTTGAAGTGGAGACTTTCGGATGCGGTCCCAGTGATCAAAAATGGCTGAGCTTTGCTTCAAATCAATCCGTAACCTCATTCCAGATAGCCTGTCACACGAGGTGCTCTAAGAACCGACAATAAATTATTTCTCGTAGCTCTGGATTAAGAAAATAAACTCGTTTTTTTATCGCCGACAAACATTTCGATGCATGCATCAATCTTTTATCGGGGATTCTTCCCCTTTTCATTCTATCCTAGTCAGTACTATCCTGCTTCTATACGGTGGAAATTTGAAGTTTCATATTCTCCTGCTTCGTCGTACCGCAACTCCACCTGCCTTATCTGTCACCCTTGTTATTCGATTCATCAGGAATGAGCCGACGTTTGTGTGACCCTATGCTTGATTGAGGATGCACTTTTCCTTTTAACTGCCGTCAATTTTCGCTTTCCCATTGATACTTTGCTGTATTATATCCATAATCTTAGCACTGGAGATGCACCCATATGGGTGTGTAAAGCTTAATTTGACTTGACTTGATTTCAGGCGGCATGTTGGAGTGAGAGTAGCCCCTTAACACAGACTGTAACCCGGTGTCTAAATCCCTCTTTTTCGTTGTCAGCTTTTTAAACCAAATGCGTTGGTTTAGTGCCCTGATGGTTCTGTTTTGACCTGGACATCCTGTATCCTTCCCAAGCAATACAATAAAAACCTCTTGATGCTCTAGTCGTCGCAGCGGATAACCAATGGCCATGATAACAAGCTCCACAGTTGACCATCGCCACTTCACATGTGAGCTTTAGTCCCCTATATCCGGTTCATAACAGTTCTTGATCGGCTTAATATGCTTCCGGCTTAACTTATTTCCTCAATTTATATGGTCTTAGCCACTCGGCTCACATCCGTTTGTTCGCTCTGTGGGGACTATGCCGTAGATTGGTTCTGCGAGTTGCGTACTGCTCCGTCCCTTTGACCTGCACTGAACAAGTCAATGAAAGCAAATTAATTCCCTTCAGCACTTTGAAAAGTACAGCAAGAAGACAACTATTGGTAGATGTAAGCATTTCGTATTGTCTCTTCAGTACCAATAACAACCCATGAGGAACAATAACAGACGATAGATGTGACCAAACAAGGAAACAAACTTAGGGATCAAGATGGATGAACAAGTCAAGTCAAGACAAACTGGGCTATATGTACACGAAAGGGTACGTTTTCAGCATTTCACAATAACTACCGCGGTTGGATTAAACTGGCACATCAAAAATGCTAGTTAACGATGGAAAAATTGGCATCGCGTCCACTGGTATCACCCGAATACGGTCCCGTATATATATGTAATAAGTTCCGTTGTAAAAGTGAATCGTTGGCGTTTGCTTTGTTGAAACTACTTCGTCGGATCCCATTCTTTTAATCTGGACGATGGTTTATTAAGTTACTAAAGCACCTTTGATAAATTTCCGCGTAGCAGCCTCAGTGTAGTATTCGTCCGGTTGAGGGTTCCGACGGTCTCGGTGTCCGTAAGTCGAAGTACACCGAAGGGCTGAAAGGCAAAAGAGATACTTCGTAGGCGGCTGGACAACCGCCGAGTAAGGGTCGGAGATGGTTGGAGGGTATGCCTGCGTTACACTCCGTTGCGAGTTGGACGGCATTGTCACAGCCGCTAATGGAGGTGACTGGATGGATGGCGTGAAAACACTTACGAGAGATGGCTGCTCTAACGATATCGAAAACGAACTTGGAGATAGCATCCTTGAGCTCGGCGAAGGCTGTTTGTGCTGTGTCAGGGAAAGCGAACTTACGTTTATTCCCTCTGAGTAGGTCGGTCAGAGGCAGTATGAGGTGAGCGCAGCACGGAATGAAGCGTCAATAGTAGTTGACCAGACCACAAATTCGACTGAGGTGCTTGAACGAAATCGGACCTGGGAAGTCCTTGATTGCCTGGATCTTATCAGGAAGGGCTTCGATGCCAGCCGATGAAACTAGGTGGCCTAGGAATTCTACCGTCGATTTGCCGAGTTCGCACTTAGTTGGGTTGAATGTGACACCGTGTTGGGTCAAGCGCTGGAAGAGCGAAAATGCTCGAGATGCTGTTGTTTTGATGAACTGGCCACTAAAATATCATCGAGGTAAGAATAAGCGAAGTCTAGACTACGATTGACATCGTTGATGAAGGGTGGGAAGTTATGTGCGGCGTCGCACATTTCCAAATAGCATTCTTAAAATTTCAAACGAGCCGTAAGGAGTGATAACGGCTGTTTTACGAATATAATTTTCTTCTACAAATATTAGGTGATAGGCGCGAAGCAGGTCGAGTTTGCAGAAGACCGCCTTACCTGTGAGGCATGCGGTTACGTCCTGCATGTGTGGGACGGGATACCTATCTGGGACGGTTATCCGATTATGTGCGCGATAATCACTACAAGGGCACCAGTCACCAGATTTCTTGGGGACGATCTGCAGGTGCGAGGACCAAGGGCTATCGGAAGTGCGGATTATTCCAAGTTCGAGCATGTGCTCAAACTCCGCCCTAAAGATCTTTAGTTTCACGGGCGATAATCGACGTGCACGGCATGACACAGGTTGACCGTTCATCCCTATGTGGTGTGTGACTTGCATTGCCACGGGCAAAGCTGCATTCATTGGCTAACCGAGCTTGGAATATTGGGAGAAGAGTTTGGTGTAATTTGGATAGGTTTGAGGAAAGGCGTAGACTGGTGTTATAGATGCCATATCGGCGTTGATCCCACGTACACTGAGTTTCGTTGCAGTGTCGACTATCATCTGACCTTTCGCATCGACCAACAGCTCTAAACGCCTGAGAAAGTCAATGCCGATGATGTCGAAGCGGGCTGCAGCGACGGTGAATACCCAGTGGGACGTGTGCCGAAGACCTACGTCCGGCGTAAGCGACCAAAGACCGTAGGTGGCTATTGGCGCGCCATTGGCAGCACTTGGGCTTGTCGACTAAGAAGCGATAGGCTCACCTGGCATAGGAGGAATGATGCTGACTTCCGCCCCGATATCAACTAAGAACTGGGTCTCGGAATCATAATCCCTAATGTAGATGAGACGACTATTGGCTTTGCCGACACCGTTAGTCGCACTGGCAGACCATCTGCAACGCAGTAGTAACGTGGCTGTACGCATTAACCTGTGGCATCAGGTTTTGTACGACGGGGCGATGATCCAGAACGGCTACGGTGCTTACAGTTTAGAGTGTCCTAGAGTTATCGCTGAAGCGACACTATCTGCGATGATAATGCGTCTATTACTCACGGCAGTCTAGTCGCGCTTGTCGTTGTGGTTGCGCCAGCACAAAGGTGCTAAGGTGCCTTGGTTTTAGTCTCTGGCTGGTGCCGTTCGATGACGCGATCTGCTAAAGCTACAATTGCTGTGAGTTGCAGGTCACTTGCTACTGCAACGATAGCCTGAGTGCTTTCGGGAAGGCGTTGCATCCACAGCTCGCGGAGAATCCCTACGTCCATGTTGGACGTGCGGATGAGTTGTTGCATTGTGCGCAACAAGGCTGTAGTTATCTTATCTCCTAGTTGCAGATCACTGGCTAGTTGCTGCAGACGAACCTTGTCAGAAGGCATGATTCACTGGATAACAGCCTGTTTGAGACTCTCGTACTTCATTACTAGAGGGGGAAAATATGATGACGTTCACCTGCGAGGATATACTCTGAGGAAGGCAAGATATTAGCTGATTGATTATACATGGCTAAATCATAAGAAATCCTAGGAATGTAAAAGACGGATTTCAGGTGCAAAACCATAACGAGGGATCATTCTCCCAAAATGGTGGAGGGGCTAACGCATCAGAATTGACCATGACAGGCTCAACGGCGCTAACTGCGTATGGATATTGCTCATCCCCTAGATAATCCATTGCAAATGCAGATAAAATATGTGATAGGTGCGAAAACAATATGATCACAATTACTGAATCACAAAACCAGTGGAACGAGTTCAGCAGAATGAAAGTTCACAATGGCGGTTGGCGTGTTCTTGACCGGCGTCACCGATTGCTTGGTAGATCCTAAGATACTAGTCGATAATCGATGACACGTAAGAGCCGGATCAAGTGCTTTACAGTATAGAAGTTGGAGGCGACAGAACCCGACGTATATTGTGCAAGCTACAAACATAGAATTGGAATCAAGCCGAGCGAGAAACGGTGCAGCTAGGTACTCATCAGCATTGTTTGTGTCAGCGGCTGTGCCGTCAGTAAAACAAGTGGACTCCTTGAATTTTAAATCAACCATAAAATCCAACGTTACAAATTACTGAAAGAGCGTGTTTTCCGATACACCACAAGTCTGCCATCTTGGAGTTGTTGGTGGCCTTGGCAACTAGTGCAACTGCATTCCCCTGGGACCGGAAGCGCCGGCAAATCAACGTTCTCGACCGCTCACTTGACGTTTACTTCCACCTTCGCTTCACGGATGCATAACGCTACGAAAGTCGAAAAGTCATCAGTCATCACACTTCATGTTAGACATCGAGTAGGTGCACATCCAAAAGGGCCCCAAGCCGATGATGTTTGCGGGTCAGGAGAATGTAATCCACTTGGCAAACTAGGCTTAGCTTGCTCACATATTTCCCAATGGTATCATCGGAAGTTTGCTGGCTGGTTCCAACGGCAGGTTGGAGAGATGAATAACTCTCAAATATCCTTTGGTTCTGTTCTACTTTTTTGACCATCCCATTTGTCAAGTATAGCCTTGTCCTAATCCAGAAATGCAACCGGTTGGTGGCAGAAACCGAGCAGCGATTGGGCCCTATGGTCTCCACATTTTAAGAAAAGCTGAGGCATTTAAACCTAGGGCCGTTTAACCGAAGGAATGTTGAGCAAGCTGTTGCTCTTGAATCACGCTCAAGCAGCCACTGCAACTCCGAAGAACAACACAGCAAGCCTGATCGCCTGAACACTATCTCCACCCATGGTGGGCCAGAGCTTCCTTCACACGATAGTCAAGAGGCGGGAAATCACGATTTAGAACAATGGGGATTTATCCACGAAACCCTTTCTTTGGATAGTTTTGTAGCGCAATCGCTCAAATGGTTACATCTCTCGCCAAAGTATAGAGGATGCGGCCCGGATTGCGGCCCTAAAACTCGTGGATCAATCCAAACAAGCAGTGAGGGATGTGTTAGGTAGTTGGCACAAAAATCAAAAATAGCCTTCGTCGGGATTTCGTGTAAGGAATGCAGTTGCTTCCTAACGTCCACTTACTAAATCCTCTGAAAAAGCGAACATGCCCTGGGATGATTGCGTCTTTATCCGATATTAATGTAGATCCAGATAAGGGCTGGGACGCGGCGTGACCAGAGCAAGGTACGGAATTAGGAAGAGTATCTCAGCACAAAAACGAATAGAGCCCAAATTCACATCAGTCGGCACTCCCACACACCTGACTTCCTTGACCCGCTGTGGTCTACTAGAGACCGACAAACTAGCCTGCTTGTACACGAATGCTCAGGACCTCTTCAATAAGCTGGCCGAACTGAAGGATCACCAAGTTTCACAGAAATAGGATATCATCGGCATCACGGCGATATGGTTACTGACTGAAATGACGGTCGCTGAAATTTCGCCACTCATTCGAATTCGCAGAATGACAGAAGGAGGAGATGTAATACTGTATTACCAAATCGACTTACAGTGCGGGTTCATGGAGGATTCAGGTTCGCTGATTCCTGTTTCGCTTTGGTGCCGCCTGCAGTTAAGCGGCAGAGACACTTGACTTATATCCTTGGAGTACCATCCCCTAACTCTACATCTGAAACGGACTGCCATAAGCGAACGCTAAACGAAAGATACACTCACACCTTGACAATGGGTGATTTCAATGTGCATTGTTTAGAAACCCATGCCACAAGCGAGAACAATTTAAAGCCGATCTGCTGGGGCATGTAACCAGTATCCCGCTGTATAACCATGTCACTTCTCCCACTCGATTCAGCACAGATAAGAGGCCAACTGTGCTTGATCTTGCAGTTAACAAAGAAAAATATATGCTTGATGCATTGGTTCTAGACTGCCCGTTAGATCGCCGTGAAGAGTCAGTTATTACTTTCAACATTCTCTGCTATGCAGAATACCGAGCTGCAGGCCATGGCATGCTACGACTAATAAGCCCACCTTATCAGGGCCACAATCTCGTCGTTCCTCGCCGAAGATCCGCCGGATGTCGCCTGGATTGAGTTTTCTAAACAAATGCAATCGTCTGGTTACGGATGGCTCGGAGACAAAGTTTTGCAAAAGTTCTGAAACAGTTACCTACTTAAGTTACTTATGTATGGAGCAGAACTCGAAAACTGCTGGTAATACGCAACGAAGCGTTGCTAGCGTATAGATTATCCCCAACACCAGTAGGCTGGGATAACTACGTAGTCCAAAGAAACCACTGCACTCAACTGCTCAGAGAGGACAAAGCCGCGCATCAGTAGAACATGACGAAAACCTTCAGCGCCAATCACAAAATGCTGTTTAAGCAAGTCAATGGTCTATGGAAGAGGAGGCAAGGAGTTCCGCCACCCACGAGGGCTGATGATCTAACACGAACGTATACGGACGCAGCAAACGAGCTGCGGATACAACATGCCCCCACCTTCCAGAGGGTGTTACCATCAGAAAATCCTCCAGCTTTCACCGCCCCGCCACCTGGACTCACTCACATCTCCTTTACCACTGAAGCTATCTTGCAGAAACTCTAGGCAAACACAAATCGTCGGGTCTCGACACTATTCATTCAGAGACACTGGGAGCATCAATAAGTCAACGGGCCGAGGCACTGACTCAGTTCTCCCAGCGCTCCTTAGACCAGAACTAAGCTCCTGCTATGTGGAGTTTCTGAGGTGGCAGCGAGGCTTTTAATGGTTCGCGGGATCAATGTTGCACATGAAGCAAAGGAAACTATGCGGATTAAACTTTCCAGAGCAAAATCCAACTGGGTGAAAGGAAACGTCAGATGTGATTTACAAAATTTTGTGCAAAATTTGTGCCAAGTACTACGTGGACTAGACAGAGAGGCAACTTGGCAGAAGACTGTGTGAACACAGTCTGGTCATCCGCGGCCGTAATGAAAAATCACAAATATCAGTACATATGGATGCCGAAGGTCATCAGGTCGATATGGAGAACCTCAGCCTACTTGAAAAAGCCGCAGAGCGCGTGAGTTCATCTAGGCCTGTCATTCGAGTTAGAACTTAATCAACAAGCAGCTAGAACTAGAAGGGGTCTACGAAGCTATGAATATGAGGTCCAAACTAAGTACCAAATGGACATGGGGTAGACAGGACCACTTGGCCGACCCATGTGAGTCAATCTAAAACTCTTTTTAAGCAGGAGACAATCAATAGCTTCGTTATTAGAAAAACCTAGACTTTTTAAGCCTACCATTGCCTGATAAATTTCGCCCAGTTTATTCCTCTCACATGTGGTCTGATGAGTTGCTGTCGAAAACAAGCCTTTTCGATAATGTTTGTTTCGGATCTCCACACTGAGAATAATTTTTCGCTACTTAAATATTGTCAGGCTCGTTTGAGTACACTGAAAAGTTAGTACATTACCAGTTGACAGTACTCTCATTAGGCGCCATTCGTGCTAACTACACTCTTGCCTACCAAACACACAAGATTCAATCAGTCCATATGTTCGAATACATCATCATTGTCATCATTATTTTGCACGTTAGTTAGAGGTGTAAAACTCTTCATCTACTGTGCCACAATACATAAAAAAGAAAGAGCAAATAAATACAACCGTTGCATGCAGCTGAGCCACCAGTAACCGATAGGCGTCGTTCCGGGAACCTAACAGCCAGCAACTACACAGCAAAACAAGTATTTTTATGCCAAAAGCATATTATGCTAGGAAATGAGATCTTGCTTGGAGAGGGAGGCTAAATGAGATGGGGAGGGACAAAGCAACTCACAACACAAAGGCCTTTGAGGTCAAATCCTATCCATGTCAACACTTGTAACCAGCCGAAAATGTTCATCATCTTTTGGAAACAACTCAGCTACTTTTCCGCAATACAGAAAAAAAGGGGAAATGCAACCGGAGCAAGCTAGCTGAGCTACAGGTAACGGATTGGTATCGTCCCGGCAAGTAACCAGCCGGCTACTATGTAGCAAAAAAATAATATGCAAAATTATATAAGGTTAAGTAATGAGATCGTGATTAGAGGAGGAGGCTAAGAGGGATAGGGTGGCACAAAGAAACTCACAACACAAAGGCCTCTGAGGTCGGATCCTATCCATGTCTAAGTGTACCTAGCCAAACGTGTTCATTGTATTTAGACCCCAAACAGGGAGCCGTGACACTTCAACCGAGGCCAGCTTCGAAGTGAGGGCCTTCATTCATCTCGACCAACTCATCGCTTAGCCACCTCTATTTTTCTTCCATCCATACCCTCGGCGAGCAAACAACACACCTCGCGGGATTGGATGTGATGAAATGCGCAACACGCGACCAAGCCATCAGAGCCTGATGCGTGAATTGACTGGGCTGAGCGGTTCATTTCCTTCTCCTGTGTCGTAAACAAGGCGTCGAACACGCTCGTTGCTCACGCGGTGTTCCCAGCAGCTATGAGCCAAATTGCGTAGGCACCGGTTGTCGAACGTAACTAGCCTCTTTATATCGGTTGGTCTAATGGGCCAGGTTTCACAACGTACAGTAAGGTCAAACGTACCGCTGCATTGTACACTCTACCCTTCAGGGCGAGAGTAATGTCGCATAAGCACGATAGGCTGCGTAGACTGACAAAAGCAGGTGGAACTTTTGCTATATGGTTTATGATCTCATCTTTGATCCCACAGACGTTGTTGCAACTACTTAAATAGTTACGTTTTTGAACGACTTCTAGCGGATGCACATCAAGGGTCAGCGCAGATGGCGGTCCTGCCAATCTTGGAGGAAAGCTTTACACTTCCATGGTGCAAAGTATAACTGGAAGCGGCTGACAGCCGTTGCTGATCTGTCCGGTGCAGCTTAGCACGTCATTGAGCTTTTGCATATGAGGTCATGTCGTCAGCATATGTCAAGTCTAGAATTCGTTCAGCTGAGAGCAACTCAGCACCTAATTCGTGTAATGTGAATGCGGTCTCCATAACTTCGTCAGTAGCGAAGTCGAAGAGGAATGGTGACAGCGGGCATCCTTGCCTCTCACTGCCGGAGATACTGATGGGCGACGACAGCTTGCCGTAAGCGCACCCTCTGCCCGTGCTACGCGCGTATAATATTTACATATTTCTCGGGCACTCCTTTCCTGAGTAAACAGTTCCAAAAGGCACCTCGCTCAACCGAATAGAACGCATCTTTGATATCGAGGAACACGACAGCGGTTGGCCGCCAATATGTGTGGCGTTGCTCCAACTATTGACGCAAAATGAAAATGTGGTCGATGCAGTCACGACACCGAGGAACTTTGGCTTGCTCCTCACAAATCTGGTTTTCACGAGTGCCGGTCCATCTGTGAAGGATTAGAGAGTTAGATGGTTTGGACGCGATGCAGTTCAGAATGTTTCCTCTATGGTCACCGCATTCCGAGCGCGAGCCTCCTTTGAAGTTCTGAACAATAACGGAGCGGCTCCAGTCGATTGGGACAAGTTCTTGCATTCACAGTTTCACTAGTAATTAGTGTAAATCATCGACAAGAGCAGTGCCCTGGAATTTGAAGAGGGCTGAATGAAGATCATCTGGTTCCTCGGATTTGTTCAATTTTAACAGTCCGATCTCACTTTGGAGTTCTGAGCGAGAGGGCGGATCCAAATGGACAGTCCAGGGAGCAGAGCGATCACTGGCTGGTGAGGAATCTAACAATTCCGACCGATTAAGTTGCTTTTCAAAATGCTCGGGCCAACATTCCAAAGGTATTGACAACTTATGTATTGGCTGTCCACTCCCGTAATAAATTTTTTCACTAACACCGGTTCTGCCGTTGTCTCTTTATCGTATCTGACGGAATAACTTTCGATGGTTACCAAGGGTTCTATCTATGACGTACGGAGAGACCACCAGGATTCGCGGTCTCTCTTCATGTTAGCACGGAATTTCGACCGGAGCTCTTTGCTAGCTTTATTGTGTCCTCTTCCAGCCGGAAAATGCCGGAGACCGTCGATGTTCCAGAGACCGCGAAGAGACCCAATGTCCCTGTTGGTTTTTGGACTTTCCGCATGAGAATTTGCCTGCTACCAGTAAGAGCTGGTGAATGTACGACCAATGAAATTCAATAGTCTCCAGTGAGCGTTTACCCAACCTACATGTCAGCGTATTTCCATACATATTCAGCACAGCTGGCTTTGCTAGTTGACTGGTGTCAGTGCGCCCACAGCGTCGACTTAGGCGTCCGCCAAAGCGCATCCGCAGGTCAGCGCATACAAGTGCATGGTCAGTGTCCACACCTGTGATCCAAATCGAGCGAGTTTTCTGAACGCATTGGTGGTATGATCCTTATTATAATTCAAACTTCTGATGTGCTTATCGATCACTCGGAAATCCGCACTCCTGAGTCGCTTTGGTGCCGCCAGTGGTTGCGAAACAAGGACACATGTCTACTAGCCGTGATTTACCGCCTACCAAACTCGGCATCGAAAATGGACTCCGAACTGAACCACGTCTTCCAGTTTGATTTGAGCAAGTTTTACACCCACATTCTTGTCGCCGGAGACTTTGACCTGCACAACATAAAAACGTCAAGGAGCGACGGTACGCAGTCCAGGGCCTGCCTGCAAGAGCTAATTGCTAGCCATCCTCTATGCAGCCACGTAACCTCTCCCACCAGATTTCAACCGGCTAACAATCCATCAATACTGGATCTTGTGCTCACTAACAAAGAACTCATGGTTGACGGGATAGTTACAAGCACACTATTCGGTCGTAGTGATCAGGTTACTCTACTCTTTGACTATGTATGCTATGCGGAGTATCCTGAAAAGGAGGATGATAAAGTGCATACTGTCACACACTATAATGTCTTACCAAGGCTTGTTAAGAATACATCTTGGACTTACTTAGCCGAATGCCCCCCAGACGTTGCCTGGGAGTACTTAGCAAAGGACCTTTAGCACACTGGTAGCGCACGCATCGGAACAGAAATTCTACCAACCCATAACCAAGCATAAGTCATTTCTGAGGAGCAGAACAACTAGATGTATGTCTCGGAGGGTTTTGACATGGCGCGATCACAAGGACTGCTTGAATGCCGAAACCTGGACTGTATACGTGACACATCGTAACTTCTGTATGAAACTGATCCGCGAAGATAATGTCACGCATCACTAGAACCTAATGAATGGATTATGCACGAACCGCAAACTTCTGTACAGACACGTTAACGGCCTTCGAAAGGTGAAGCGGACGATTCCAGCACTAGTCACGGCTGAAGGATGCACGCGATCAGCAATGGAAGTAGCCGATCTCCTGCAGCTTTATTACTCCCAAACATTCCAGTAGGTAACGAGCCTAAATATTCTCCTCCTTTCTATTGCTGCACCGTCGGGTTTAGACAACATAACCTTCACTGTGGAAGTTGTGTTGAAGAAGTTGTTATCCTTGCCTATCCACAGTTCTCCTGGGGTCGACGACATCGACCAAAGGCTCTGCAGACGGTTGCCAGTGATCTAGAAGAACCACGCTGTTTTCTAGCAGCTATGTCTAGAAGAGAACCATATTCCACCAGTATGGATGCGAGGGCTCATTACTCCTATGCATAAAATAGTTAGTCGCACTGACCCTACCAATTACCGTCCAATAACACTTCTTCCTGTACTACCCAAAGTGATGAAATCGATCATCGCAGATGCGCTGCTGCAGTATCTGGAAAGTCACAACTTTATAGCTCTAGAGCAACATGGCTTTCGTCAAAAGCGTTCATGTGATACTAACCTATTAGTTGCGCGTACTAGTTAGACTGAAGCCGTTGATGATGGAGCGGGAGTCGATGTCATCTACCTGGACTTCTCAGTGGCTTATGCCATCGAATTCTTTTTCAGAAGCTTCGGAACTGTGGCATTAGCGACCCAATCCTGAGCTGGATTAGTAATTTTCTACACGATCAACGGGGCTAGATATGAGAGTCCGGGAATCATTGTCCGATGTAATCGATGTGGGGTATGGTGTACCACAAAGCTCCGTGCTTGGACCGCGTCTATTCTTGGTCTTCATTAACACTTTGGCGAGATCAATCGCTTCCGATTTCCTCTTTTCCACTGATGACATCAAGAAATAGAGAAGGATCAGAGGACCGGATGACCACTAACGGCTCCAGTGCGATCTTAACACGGTTTCGAACTGGTCAGTTCAAAACGCCCTACCATTCAACGTAGACAAATGTCGCGTTTTGCTATTACGGCATAAACATAACTACACATATTTGCTTGGAAAAACGGATTGCAGGCCAGGTCCCATTAACGTGAACTTGGTGTGCTCGTACGGAGCTACCTCAACTGTTCAAAACAGGCTGAGATAGCTGCGAAAAGAGGCAACCAGCACCTCAGCATGCTACGAAAGGCATTCGGGAGATTT
Source organism: Dicrocoelium dendriticum (assembly GCA_944474145.2). Lineage (NCBI taxonomy): Eukaryota > Metazoa > Platyhelminthes > Trematoda > Plagiorchiida > Dicrocoeliidae > Dicrocoelium > Dicrocoelium dendriticum. The sequence continues at coordinate 163,631,805 of OX104064.1, read as the reverse complement.
GACCCCTTGATCTTCTCAATGATACACAATTCCTACATGCGCCCGCATGTTGAATACGCTATCCAAGTTTGGCAATCTTGGTTGAAGCGCGACCTAGAGGCGTTAGAGGCACCACAACGAAGAGCAACAAAGAATGTAAAGGGTCTGCGCTATCACTCTTACCACCGAAGGCTGAAATTGCTGGGAATTTTTCAGCGGACACTATCGACGGCTGCGCGGCGATCTCATATTAGCGTATCCGATATTGTGTGGCCCCAACGCACTTGCTGAAACTTAGTCACAACACGCAACTCAGGTGTAATGGCCTAAATTTGAAAGAGCAATATAGCCGTCTAGGGTGTCGAGGTCATTACTTTTGTGAGTAGTGTAATTTTTGTGGTAAGTAGAATCCACAATTAAATTTTGAACAATAATCTGCCTCTTTGGAGAATCGGACCCCTTACGTCCGGGGTTCTATTCCCAGTCGAGGCAGCTTATTGTGCGAAGTTTAATCGTGGCTTTTACTTTCTACAAAAATTACTTTTCCCTTCGGGTTTGCCAACCCTGGAACGCACTCCCAGGCTCAGTTGTATCTTCCACTACCTTGGACGTTAGAAAAACGATTAGCTGTTGCTCTTAGCTCCCAGTATTTTGTTACCTAAATTCCTACATTGTGGATTACGTCAAGCATGCTTTTCTACAGTATTTATGTATTAAATGGACCCAAGTGAGCGACCTTACTTTACTTTTGTTGCGCCTTATATCAACGATCGCTGCACCCCAGTGTATTTCTGAAGCTTTAGGCTCGATTTTTAATTTTGCACAGATGTTATCTATTAAAGTATTTATCACGGCAAACGTTCGGTAGATGACCGACATTTATTTTGATTTCATCGTATTCACTCTAAGCATCAAATGGGTCGTGTCATGCACTTGCTTTTATCCCTTGATAAATTATTGTTCAAATGGAAGCCGATGAGCTGCGGTTGACCGCTTGGTTAGATATGTGTTTGTCGACAGGACAGGAGTGACACCAAGTAAATCATGTTGGGGGAGGGCCAAGAATCTGAAGTTTGAAAACTGGGGGATAGAAGTGAAGTTGAAATGGGTGATAGTGATGAAAAAGCGCAAGTGTATGAATAAGAAGACGGGGATGCTTGAGCAGTAGTATCCAAACTTCTACCTACCCAGCTCGATGCGTTAGATATGGCACCGCTTATTATCTTCTGCGGCAACCACGCATCAGGAAACTGCTTGTAAAGAACTTCTTATGTTCATATGTTGGAATACCGATGGAAGCAGTAGGGAACTCATCACTTCACAAGGGTTTGGGAGAAATTGGTTCATATGTTTGATCTTTTCATGCCACGGGCAATACCTTACTTCTCGGGGCTGTGTCAGTGACATGATTCCGCACCAGTACTCGTATACATTGTTAGTGAAACTATGTTGTTCATCTCCTGTCCCACTATCTTGGAAAATATGGACTAAAATCATCGCTCACCAAAACGCGTGTCCATATTGCAGTTGCCACGGCGTCCCTGAATAAAAACTAGCTCTACATATTCTATCCTATTCATGTTGGTAAAATATATATCTAAGAACGTTAAACCATAGAACTGTATGTGATGCTCATTCAAAGGACTTACTGTTCGAATGCAATGCATACACAAATCCCGAGGTAACATCGACACATCAACTTCTTACGTTGGTGAGGTTCATATGGTTCGTTTCAGTCACTGTCATGAAAAAGCTGATTGCACTAGATCTGTGCAATTAGAACTGCTTTGCGAAACATTTCCTTTTTGTGTTGTGTCCAAGTTATCACCTGGAGACAACTTCGAACTTAAGATAGTGTGTGATTGCGTTAGCTCTAAAATGTTTTCCTACCACCTTTTTTATATCCTGAATGCTTCCGAGGTTTTCACATATTCGTTTGCTTTTGTACACCGAAAGAAGGAACACAGTACGACTGATGTCATCTTCCAGCGTATTGCGCTAGTGATAGTGGCGCAAATTAGCTATTTTCTTTCTGTGAATTTTCATTAGAACCACTCATATTAACAGAAATGAGCACACAACTACCTGACCTCATTTGCTTCGTATACCTTAGGGATCGAACACTTCGAGCCATACTGGCTGAAATTTACGTATGTTTTGGCATCCATTACATAGTGAAAGTGGTGTTTTGTTAGTCGTTACTTGACTCGGTGGAAGGTTATATTTGAGGGCAGCAATTCTTTCACCGAGGTTGCTTTCTGATCCCTATTCAATCGACTTTTGAGTGCTCTGAAAGCAAATGCTTAATTGCGCCTAGCAGGGTGGTCGCTCAACTACGTTCCGATCGATGCCACTTGGTATTAGCACTTCCTGCGGGAAGAATTCGAGATGTTAAAAATAATGTGACACATTCTAACAGTTACTACCAGAAGTTTTGTGTCGCTGGGGTTTTCACTTTACTAATACAATAACCTGCGATGCTTCCGTACGTTGAACGACGACCCATTGGGTTGTGGTTGGAATACTTGATTCCACCATCTCTTCTAAGCTAGTCGGACCGGCATTGTACCACTGCAGCTACGGCAGTTAGCATCCACATAGCTACATGCGCCTATGGACGCTATCACTTTCTCGCATTTAGCATTAACTTTCGCCTGCTTGCTACAAGTTGCGACTTTTTTCGGTTAAATTTCTTTTTCCCATTGTTACTGTTTATCGTTGTGTCGCAGTACTCACATGGTGCCCGACTTCAACGTGATTTGTGGATGGTCTGTTTACCCGTATCGACATATTTTTATGGTTGTCCACAAAAGGTACACTGCGAGATCCGATGAAGGATTTGTTCAACAGAACAACTCTATCATTACGTACATGCTTTGGCCAGGCATTCGTGTGCTCGTAGCGTTTGGTAATTAGGTCGCAAACATTTCATCGCCAAACTATTTGACATCACCTCGTCTGATGATGGAACGTTTGCAACCTGAACACTCGCAAAATCAACCTGAGCTACCAGTATTTCGACAATGCTTAGGTCAGTTCAAATGGAAAACGCTATGCTGCCACTAGTAAAGCTAGTCAGTTTATAGCTTCCACACCACCACCAGAGTAGTAACTTCGGTTGCGCAACTGTCGATCGCAGCAGACCATCGAACGAAATTGTTGTTTTGGTTAGCTTCGGCCATGGACACATTGGGTGAGATTGTGATTAACGGAGATTGACTGTAAATCCATTGAGCTGCTACTTGGTGCATTGTCAAACCCTACACAGCTGAGACTGCCTGATAATTCGGTTTATGAACCGTCTGTAGGTGGTTTAGTGTTTGTTATTTCTGAACAAATCTCGACATCCTGCCTACTAAGGACAATGCAAGCACAACAGCAGAAGAACTACGATTGACCGAAAAACAAGTCGTACTTTCTCTGCCGCAAAGCAATGTAATCAACTTGCAGTGCAGCGAATACTAAAACGGTGAATCCAGCTCGCTCCCCTTGCAATCATGTATTCCAATAGTTATTTTCCGGGAATAACGGTCGATCGAACTGTTGGGGTTGCTCCAAGCAGTGCTTTGCCTTTGCATTTGTTTTGTGCTATGCTCTACCGATAAATGCGAAGACAGACGTTTAACCCAGATATTTATCAAATCATCAACAAATTATTTGTTAGTGATGGATGCTCGGTGTGGAAGATGAAACACTGTCCAAAGTCTTGTAAATATACGCAACGATCATTGGTGGTTTTAGCCTTCGAGTTGACAGAAATGTTCAAAGAAGTAGAAAGCTTCAGAAAGTGCAGACAGCACCACTGTGCATAATTGGTAACTGTTTCATCCTTCCGACCAACATCGGTTTTTGAGGTACCGTGTTCTCGATTCTACTTATGACCCCGGATTACTGTCTTATATATCTTTTCTGTGTGAATTGTGCACCAGTATTCTTCCCTTGGCGTATTTTTAATCCGTACTAATTCGGTGGATATTCTCTGACTACTTACGGAGGTCTCAGTGATTGGCCCAACCGCTATCTATGTCTGTTGGATGGAGCCTGAGATACTAGTCGGTAATAGATGACACCTAAGAGCCGCGTCAAATACGGGACAGTATAGAAACCAACGTATATTGTGCAGACTACAAAAGTAGGTGGCGAATCAACCAGAGCGAGCAACGGTGCAGCATGATATTCGCCAAAACGGTTTGTGTCAACGGATGTGCCGTCAGTAAAACAAGTGGACGCTTTGAAGGTTAAACCAACCGTAAAATCCAATGTTGCAAAATACTGAAAGGGCGCGTTTTCCGGTACACTATAAGCGTCTCCCTCTAGAAGGCTAAAGGATGGAAGCCATCGATGGAGCTGTTAGTGGGAGAAAACGGAAGGTGAGGATAGGTGGGAAAGTTGCATAGGCTTGAGCAAGGGCTTCCAAGTTGGGGCGTGTAGCAGAGTACTTTGGGTCCAGGCTTTTGTTATTAATTATTTATGATGATCGTGTGGACCAGAGTGCATCATCGGTGGACCGTCGGGGCGGGCTAGTCGGACTGCAAAAACACTGGCTAGTCCAGAATAATGGCCGACAAGACCTTCCCTTTGCTGCAGACCCGACGGTGTGCTTGGAAGGTGTCAGTCCCTCCGCCGCACTTCAGTCCACGGTTCTCGTCCCACGAAGAAATCCGGTGTCCTCCTCGCCAAGGCCTAGTCAGGCCTTTGGGGACCAACCTCTTCGTGGCTGTCTGCCACCGAGGACGAATAACTGTTCCTTGGTCAGGAACAGTGCCTTCGGTCGGCTGAGGAGTCACACGAGGGTTGCTTTGGCAGTTCCAGCGGTTGAGTTTCTGGAAAAGATAGAACTCAGAGGGGATGGGCATGGGTCTGGGAAGTGTGTACATGGCATGGGTGATATCAGCAAGTACGCTTTTTAAGTTTTCAAAATGCTTTGGGTTTTCTTTGTCGATTTTGCAAAACGTTTGTGGATAAGTCGCACGATTACCACTAAAGGTGAAAAAGGCATGTTACTGGAAATATCAAACGTTTACAAAATCTGAAGAACGGACCGGACGTTTGCCGTGTCTACCGTGTCGGTAGGTTGCCTAAGGTTGAAGCGGGGTAGGTGGAGGGTCAAGGGGAACGGAGGATTTCGGGATATCCAGTGCACAGGAAATCACCGCTTGTGCGGGTGTTTGTGTGATAACATAGGGTGGGTTGCAAGTGGTTCGTCAAAGAAAGCTAGGTTGAGGCGGTCGATGGACAGCGTTGTTCGATGACCTTTCTGGTCTAAATTGAATGTTTCGGAGTCCGTTGCAGGGTTCTGAAAGGGCCAGTGTAGAAACGCTGGAGAATGCGCCGCACTGCGTCGGTGCGGAGGAAGACGTGAGTGTAAGTAGAGAGTTCGCTGTGCTTTTGCACATCCCTAGTCGGCTCACTGGTCAGAGTCAGGCGTATTGAACGCATGCGTTGAGCTAGAGAGGACGCAAAGTTAGGCGGAAGCATACCCGACGATGCGGGAGGTGAAACGAATTCTGCAGACAACTTTAACGTTGTGCCGTAAACCAGCTATGCTGATGCACATTGTAATTCAGCTTTGATGCCGCTGCGAATGCCTAGGAGTACGAGCGAAACGTTTTCGCTCCAACTAGGATCGGGGTATGCGCAGAGCGAGACTTTAAGCTGTCTATGGAAGCATTCAACTAACCCGTTGGCTGCTGGGTGATACGCTGTGATATGAATGCGGCGACAGCCTAAAAAGTTGCAGAACTTCTCGAATCGTGAAGACGCGAAAGGCGTTCTCCGTCAGTTATAATAGTGAATGGGCATCCGTAGCGGGAGACCCACAGATCCAAGAAGGTCTGGATAACAGTCTCAGCTGTGCAGTCTGTTATGGGGATAACTTCTGGCCATCCGTTGAAGCGGTAGGCACATGCAAGAATGTATACGAATCCGCGTGAAGGAGGCAATGGATCTACCAGGACTACGTGTACATGCGGGAAATGAGATTCCGGGGCAGGAAATGAACCAAGAGGACTGCGGGTGTGACGATGTATTTTGTAGCGCTTACATTGAAGGCAGGTGCGAGCCCAGGTACGAACCTTTTTATTTACACGTGACCAAACGAAACGTTCGGTGACCAGTTTCAAAGCTTCATGGATACTGGGTGAGTGCAGTGCATCAAAGACTGTGTGTCTGAAGGAGATGGGCACGAAGAGTCTAGGATAACCTGTGGAAATGTCACGGAGAATTGTTCCTTCTGTGGTTTGGTTGCACATGCAACGACGTGGCCTGGAGATTGCGTTGTATGTCTTCGTCTTGAGCGTGAGCCGATGCCGTTGCGGCAAGGTCGACGGTAGGCAAAGACTGGAGAATGAGGTTGACGCGTGAAAGAACGTCGGCAACGGATTGTCGAGACCTGAGACATGCCGTATGTCAGCAGTGAACGGCGTGGCAAAGTCTAGATATCTTGTTTCCCGTGATGAATATTTGTCTCAAGCAGAGTTGAAGGCGAAGATAAGGAACTTGTGGTCCATGTAGACCGTGAAAGCGCAGCCTCCGAGTTTGTGCCGGAAGTGTCGAATGGCTAGATAAATGGCGAGCAGTTTTCTTCGAAACGTGCTGTGCCGGGTTCCAATGCCTGCAAGCGCTTGGAGACGAACCCAAAGGTTTGCCATTGCCCTCCGCCGTATTGTTGGAGGACGGCTCCTACCGCCACGTCTGAGGCATCAGTCGTAATAGAAAGGGGTGCACTGGATTCGAAATGAGCGAGGATGGCTATGTTTGAGATAGCATCCTTGAGCTCGGCGAAGGCTGTTTGTGCTGTGTCAGGGAAAGCGAACTTACGTTTATTCCCTCTGAGTAGGTCGGTCAGAGGCAGTATGAGGTGAGCGCAGCACGGAATGAAGCGTCAATAGTAGTTGACCAGACCACAAATTCGACTGAGGTGCTTGAACGAAATCGGACCTGGGAAGTCCTTGATTGCCTGGATCTTATCAGGAAGGGCTTCGATGCCAGCCGATGAAACTAGGTGGCCTAGGAATTCTACCGTCGATTTGCCGAGTTCGCACTTAGTTGGGTTGAATGTGACACCGTGTTGGGTCAAGCGCTGGAAGAGCGAAAATGCTCGAGATGCTGTTGTTTTGATGAACTGGCCACTAAAATATCATCGAGGTAAGAATAAGCGAAGTCTAGACTACGATTGACATCGTTGATGAAGGGTGGGAAGTTATGTGCGGCGTCGCACATTTCCAAATAGCATTCTTAAAATTTCAAACGAGCCGTAAGGAGTGAGAACGGCTGTTTTACGAATATAATTTTCTTCTACAAATATTAGGTGATAGGCGCGAAGCAGGTCGAGTTTGCAGAAGACCGCCTTACCTGTGAGGCATGCGGTTACGTCCTGCATGTGTGGGACGGGATACCTATCTGGGACGGTTATCCGATTATGTGCGCGATAATCGCTACAAGGGCACCAGTCACCAGATTTCTTGGGGACGATCTGCAGGTGCGAGGACCAAGGGCTATCGGAAGTGCGGATTATTCCAAGTTCGAGCATGTGCTCAAACTCCGCCCTAAAGAGCTTTAGTTTCACGGGCGATAATCGACGTGCACGGCATGACACAGGTTGACCGTTCATCCCTATGTGGTGTGTGACTTGCATTGCCACGGGCAAAGCTGCATTCATTGGCTAACCGAGCTTGGAATACTGGGAGAAGAGTTTGGCGTAATCTGGCGAGGTGTGAGGAAAGACGTAGACTGGTGTTATAGATGCCATATCGGTGTTGATCCCACGTACACTGAGTTTCGTTACAGTGTTGACTATCATCTGGCATTTCGCATCGACTAACAGATCGAAAAGCCTGAGAAACTCAATGCCGATGATGTCAAAATGGGCTGCAGCGACGGTGAATACCCAGTGGGACGTGTGCCGAAGACCTACGTCCGGCGTAAGTGCCCGATAACCGTAGGTGGCTATCGGCGTGCCATTGGCAACACTTGGGCTTGTCGACTAAGAAGCGATAAGCTCACCGGACATAGGGGTAATGACGCTGACTTCCGCCCCGATATCAACTAAGAACTGGGTCTCGGAATCATAATCCCTAATGTAGATGAGACGACTATGGGCTTTGCCGACACCGTTAGTCGCACTGGCAGACCATCTGCAACGCAGTAGTAACGTGGCTGTACGCATTAACCTGTGGAATCAAGTTTTGTACGACGGGGCGATGATCCAGAACGGCTACGGTGCTTACAGTTTAGAGTGTCCTCGATCTGGGGCTGAAGCGACATTATCTGAGATGATAATGCGTCTATTGCTCACGGCAGTCTAGTCGCGCTTGTCGTTGTGGTTGCGCCAGCACAAAGCTGCTAAGATGCCTTGGTTTTAGTCTCTGGCTGGTGCCGTTCGATGACGCGATCTGCTAAAGCTACAATTGCTGTGAGTTGCAGGTCACTTGTTACTGCAGCGATAGCCTGAGTGCTTTCGGGAAGGCGTTGCATCCACAGCTTACGGAGAATCCCTACGTCCATGTTGGACGTGCGGATGAGTTGTTGCATTGTGCGCAACAAGGCTGTAGTTATCTTATCTCCTAGTTGCAGATCACTGACTACTTGCTGCAGACGAACCTTGTAAGAAGGCATGATTCACTGGATAACAGCCTGTTTGAGACTCTCGTATTTCATTACTAGAGGGGGCAAATTATGATGCTGTTCACCTGCGAGGATATACGCTGATTATACATGGCTAAATCATAAGAAATCCTAGGAATGTAAAAGACGGATTTCAGGTGCAAAACCATAACGAGGGATCATTCTCCCAAAATGGTGGAGGAGCTAACGCATCAGAATTGACCATGACAGGCCCAACGGCGCTAAACTCGTGTGGAGATTGCTCACCCTCTAGCTAATCCATTGCAAAAGCAGATAAAATATGTGATAGGTGAGAAAACAATATGTGCACAATTGCTGAATCCCAAATCCACTGGAACGAGCTCACCACAATGAAAATTCATAATGGTGGATATCGTGTTCTTGACCGGCGTCACTAATTGCTGGGTAGAGCCTGAGATACTAGTCGGTATTCGATGACAAGTAGGAGCCGAGTCAAAATCGGGGCAGTATGGAAGTTGGAGGCGACTGAACCCAACGTATATTGTGCAGGCTACAAAAGTAGGTGGCGAATCAACCAGAGCGAGCAACGGTGCAGCAAGATATTCGCCAAAACGGTTTGTGTCAACGGATGTGCCGTCAGTAAAACAAGTGGACGCCTTGAATGTTTAAACAACCGTAAAATCTAATCTTGCGAAATGCTGAAAGTCCGTGTTTTCCGATAAGCTTCAAGTCTGCCATCTTCGTTTTGTTGGTGGCCTTTCAACTAGTGCAACTGCATGCCTCTTGGATCGGAAGCGCCGCCAAATCAACGCTCTCGCCCGGTCACTTAACGTTTACTTCCACGTTCGCTTGACTTATGCATAACGCCACGGAAGTCGAAAAAGTCATTAGTCGTCCCACTTAATGGCAAACATCGGGTAGGTGCACATCCAAAAGGGCCTCAAACGAATGGTGTTTCCGAGTCAGGAGAATGTAATCCACATGGCAAACTAAGCTTAGCTTGCTCACATTGTTCCCAGTGGTACCATCCGAAGTGTGCCGTCTTTTCCCAACAGCTGGTTGGAGAGATGAATAACTCAACAAATATCCTTTGATTGTATAGTACTTTTCTGACCATCGCATTTGTCAAGCATAGCCTTGTCCTAATCCAGAAATGCAATTGGTTTGTGGCAGCAGGCGAGCAGCGATTTGGCACTAAGGTCTTCTCTTTGGAAGGTAATCTGATGCAGCTAAACCTAGGGACGTGTAACCGAAGGTAGGTAGCGCAAGTTGTTGATCCTGAAACACGCTCAAGCAGGTCCTGATAGCCCTTGTCTTCCCATCTTGGGCAGCATACCAGGAGAAATTTGACCGTAAGTCAGAGACGCAAACAGTGTCCGTGGCAACTAAATTCACGTGCCAACCGAAACATGTGAGTACTCAAATCCTGACTCCGGTGGTAATCACCAAGCACATATGCCGCGCTTCCTACAAAGCTCGCCCGATAGGCCTCGCTTTCAGTCTCTTCTATTGTAAACGCCGCTAACTTGCATAGGAGACAAATCATAAGCAACCATCACTTTGTGGCTAGTCAGCACAATCGATTCCACAACCTCTGTGCTCAACGAAAAATGGAGCTAATAATAGTGTACTGACTGTTTTGGGCTCGAAGGCACCCTAATCAGCAGCTATCACATGGCAAGGCAAATTGTACGACCACCTGAACCAATGGGAGGAACTGTGCTTGCTGATGAAAGTTAAAGCCAAATCCACCAACTTAGTACGTATCAGTCGTCACCCGTACTCTGTAAATTTTGGCGAACCCATACCTATTAGAGTAACAGTAGAATTTTCAAGTGATGTGGAAAAGGTTCTGCTCTCCGCAAAGGCGCTAGACATGGATCGTGTGGGATACGTATCTATCTTGATTTTTCGTGGAACATGCGACAGAGGAAATGAAACTCTGAATAAGTACACAGCAAGCCTGATCGCCTAAACACCATCTCCATCCATCGTGGGCCAGAGCTTCCTTCACTCGATAGTCAAGACGCGGGAAATCACGATTTAGAACAATGGGGATTTATCCACGAAACCCTTTCTTTGGATAGTTTTGTAGCGCGAGTGCTCAAACGGTGACCCCTCTGGCCAAAGTATAGAGGATGCGGCCCTAAAACTCGTGGCTCAATCCGAGCAAGCGGTGAGGGATATGTTACGTAGTTGGCAGGAAAATCAAAAATAGCTTTCGTCCGGACTTTGGGTAAGCAATGCAGTTGCTTCCTAACGTCCACTTACTAAATCATCTGAAAAAGCAGACATACCATGCGATGATTGCGTCTTTATCCGATACTGACGCGTCTTGACCAGAGCAAGGTACGGGAGTAGTAAGAGTATCTCAGCACAAAAACGAATAGAGCCCAAATTCACATCAGTCGGCACTCCCACACACCTGACTTCCTTGACCCGCTGTGGTCTACTAGAGACCGACAAACTAGCCTGCTTGTACACGAATGCTCAGGACCTCTTCAATAAGCTGGCCGAACTGAAGGATCACCAAGTTTCACAGAAATAGGATATCATCGGCATCACGGCGATATGGTTACTGACTGAAATGACGGTCGCTGAAATTTCGCCACTCATTCGAATTCGCAGAATGACAGAAGGAGGAGATGTAATACTGTATTACCAAATCGACTTACAGTGCAGGTTCATGGAGGATTCAGATTCGCTGATTCCTGTTTCGCTTTGGTGCCGCCTGCAGTTAAGCGGCAGAGACACTTGCCTTATAGCCTTGGGGTACCATCCCCTAACTCTACATCTGAAACGGACTGCCAAATTGCAACTGCCATAAGCGAACGCTGAAAGGAAGATACACTCACACCTTGACCATGGGGGATTTCAATATGTATTGTTCAGAAACCAATGCCACAAGCGGAGAACAATGGTAAGCCGAGCTGTTTGGGCATGTAACCAGTATCCCGCTGTATAATCATGTCACTTCTCCCACTCGATTCAGCACAGATAAGAGGCCAACTGTGCTTGATCTTGCAGTTAACAAAGAAAAATATATGCTTGATGCATTGGTTCTAGACTGCCCGTTAGGTCGCAGTGAAGAGTCAGTTATTACTTTCAACATTCTCTGCTATGCAGAATACCGAGCTGCGGGCCATGAGACGGCGCGAACCGTCATATGCTATGACTAATAAGCCCACTTCACCAGGGCGACAATCTGGTCGTTCCTCGCCGAAGATTCACCGGATGTCGCCTGGCTCAATTTCGTAAACAAATGCAATCGTCTGGTTACGGATGGTTCAGAGACAAAGTTTTGCAAAAGTTCTGAAACAGTTACCTACTTAAGTTAGTTGTGTAAGGAGCAGAACTCGAAAACTGCTGGTAATACGCAACGAAGCGTTGCTAGCGTATAGATTATCCCCAACACCAGTAGGCTGGGATAACTACGTAGCCCAAAGAAACCACTGCACTCAACTGCTCAGAGAGGACAAAGCCGCGCATCGGCAGGACATGACAAAAAGCTTCAGCGCCAATCACAAACTGCTGTTTAAGAAAGTCTATGGAACATGAGGCAAGGAGTTCTGCCACCCACGAGGGCTGGTGGCCCAACACGAACGTCTACGGACGCAGCAAACGAGCTGCGGATACAACATGTCCCACCTTCCAGAGGGTATTACCATCAGAAAATCCTCCAGCTTTAACTGCCCCGCCAGCTGGACTCACTCACATCTCCTTTACCACTGGGGCTATCTTGCAGAAGCTGACAACTCTAGGCAAGCACAAATCCTCGGTTCTCGACACTATTCTTTCAGAGACACTGGGAGCATCAACAAGTCAACGGGCCGAGGCACTGACTCAGTTCTCCCAGCGCTTCTTTGTCCAGAACCTAGCTCTTGCTATGTGGAGTTTCTGAGGTAAAAGCGCGACTTTTAATGGCTCGCGGGATCATTGTTGCACATGAAGCAACGGAAACTATGCAGTTTAAACTTTTAAGAGCAAAAGCCAACTGGGTGAAAGGAAACGTCAGGTGTGACTTGCAAAATTTTGTGCAAAAATTGTGACAAGTATTACGTGGGCTAGACAGGGAGGAAACCTAGCACATGGCTGCATGAACACAGTCTGTCCCTTTGCGGCCATGATGAAAAAGCGCTAATGTCAGTGCATATAGATACCGAAGGTCATCAATTCGATTTGGGGAACCTCAGCCTACTTGGAAAAGCCGAGAGCTGCAGGGCGCGTGAGTTCGTCGAGGTCTGGCATTCGAGTTAGAACTCAAACAACAAGCAGCTAGAACTAGAAAGGGTCTACGAAGCTATGGATATGAGGTCAAAACTAAGTGCCAGATGGACAGGGCGTAGACGTGGCCAATTGGCCGACCCAAAAAGGCCAATAGAAAACACTGCGTGGAGCTGAGTGTGGCACTGATCAAAAATTTCAGCGGACAAAACTGTACATGTATTTTCGTAAATCTATGTATTGCACCCCGCCGTGAATCGGCGTAAATGTAACATTCCCTCGGTACTCTGGCAAATCGTACTCAGCTGGAGAAGGCGATGGCTGCAGGGATGTGTGATGTGGAAGGCTTAGCCACAGTGGGCGACCTGTAGCGCCACATTCGCGACCAGGTGACAGCTGCTGCCGAGGAGACCATCGGGCGCGTAAACTGTAAGCGGCCTGATTGGTTCAATGACAACAATGCGACGTTTGGCGCATGGGTGTCGGAGAAGAATACAGCCTTTGTTGCACATGTTGCAGACCCCAGTGACTTGGGGAAGAGTAGTCAGTTTCGTAAACTTCGACGGCGACTGACCCGAGAGCTCCGTCGCATAAAAATGTGTGGCAGACGGAGGAGGCGAAGCATATGGAATGCTATGCCGAACAGCCAACACAACTAGTTCTTGGATTCCTTGAAGGTGGTGTGTGGACCGAGATTGGAGTCGCTGAGTACGCTGATCGATGGTAGCTCAGGCGCTACCTGCACACAGACTGCAGACATCATGCAGATCTGGCAACAACACTTTGACTGTCTCTTGAACAACCGTTCTGCGATCGACTGGCTTACATTGAACTGCCTGAAGCAGCACAATGTGAAGACAAGTCTGGCGGACGCGCCGACACTGGATGAGACGTAGAGAGCACTTGCTCAGCTGCGAAGCAGCAAGCTTGCCGGAGCCGACGAGATCAGGCCTGACGTATTGCAACACGGCGGAACCGCGTTGGTGACTGCGCTACACTATTTGGTGCAACGTGTATGCATTGAGGAGGAGGTGCCTCCTGAACTGAAGGATGCCCTTGTGCTACCACTACTACCACTGTATTGTGTAAAGGGAGTAAGCAATGTTGCACCAATTATCGTGGCACCAACTTACTGATTTGTATGGGCTAGGTGATTGCCCGAATCCTGCTCAACCGCCTCGTCAATCAGGTTGTGGAACCGAACGTGACGGAGGAGCAATGTGGATTCGGTTCGGGTCGCAGCACTATAGATATAGTGTTTGCGGCTCGTCAGTTGCAGGGGAAGTACAGAGGACGACACCAGCCTTTGTACTCGCTTTTTGTTGGTTTCACCAAGGCATTTGATACGGTGAACCGCGAGGCATTGTGGCTGGTGTTGGGTAAGTTTGGTTGCCCGCGTAAGTTTGTAAGTTTAACTGAATGTCTGGAAAATGGTATGCGAGTGATGGTCCAGCTGAGTGGAGAGACCACCCATGCCTTTGCAGTTGTCTCTGGTGTGAAGTAAGGCTGTGTCTTAGCTCCTGCCCTGTTTAATATATATCCGCATGCAATGTTGCCCTGTGCTGTTGATGCGGCTTTTGCTTACGGTGTTCGTGTGGAGCACCGTAATGATGGTGGGTTGCTGAACATCCGTCGTTTCGATGCGAGAACTCTAGTATCTGAGGCAACTATCCGTATGTTGCTGTTTGCTGACAATTGTGCGTTGCTTGCACACGGCGCGGATGAATTGTAGCATATGACTAGTGCTCTGGCTTCGACAGCGGCCAAATTCGAGCTCACCATCAACACAGGCAAAATTGGCTGTCTCCTTCAGCCTTCACCGGAGTTGCAATCTTCAATATTGCCGCGAATCAGCACTGGTGCGGAAGTATTAGAAACCACCTCCCGCTTCTGCTACCTTGGGAGTGTGATGTGGACTGATCAGCAGATACACAGTGAGCTTCGTATCCGCGTGTCGAAGGCAGCGGCGGCATTCGGGAAGCTAGAGTACCGAGTGTGGAACAACCATCACCTTACCATTGGCACGAAGCTGCTGGTGTACAAATTCATGGTGCTGTCCGTTCTTTTATACGACAGTGAAACGTGGACGATGTACCGGCGGGATGTGCGATATCTCGAGCGGTTCCATCAGCAGTGTTTGCGACGGATTTCGCGCATCAGTTGGGGCGACAGAGTTGCGGACACGGAAGTGTTGCGACAAAGTGGAGTATATGCAGTAGACTGCATACTTTTGCTGAGACACCTGAGGTGGCTCGGTCATGTGAGCAGTATAAATTCGACGTGGACACCGAAACAACTCTTATATGGTCAGCTAAGTATTGGGAAGCGGCACGTGTGGAAACTAAAGTTACGTTAGCAGGACATGATTAAAGTGATCCTCTCAGGTTCTAATCTTGCTTGCAGATCATGCGAATCGAAGGCGGTTGATCGGCGTGCATGGAGAGATCTGATCACGGAGGCAGTTGCCGAAGTGCGGGAGAATGACCTCATACATGCAGAGAAGATGCGGCAAGTGCGGAAAAGGCAAGTGCGGAAGCGACAAGCACCGGCGGGTTGTACTCCATCGACAGCGAGCGCATGGTGCTGTAGTACATGCGGTCGCGAGTGACTGAGTCATGCAGGCTTAATCAGCCATGAGCGAGGCCACTCGGGACCACTACCGAAGCGACGACGGGCCCTGCAGAGAACGTAGGCAGAACCAGCACAGCGTTTGTAGGTATGCTGCATTCGATTTACTAACCGCATGCTTGCACGCTAAATCTCTTTATTTCAGGCGGTGGGTTTTCAACATTGTCCTAATGCTTTTCTTTCCTATATAAACGTCCACCTGTACGCCCTTCTATAAATTTGCGCATGTCGCTTAATCCAATTGTAGTTAATTTCGATAACATGTTCGTGTTTGTGTCATTTCCGTAAAATATATTTTCTGACTTCGTGAACTTATCTCAGATCCTTTGTTAACAACTTGTTTCTTACGCTCACGTTTCCTTATGCATTACTCGATTTATTTTCTTTGTTATCTTTCTCTCAAGTGATTAGCTGTTGCTTGATATCTCCGGTGTGGCTGCGCTTGATGTGCATATTGACAAGTTGCCTACCTGTCTATTACCCACTACTTCGTTCACACTGGCTCCAGGAGACACTTGGTCGTTGCTGGAGGGGACTGGGTGCAACGTCCTTGTGGCCGTGCTAGGCTCGAACAGCGGTTCCATGCACTCAGTGTGGAGCGGACTGCGGTCCAGCCACCGCCTTGTGTGCGCTTGCTTCCTCAAATACAGCGTGCTTATGTTTGCCTGTGAAGGAGTGTGGGCCGGCTCCGTTGATGCAAGGTGGCTCCCATCCACATGCCTCCCGGTCTTATTCCTTCGGGTTTACACTTGATATCGGGTGTGTGGTTGGAGCTGTGGGTGGTGCAGCGCAATCCACCCATGGTCCCTCTGTAGGCGCAGATGTCCTGTGGCTGGCCACAGTGACAGTCAAACCCGAAACTGGATGCTGCGTCGTAGCTTCTGCAGTAGCCTAAATTGAGGAATAAGTCTCTCTCTCTCTCTCTCTCTCTCTCTCTCTATATATATATATATATATATATATATATATATATATATATATATATATATATATATATATATATATATATAGACTTATTCCTCAATTTAGGCTACTGCAGAAGCTACGACGCTTTGTACGCTCCTGAGAATGTTTGGTGTTCATCAGAAATGCGATTTTTCACTGGGCGTGCATGCAATGCTCCATCGCTTGTGAACTTGATGCAGCGCGGTCAAATCATGAGTGCAGTGGGGGCGCTGACAAACCTGTTGATTTTCCATCATGTGCTAGCGGGAGTAATGCTGTTGTTTTTCATGCATTTGGCGTGTCTGTGGAGTTGCCCAGGTCAGGTCAGGTACAATGGACGATAGAGGATTTCACCTAATGAACGTCCTGCTTTTTGTGGCGTTAAGTGAAGCGGCCCCCAGCACGTCGACTTTGGAGTGACTCTGCTTGCTTCTGCAACGGAAGGAAGCAAGAACGAGAGCAATCTTTGCACTTTCATGTATCACCATGAAAATACACTACATATTCCAGTACAATTACAATATCTGTTGGAAAAGGTCACACCAAGACTCATCTAAGCCCCTTTTGAATATTTCTACAGACTCACATGTCACTAAATCAGAAGGAACTTTATTCCAGGTGTTAACTACGCGGTTTGTAAAACATTTTGCCCTGATGTCCAAACGAGCTCTATGTTGTTTGAACTTCAGGTGATGCTCGCGCAGATGGTTCAACGTAGCTGACTCAAACAGATTGGTGGGTCTAACACCACTAAGTCCCTTAATTATCTTAAACGTCCCTATGAAATCCCCTTTCAACCTACTCATTTTCAAGGAAAATAATCTCAACCTACTTAGACGATCTTCGTACGAATTCCGTCGTTGACCTTCAATCGTCCTCGTTGCAAGCTTCTGGATCATGGCGTCACTACGGAGATACGGTGCCCAGACCTGAACACAGTACTCCAGATGTGGCCTAACTACTGCTTTATGTAACGGCAAGAATACTTTGGCTTTAGTGTTAGCGCCCCCTGAAGACGAAACAACTATTGTCGCACTTTCTTGGCAACATGATGATACTGTGCAGAAGGCTTGAACCTGTTCACTATGATGATACCTAGATCGCGCGCTCCATCAGTACACTGCAATGATAGATCTCGCAGGAGACTGCACTGTAATTCCTCTACCACTATTGGTCAATAGCTGACATTGATTGGCATTCAGAGGTAAATCCTATTGGTTCGACCAATTCACCACAGTAATGATGTCATTGGCCAATGTAGCTCGGTTTTCCCTATCGACTAGCCTTAAGTCATCCGCGAAGATATAGCAGGGATCCACAAGAAGAGGAGCCAGCTCATTTATAAACATAATAAACAACACTGGACCCGGTACCGACCCGCTGTAGGCAAGGTCCACAATAAAACTCGCTTCCCCAATCCGTACTCTGAATGTCCTTACACGTAATAATTCAGAAAGGCACAGTAATAGCTGAGGATGCAATCCAAACCATGTTAGCTACTCAATTAAAAATCCATGGTTCACTGAGTCAAAGACTTTACTGAAGTCCAAATAGCACACCTCTACCGACATCCTACTATCAAGACATCGGGTAATCTCATCTGAAAAGCACAATAAATTAGTAAGACGACTTCGTTTTGAGGAAGCCATGCTGATCCCATCCAATTAGATTGTGCTCAGTCAAGTGCTCACAGCTCCTGTTTCTTATAAGCTTTTCCAAGCACTTCAACATGATGCTGGTCAAACTAACATGTCTGCAGTTGATAGGCACCGACTTAGAACCCCCCTGTGGATGGCAACAGTGCTCGTTTCCTTCCAATCACGTGCTTTTTGAAGAGACTGGTTGAGTAACCCAGTAACATGGATATCAGGGTTAATATGGCATCTAAAACTTCTACGAGCTAGATCCAAACTCTTTCCCGGTACCAGATAGATTGCATCCTCTGTTCCTCAAGATTGTGACCGAATATATTTCTCTTTCTAACTGTCAAGTATTTCAGCGCTTTCTTGAGGCTGCGCGTCTTCCGCTTGCTTGGGAGGTGGACAAAGTCAAGCCCAGATACAAGAAAGGAATATACAAGATCAAATAAATTATCGGCCCATCTGTCTATCATCTACTGTCTGAGAGATTATGGAGAGGATTCTCAAGCGAACTATCAAACTGCATTTTCAGAACCTCAAGATCATTTCAACTGCACAGCATGGGTTCCGTAGTTCGCGTTCACATGTCACCAAACTTCTGGTAGCTCGAGAAAAGTGGGCTAAATCCATGGGTACTGGTAAGCGGCTAGGTGTTGTTTTTTGGTTTTAAACAGTTTTTGACAAAGTTCCACACGGCATTTTGCGCAGCATGCTTCGCAGTATTATTGTTTCAGCGAAAATCCTCTGTTGGATCACTGATTTCTTGCATGGCCGCGCTTTTGGTGCGCTAGTAAATGGGTCTCTTTCTTTTCATGTGAATATGACCAGCAGTGTTCCGCAAAGCTCTGTTCTTGGTCCTGAACTTTTCAAAGTCTTTATTAATGACCTGGCGTCTGTACTTCGGGCAGATTGATTTGCGCAAATGATTTAAAGCTATGGATGGAAGCCACTTGTGTGGATGAAGCTGATGAACTACTAGCAAGGCTCGATTCGCTGCACAATTGGTCGTTCAGGTGCCAAGTACCCATAAATCATGATAAATGCTCCGTTCTTCCGTTCGGTGCTTCCGGACGATTTGAAATTCATCATATCGGTGTGTTTTTGCTGCCAAAAGCTAATCATGTGAGGGACATTGGCGTCGTTGCGACCCCAGACCTAAAATGGACTGAAGATACTTTGAGGGAAGTCGCTTCCGCCAACAGGATGTTTTCGCCATACGACGATCCTTTTCGTGCTTGACCCCGGAGATATTCAGGCTCGTGTTCACTGCTCGTGTACTTTTGGTTCTTGAGTATCAGTTGCCCGCGGTCTATCCTTTTTCCAAATTTGAATGCCACCTGGTTGACAAACTTCAGCGGCTAGGATCTAAATCCATCCTGTAGTTACAATGTCTTCTTTACTTCGTCTTCGGCGACTGAACTTGTTCTAATTCCCTTATCCGCGACGTCTCGGGAATTTGATTTGCACACGACGTGTCGTTAAATGTGAACTCGGCGCTGAACTGCAGGATTTCTTTCTACTCAATTCCGGCAGTTCAACACGGGGTCACCATTGGAAATTGTTTAAACAAAGAAGAATTCGGGTCCGTTTTGACGTCACTTTGTCTACTACGGTAGTGAACGAGTGGAACAAACTAATTATGTGTGTCTTTGATGCACAGTCTGAGGAATGTTTCAAATGTCGATTGGATTCTCACCTGCCGAGTGTACATGGATCGTGTTTGGTGTTTCCCGCCCGAAAACGGTACACTTCAAGACGCGTTTCGATGTTATTACATCTCATCAGAAAGAGATAGCAGGCGTCGAACCCGGAACCATTGGGATGTTAGTTCTGGTGTACTAACATCGTAACTCGTCATGCAGTGCAGTGTTTCCGGGCGGGCAACACCAAAGTTCCTTTTGTTTCGCCAGGTACGGTCCTAGTGATCGGATGGCCAACCTTTAGTTCATTGGGAATCGCGGTCTACTTGGAGATTGCACATCGTATTCTATCCACACAACGTGTACTTCAAATTGACCCTCCAACCTGATCGTGTTGCCTCTTGTTTCAATACAGCGTTTCCATTGGTATAGACTTGCAATGTCCACCTTCTTCCCTGAAACGAATGGGAGGCGATGGAGCTGACCAAGTATTCATTCGCCTGTTCTCTACATTCCAATGATCCAATGATTCTTTGACAGCTGCGTTCAATCACGCTGCAAGTCTCTACCAAACCAAGGTTCCCTGTGGAAAAAGTTTGTTTTATATGGGCCATTCATAAGACTAATGTAGACCAACAAATTTGATTTATTGAATTTTCACCACGTTTATCGTCGATATGAAATGATCACGTCCAAAACGTTTTAACGGAATATGATCTTTCGGTGAGCTCGCACGAACCTCCGCAGGTAATCCACCGAACAACTGGGTGCGCGGACTAGGCTTTGAGAAACGCTTATCTAACTTATAGCAATTAATCTAGACTTCACTGTGTCCCTAGATCCTCACATGCTAGTTTAGAATTTTGAACCATAGGTTGGTTAATGCAAAGAATCAGTTTAATGATGTGATGAACCTCCATATTGAACAAAGCCAACATATTCACAGGCATTCGCCTTACTTGTCAACACAAGTGTGGGTTAGCGATAACAACTGGAAGCGTCCATCTAGCAACTGGCAGTGCCGCGCTTGCTGGCTTAACCCACACTGTCATCGATCACCAGACCGCACCTAAAAATAGGGTTTATTTTTTGGACATCACGTTTTCGACTTTTGTTCGCAGCACGTAGACATTCCTCCTAAGTGGGACGATCTAAGTACGACTGCTGCAGTGGTTTGTTCTGGAGAGCATTTTTTCCAGTATGTCTGACGTAGCGGTTCATCACTTGCAAAAAATTGCCCAAGCCAGCCCGCTCGCATTAGCTTCAATGGAACAACGGATAAAAAGCCAAGGCTTGCTAAGTCCCGTGGGATGGTTTGTAGGAATAAGATTACTTCAATGAAGTTACACAAAAGTGAAAAACACATATGTGAACTCACCATATTATCCACGTTATCACATAGTTATATCCGTCTAACCCGAATTTCTGGGGTTGGTGAGCACAATGTTTGTTTGCGTCTTGTTGTCACGTAAGGAACAGAGATCAATTCAAGTAATGTAAATGATGTAAAGCATCGTCGAGTTGCTTTTTAAAAATGGGTAACGTGGGCGCTGAAATGACAAAAGTCGAAAGAGCATTCCACGGCTGACAAACTCGAAGCGGAAATTAATTCCGGTGACATTTCAGCCGACTGCAGTAGGTGAAAAGTTTCAATCTATGACACCTCGATTACGTGTTACAGCTAAGCTTCAAAAGTTGGTGGCAAGCGTGACCGGGGTTTTTCAAACTCTGGAACGCCAAGACGAAGTCACCTTGTAGACGCCGATATCTTCTCGTGTACACTCCCAGGACTTTCAGTCGCCTATGATATTGCAGGTAAGACCATCCCTTCACATTATTGTTGCCCGTCGTTGTGCAATCTCCAGTGCAACCAGGTCGCGTTTTAACCAGTGTTACGAAGCCTGGATCACGTACTCTACATGGGGTCTCACATACACATTGAGCATTTGGGGAAGATAGAAGGATCGAATCTCCCGAACGCCCTGCTTAATAGATTAACATGTTGGTTCGCAGTTTTGACCGCCTTCAAGGATTGCGGCGAACAGCTAAGGTCCTTTGGATTATCACCCCAAAGTCTCGCGTTTGTGAAGCCCTTTTCAGCAGATCATCTCCAAGCTCGTAAGGTTACGCGGGCCTGCGGCGGATATGCACGGTTTTGCAATTGTCCGTGTTAAAAGTAACCAGATTTAACTTTGACCATTCAAAAACGCAATCTAAGTCCGTTGCAACATATCGTGATATTCCTGACCGTCGATGGCACGCCATATCTTGATGCCATCGGAAAAGAACAGGAAATTTGACTTGCAGACACTCGCAGGGTCGTTACTAGAGAACAAGGATAACCGTGGCCTTAACTCCGACCCTTATGGAACACGATAGCCCCATCAATTTGATTAGAAAACGAACCTCGAACTCGAACCTGAAGGCGCCGCTGAAAGATGAACTATCCGATTCATCCCAATGACAGTTTCTAATTCCGTACGCTTTCAGCTTTTGGAAAAGGATGCGATGATCTATGCGGTCGAATGCCTTGGAACAGTCTAGGTAGATGACAACAATGCCGGTCCCACTGTAGACTGTCGAGTTCAGTGGAACAATGGTTTATTACGGGTAAAAAAGCATTGCTTAACAAGTCCCGCAGGATGGAAATTATTTGCAAAAATCAATCGCATGATCAAGTGAAAAGGGTTGTGGTGGACTCACCATAGACTTATGTGGAATAGCGGAGATGTTCACGTATTAAACGTATAACTCCATAAATCCATTGGTTAGTCTTTTGGCAAGACATTGTTTGATTGCGTTTTGTAGCCTCTGGCTAACAAGTCATAAAATGAAATGTAAGTGAGACAATGCATCGTTAACACGTTTATTAAATATCGTCAAATTGGGAGCAGAGACGACATAATTAGGGAGGGCGTTCCCAGGCTGACACACGCGGAGGGAAGAAAAATTGCTACGGCATTAAAGTCGGCTATACTGAATTGTCAGTTTCAGAGGGTGACCTCTTAGTTTAGTGTTGTGGTTCCCTTCCAGCAGCGGACGGCAAATGTGGTATGGATTCTTCAGAATTTGGTAAACCATTATGAGATCCCCCCGCAAAAGCCGATATCGACTGCTGTACATTCTTAGAGATTCAGTCTAAGCTGATAGGGCAGATGAAAGAGGCCCCTGACGTTCTTGGTTGCCCGTCGTTGAGGAGTCTCGAGAGCAACGAGATCCTGTTTCTGCCACGGCTGCCACGCCTGAATAGCATATTCCACTTGCGGTCGCACGTAGGTGTTAAGGATTTGTGGAAAGATTGAGGGTTCAAACCGACGGAAGGCACTGCGAAGAAGGCCGACGTGTTGATTTCCGGTTCTCGTCGCCTTCTCTGCTTGTTTTGAACACCCGAGATCTTCCTGTACCAATACACCCAGGTGACGCTTCTGAGAGACCTTCTCTAAAGTGTGGTCTCCAAGCTTGTAAGCGTTTGCCAGCTGGTGACGCAGATGTATCACCTTGCACTTAGTTGTGTTCAATTGAAGTATGTTCCTCTTTGACCATTCGTAATTGCAATCTAGGTCATGTTGGAGCAGATCGTGATCTGGCTTGTTGCTAATCGCCCGCCATATCTTTACGTCATCAGCGAAAAGCAGGAAGTTTGAGGAGATAACTGATGCCAGGTCGTTGATAAACACCATGACCAACTGCCAGGTCCGACTGCCACGGTCAAGCAGTAGGTTGGTAGTACATGACCGATGCTGAAAGAATCCGTGTTGCTCCGGTGCTATTAAGTTAAACCTTTCGAAATAACCCATTAGCGCCTCAGGTAGGATCGACCTCCTTACCTTTGAAGGCACCGGGAGAATAGTCAATGGGCGATATTTGGCTGGTTCTGAATGGCTACCACTTTTGTAAAGCGGGGTAATGATGCCTTGCTTCCACATGTTGGGGACTTGCTGTTCGTGCATGCATTTTTAAAACCTCGCAACTCATGGACACGTTAATTTCTGTTTCAAGACATAAACTATGCCAAGGAACCGATTACACAAAAGATAGCTATGAAGCAATCTCTTTTCGACAAGTCTCTTCAGGCATATACGACTATGAATCTTGACATTGGGACAACAAATTATTGCTAGCTTAGCCCAATTACGCCGGGTCGGTTCTGTGTGGTGTCCTATTCAGTGACCAAATTTGAACATCGCCGCACATCAACTTACCTAAAGTCAGCTGACTGGTCCATGGACATGGCAACGTCAAGTTTCGCACCACCGCCTTCTGTTTGCATAACGCGTGCTTCAGCCTTCTGATCGCGATGGTTTCTGCATTTGCTAGCAAATACTTCCTGGGTC
This sequence comes from Dicrocoelium dendriticum, assembly GCA_944474145.2. Taxonomy (NCBI): domain Eukaryota; kingdom Metazoa; phylum Platyhelminthes; class Trematoda; order Plagiorchiida; family Dicrocoeliidae; genus Dicrocoelium; species Dicrocoelium dendriticum. The sequence goes on along the minus strand of OX104064.1, from coordinate 163,607,829 downwards.
CTTCAGGGACCCGTTTAGACACAATATAAAACGCTTTGAAAGAACAAGGGACCGAACGTAAACAGTTGTTTTCGATAAATTCATCATCAGATCTTTACAGTTACATGGGTTCAATAGCATTGGGGGCCAGTCCTGTCCTCTGCACATTCATAACATGCAAGACTGTGGAGGATGATCCGCGTTACATAGCAGTTGGTTATCAGTCATGGCGGTCCGCTGCCGTCGCCCATGGCTCAGTGACATAAGTCGCTGACTCGCAAGAGTAAGGCCGTGGGTTCGAATCCGGTTGGATTCGGTGCGTGCGCGCTACTGACGAGTCCCAATAGGACGAAACGGCAGTCTAGCGCTTTTCTGGATGTGTGGTGGCTGTCTACCTGGGTCTAACTGCGACGAACCCACAAAAATATCGTAAAGTATTGTTACGTGCTCACTCCACCCCAGGGGGCTCCTCATCTCTGGTCTATCGATCATGAGCTCTTGGTTTGTGAGCACTAAATCAAGCACAGGTGGCATGCTTCTTGTTCTGAGTCTGGTGAGCGAACTTACATGGCTAAAGAGCGGTATCTTTGCAATAAGCTCTTGCAGGTCTGCTTTGAATTGTTTGTTTGGAGAAGCTCGAATTTCCAAATCGTGAACACTGAAGTCGCCAGAGATGAGAAATTGGCTGTCTCCTTGTTGCCGTACTTTCTTCATCTCTGGGGTGGACATTGGGAGAGGATAAGCCATGGCCAAAGGGCAGGTGTCGTTGCGTCTTAGTTGCAGACTGCACTAGAGCGAGTCACTTAGCAGCGTTTCCGGATCCTCCACCAGCTCACACTGTAGGTCATTACGTTGGTATAAAATTGCCATACCACCCTTACAGGGGCGATCATTTCGAATAAGGTACACCCCATGTATCGCGACTTCGGCGTCGGTGATTTGTGAATGCGGCCAAGTTTCCGTTACGAATATGAGGTCCCAGGCGTGTGATGCTTGACGTAGCCGCGGTTCGGCACACTTGCTCAGTAGAACTTATGCATTGGTTTACACGTACATACGTTTCTCCGTTCTTAGTGATGAGTCGTGTGATGTACGTTTTGGGTATGCGGTTGTACCGACGGGTGAAATCTCGGCATTTATTAGTTTTTGGGTGAGGCGATGACGAACTCAATTGTGTCAGATCTAAGGATCATGCCATTACCTCGATGCTCCTCTTATTATATGTAGTGTCTAGGGTGCGTTTGACAGTTTCGTTGGCTAGGTGAGTGAAGTCATCCAAAGTGTTGCCTGGAGGTGATCCGACTAAGTGGCTGCTTTCGCATGTTTTCTTAAAGGAAGCTGATTTGATTCGAAGCTCGGAAGGAAGACTGCTACGGCCTGTATACCAGCTCTCTAACACCCTAGTTGACATTTGTCTGGATTGCAGCACCACTTTCACACTTCTCCGGCCATTTCCTTTGTAATTTGGTGACCTGCGTAGCCTCGAGCTTGATTGCGTCATAGCATTTTCCGTGGACAGGGTCACTTAAGTGTTGCGCAGCTGTTCTTGGTCGTGGGCGGTCACTTCGGGCTCATCATGACCTCCAGCCTCGGGAACACCTTGTACAAGGATGGTCCTAGTCACAGATTCCTTTCGGTGCGTTACCAGGTTGTGCTTCACCAGTTTGCGCTCACTCCACGGAATTTCCAAAAATATGCAAATGGAACATGACAGATTTCAAAAGCGCGGTGTTTCCAAAAGGATGACTTCTGCTTCACCAAAGGAAGTCAATAAAACAAGGAGATTTCTCGGTTCAACATAGTGTTGTGAGTTTTGATAGTGCGTGATCCGTGTCAATTTGGTAGGCTTAACCATAACACATATAATGCCGCATATGAAGTTCCAATGGTTCACATCATTCAGTTGTTTTCCTTTCAAGAAATTTAACCTTGACTCTGGTAGGCTGGTGCAGATTACCGAAGATACGCTATGTGTAACCTGCATTGATGTCGGCCGCCCAGCTGGTCAACATACAACCGGTGGAGGCTGTGGAAGTACAGCCTCGTCTTCTTCATTTACTCTAGACCCATTGCGGATAATGGATGATCTAAGGTTCCGGTTGGTTTCGGCAGAAATCATGTCTCAATCACCAACTAGTTCGAGGTCGTTCTGAACGTTTGGTACAGTTAGGAGGGTGGATGTGGCCCTGACTGTACTTATTCCCCTTGGACTGGCGGTGGTTGCTTCAGCCGTTTTGGGCAGCTGATGACGTTGACTTCTAAAGCCACAAAAGAAGCATTTTTATGCTCTGCCTTGCATTCCTCCACTGTTTTGCTGCAGTGCCTTATGGGAAAAGCTGGGATTTGCTGACTGTCAAAACTTTCTTCAAATGAAGCAACTTTGGTTTTCCTCATTTGTTCAATCATTGCCACCAGTGTTTCTTATTGCTGCGCTGGTTCATGCACAATGTTTACCAGTGGTATAACCAGACATGCTTCACAGAACCATAGAGAATCTGGTTTACTACAATGCATCTTTAACTGGTTCACTGAAATTTGAACATTTAGTATGGAAGCTGCTGCGGCAATATGCACACTGAATTCTGGTTCGTACATTTTTGCGGCATGAAGCAAAGCCACATGCTGCTGTCAGCCATGGTGTGGAATTATGGGCAGCTGAGACAATCTACAACTGAGGTTGGTCGTCAAAAACTATTGCGTCGATGGATTTAGTTTTCGGTGAGTGGTGTGGTTACCTATCTGGCGCGGTAGTTTCAAGGTCAACGCGTTCGATGCGCCCACTGGAAGCATACTAAAATTGCGCGGATGCGTGGTTTGCTTTGAGATTCAAATAAAGCGAGTAAGTGATGGAAACAAAATTTCGGATAGCTAATTCGTTTAGCGGTTGATAGCTGTGACTGAAAACCCGTCGTATAGACCTCAGATTTGGCTTTCGTTTATGACCACAATTATTGCTGTATGGTCCGGGGTTTGGAAACTCCCTCGTTTATGTTCCCGTGGGAACAATGCAAAAACATCGATGTTGACATTACAGATGATTCACACTAGTTGGATCCGAGAGATGGAGTGCACTAAATAGTACTAATAAAGCTGGATCGAATGAGTGAAAGTACAAGCGTGTGTGATAACAGGTGTATCGATAAAACTGATTAGAGTACGAGACCGGATTTCTTACGACCGCAGTGCACAGGCTGGGTAATCATGGATAAGTCAGATTACATGTCAAAAATGCACTCTATTTTATGTGACTCTAGCAAATCTATGGTTTACCCGATGCAAATGGATAACACCATGCAGGATGAGAGTAAGATCACCAGATTGCTGAGAGCTACTGTGTTGCAACCATATCGATTGCACATCGCTTGATCGCTTGAAGCCCTGCGGCCCAGAAGCACGTCCTCTCTACGGACTTCCCAAAGTACACAAGATAAACATCTCACCACGATCTATAACTGAGATGCCTGAGTCAGCAGTACATTCACTCGCCAAATGGTCAGTTTAGCTCCTTGATGCAATACGCAAAAATGTATAAATCCGTACAGTGAGCAACATCTAATTTATTAAGCGGATATAAGGCCCAAACGTGAATTACTGGTGGTTTTTGGAAGTAGTGTAATTTCCATAGAAAGTAGAGGCCACGATTAAACTGCACAATAATCCGCCTCGACGTGCAAGACAAATTGATGCTGTCATTTGATGTGGGTTCACTCTTTACAAAGGTGCCAGTAATAGGACCTGTCAACTTGATCTGCGAGTGCTTAACAGAAAATATCTCTATTGTCATTCCCGTACAAAGCATCAAGGAACTGATCTTATGTTGCACATTCAATTGACAGTACTTGTTTGATGGGAAATATTGTCGACAAATAGATGGTGTTGCAATGGGGTCGCCTTTTGGACCGCTGCTTGCCAGTTTGTTCCTCGCAAACATTGGAAATACACCTATTCAACACTTAATCGCATCACTTGATTGCTATCAAGGATATATGGATGATAAATGCTCTGTTAATGACCCACACACTGATTATCTTCATTTATTGAGGCAATTTAACAGCAACCATCCATCGTTAAATTTTACACGTGAGACGGAGAAGGACAAAAAGCTACCTTTTCTGGACATCCTGCTGTGACGAAGAGATGGTGGTTTGGTACAACGAAGGGTGTACCAGAAGCCAACGTAGATGGGACAGTATACGTTTTTCCTCCGTTTTGTGCCGTTTAGGTTTTAGCGGAACCTAATACGTTGCCTGTTCTGTCGTGCCGCAGACAACTGCAGCCCAGAGACAGTTGAAGCCGAAAAGAAATTTATTGTCAGAAAGCTGGTAGATAAGAAGTGCCTTGCCGCATTCAGCAAGAAACATTCCACAGTTAGAGGTCGCCCTATTTTGAGAGCGACTGTGAAAAAAAAGACGTTTCCTTTCACTTAATTTCAAAGGTGACATTTCCTTTGATCTGCTGAATAAAAAATTGTCCGCCACAGTGAAGCAGCCGCTAAAGTTCATGTCCTTAGCGAGACTGCTCCGCTTATGGCCCAACGCCTCAAGGACAAAATTCCAGTCTTGTCCGAATCGTATGTCATATATCAGTACAACGGTACCTGTGATGTAAGGTACATCAGACACACTATCAGAGGTCTTTCGAGGTGGACAGCGTAGCCTTGCTCTGCCTCTCTACGACATAGCACTGTCCAGAAGGTCTAAAGCTCAATCTTGGAACGCCTTGTGAGTAACGGACAACGTATTCAAACCAATCACTCTTACAAAACGTTTTATATTGTGTCTAAACGGGTCCCTGAAGGACCTAGGAAGTATTTGCTAGCAAATGCAGAAACCATCGCGATCAGAAGGCTGAAGTTCGCGTTATGCAAACAGAAGGCGGTGGTGCGAAACTTGACATTGACATGTCCATGGACCAGTCAGCTGACTTTAGGCAAGTTGATCTGTGGCGATGTTCAAATTTGGTCACTGAATAGGGCACCACACAGACCCGACCCGGCCTAATTGGGCTAAGCTAGCAATAATTTGTTGTCCCAATGTCAAGATTCATAGTCGTATATGCCTGAAGAGACTTGCCGAAAAGAAATTTCTTCATAACTATCTTTTGTTTAATTTCTGTTTGTTTTAGTCCCCTTATTCCTTTGAACAACCTAGGTCATACAGGACCGACTCCGATAATTTACACTTTTGGAGTTGATCCGTTACACGTCATGCCAATATACAAAGGCGGTTTGATCAACAACGCATGGTGTACTTCTTAAAGTCTATTCGCTTTAGAAGGAAGCAGCTGCACGTCTGAAAGTTGACTAAATCTGGTCAGATCAAATGAACCATCCCAAACTATTCTTACGTCTCGAACAATCTGCCGGAGAAAACATAACCTTGGAATCAACCACGAATGAGATCGCCGATGGAGGCCAAGAAACCTCAGATACATACATTGTGTTACGTCCTATTCGACCTTAATTTGATGGGACGATGAGATTAGATTTCTCATTTACAGCCGCTACTGGAATAGAACGTTGCAAGCTCAGACAAAAGTGAATAAGGCATTCAATGAAGACTCAGCGTGAAAACAGTGTTGCTATACGCCAGGAAGTAGAGGACTTTAAGAGGCAGATTACTTAGTACTTATTATTATTGGTTGGAATCAGCAAGAAGAGATATCACTGTGTAGCTGCAACTAATATCACTCAGGCACAAATACCCGTTATGTTGGAGCGCACTCGATATATCGGCAAAGTGTTTGTGCAGGAATTTCTTCAATTCCGACATCCAGTTTGCCTCAACTATGTGCGGAGGCAGGTTGTTCCATACATTCACCAATCTGCGTTCGAAACAGAGTTGGTAGGTGACCTGCTGCAAATCCTGTAACTGCAAGCTTGTACCGGTGCTCTCGTGTGCTGCTTGGTGTGCGCAGATGCAGCACCGGCCTCAGCATGTGGTAATCATCAAGAGATAACATCTGGTGCGTCATAATGAGATCAACCCGCTCCAGAGCTTCCTTTCTACCTCTTCAGTCGGATTCTTGCAAGCCAAAAATCCCTTTGAACTGGCCGGCGCTGACTGTCGTTTTAAATGATACGGCGCCTCCAAAGCGGGTTCAGTGGCACAACAGAGATCATGCCTCGCATCGTAGTTGAAAGCTTCAGGAGAGGTGTGTCGTACGATCACTTTCCGGTTTGAGTCGAATACAGCTCATGAAATCGAAACAGTGCACCACTGTATTTGACCAGTAACGGCTTGATGCGGTCCGAGTAGCTTGACAAGGGTGGCAACAGAGAAGCGCTTGTTTTCATCACTTTGGGTAGCACAGGAAGAATTGTTATCGGACGGTAGTTTGTAGGGTCAGTGCGGCTACCTCCTTTATGGATAGGAGTGATGATCCCTTGCTTCCATACTGGTGGAATATGGTTGTCCTCTAGACATCGCTGCTAAAAAACAGCCAGTGGTTCTGCTAGATCACTAGCTACCACCTGCAGGGCTTTGATCGGATGTTGTCGACTCCAAGAGAATTGTGGATACGCAAGGATAACAATTTCTTCAACACAACTTCCACAGTGAAGGTTATGTTGTCTAAACCCGACGGTGCAGCAATAGAAAGGAGGAGAATATTTGGGTTCGTTACCTGCTGGAATGTTTGGGAGTAATGAAGCCGCAGGAGATCGGCTGCTTAAATTGCTGATCGCCTGTATCCTTCAGCCGTGACTAGTGCTGGAATCCTCCGCTTCACCTTTCGAAGGCCGTTAACGTGTCTGTACAGAAGTTTGCGGTTCGTGCATAATCCATTCATTAGGTTCTAGTGATGCGTGACATTATCTTCGCGGATCACTTTCACACAGAAGTTACGATGTGTCACGTATACAGTCCAGGTTTCGGCCTGCAAGCAGTCTTTGTGATCTCGCCATATCAATTCCCCCGTGACATACATTTACGTGTTCTGCTATTCAGAAATGACATGCTTGTTTTTAGGTTGGTAGAATTTCTGTTCCGATGCGTGCGCTACCAGCGTGCTAAAAGTCCTTGTAAAGTTCTCCCAGGCAACATCTGGGGGGCATTCGGTTAACTTAGTCCAAGATGTATTCTTAACAAGCGTAGATAACACATTATATTGCGTAAGAGTGCGTACTTTATCATCCTACTTTTCAGGATACTCCACCTAGCATACATAGTTAAAGAATAGAGTAACATGATCAATACGACCCAGTAGTGTGCTTGTAACTATCCCATCAACCATGAGTTCTTCGTTAGTGAACGCAAGATCCAGTATCGATGGCTTGTTAGCCGTTCGAAATCTGGTGGGTGAGGTTACGTGGTTGCTTAGAGGATGGCTAACAAGTAGGTCTTGCGAGCAGGCTTTAATCTGTATGCCGTCGGTTGCTGGCGTTGCTATGTCGTGCACGTTAACGTCTACAGCAATAAGAATTTATGTGAAGGACTTGTTCAAATGAAACTGAAAGACGTGGTTCAGTTTGGAATGCATTTCCGATGTTGCGTTTGGTGGGCAGTAAATAACGGCTAATAGACATGTGTCCTTGTTTCGCAATCATAGGCGGCACCAAAGCGAATCGGGAGCTCGGATTTCCGGGTGATCGATAACTTCAAATCGGAAGTTTGTACGATATTAAGGAATCACACTGCCACTCCTTCCGGTTCTATCGGTTCGAAGCAGCGACATACCGGGTAAATTGACCTTAGGATCGGTTATCTTAAGTTTTAACCAGGTCTCTGTCATCATGACGAGATCTCGCGTTTGTCAGTCATGGAGTGCTCTAAGTTCGGCCAACTTACTTAGAAGGCCTTGGGCGTTTGTGTAGATACCAGATAGGGTATTATTAGGAGTGCGTTGACGGATGTCAACATTGGGTTAGTTTTTAAGCCGGCTGTTAGGTGACCGGGCATTAATGGTTTTTGCTTTATGAATTAACGTCAAGTTGCATGACATTATTGGACGTTCTGGTACAGATGTTTCACTCGTGCTGTGCTCTATCCTGTTGTATGTCGTGGGTGCTGTTGTGTCGGTCTCTCCGCAGGACTGTGCAGATAAAGTATTTGCAGCGTTTGCAAGTTCCATCGAATTGCTTACGACTCTTGGCCGTTCGCTTGCTGCCTTTAGCCGGATCTCTTTTGGCAACCTAGCTCGAAACTTTAACCAGCTATCCAACAGAACTTGCATCCTTCCCTCGGAGTGTAATATTACTTTCATTAGTCTTGGACCGCAGTCCTTGTAGTTTTTGGTGATGACTTAACCCTTGTCAGGGATTTGTCAAGAACACTGTCAACAGAGAGTGCTTCGCGATGTAGCACCACTGCTTTCGGTCATGTGTTTGCGCATCGTGATCCGAAGAATGCAGAAGCTCGGGAACAGCATAAACAAATATTGTTTTCTTGCTATCCCTATTAGGAATGCCGCGTTGGTCAACTGCTACTTTTGGGCGATCATTCCAAGGTAGATCGGGTAATTTGCGCACTCCGCTCGGTGAATTTCGAAGACGAACTGCTGAGAGCAGGACAGCCTCTGTCTCATCTGCTGAGTCTAGTGTTACTCGAAGAATTCGAGGTTCACCAGAGTGCATTGAGGTCGGGTGACGCGCTACGCGTTGCGGCATTGCAGGCTCAACCCGAATACCAATCGCATCGCAGATGAAACTCCACTGGTTGCGCAACTTGCCTTTTATTGTGCCAGATTCGGACTCGGGAACATTGGTGCACATGAGAGTTAACGCAGCGTGGTTTTGTCTTGCGAGCGTTGACTTTATAGCTTTTGCCGGCAATTCGAGTTGTTTAGAAGGCACCACTGGGGTTGACGGTGAAAGCTACTTTGCGCCACGCGTGCTTGGTACAGAAGATAGACCTATGTGTGCCGCTACCGGTGTGTTTGTCGAGGCAATCGATGCGTACGTTACCTGCTTGTTATATGCACTGGATGGTATTCGGCCCTTAGCTGTCAATGTCATGGCTGAAACTCCAGGTGAAGCGTTTATGGTTGGAGAAGTGGATGCAGGCATGTTTGAGGCTTGTCCACTTATGGGAGTGAGGTGACTCAGTGAATTTAGAGAGACATAGACGCTGCAGTGCGGTTGGAGCGTCTAGCTATCTTCTTCGGCCTATATTCAGAGTTTACTTTGGCTAGTTGAGGTATTAGCGTGGTCATATTTACCTCCGTGAGATCGGTTTTAGTATTTACAAAATGCGCGAATATGTCGGTCATCCTATCGCACTTTTCATGAGTAAAAATAAACAGTTGATCACTGGAATGATTTGACCTGTTGGGTAAAAACAACTTGTGCCTGCAACTTTGTTTGTCTGTCTCACTTCTTAGACAGATTTGCCTGCACATTGCGGACAGTACGATTTAATGCAGCTAGAACTTTTTTTATTCCGAACGTAAGGACTTCACTTCAACTATCTGCGCAACATAGGCGACGTTGTACCATGGGAATGCTAGTCGTCGGCTTATCGTTTGCAGCAAGGCCTACCTGAGCGCTCACCTTGAAGAGCGTACTTGCGCCAGGCGGGAAGCACAAACACGTCAAAACACGCACACGAATTGAGAGTTACAGAGAAGTAGTGGGGGAGTTGAATGGTATAGGTAGAAATTCGTCATATCTAGACTCACTCAGACAGCCGTCACACAGCCGAAAAAGCATTGTATGCGCGTTTCACCCTTTCGGGAACCGTCAGCAGTGCGCATTTCATCGGAGCCTGGAAGCACTCGAAACCGCAATTCGACTGTTGCCAGTACGTGGTTGAGATGACTAAGCTACGGAAGACGGTAATGACCATCGTAAATTAGGTACTAGATGTGATAAAGTGCCGCTCACTATCCACTGACTTACACGTTTCTGTCGTGCAGAGGACTCGGTGCACCCTCCTCACTAAGCGGCGAGCTTACAAAAATTAAGCCGCCAATTAACTTATGTCAGTATAAGCAATTCAGTCTGCGTTCTGATTACAGAGACGTGGTAGGGGGTTGAATGGCATTGGTCGAAATTCCTCACATCTAGACTCAGTCAGACAGCCGTCAGACACACGGAAAAGGAGGTACGTGCATTTCATCACTTCGGGAATCGTAAGCAGTGCACATTCCATCGGACACTGATAGAGCTCGAACCCACAACCCGACTGCTGCCAGTCCGTGGATGAGACAACTAAGCTGCAGGGACGGTACAGACCATCACGAATAAGCTAAGAGATGTGACGAAATGATAAGTCAAAAGATTTTCTGATGCCCGCACTGCACGATTTTATGCAAGCCTGCTCATGCTTTACAAACTTGATTGTGACGAGACATGCGTGGTTGAAAGCAATAACCAAGGGGAAGTCTGTCGATGTGATATTCATCGATTTCAGTAAAGTATACGACTAGGTCATACATGAGGTCCTCCTTCACAAACTCAGAATGTGCGGTGTCGATGGCTCATTGCACCGGTGGATCTGCGACTTTCTTGTCGGACGAAAGTGGAAGGTACAGGTCGACAACCATCTAACTGACTGGTATACATCTACAAGTGGCGTGCATCAAGACACTGTACTGAGACCCAATCTGTTACTGATCTACATCAAGGATCTACCTCAGCTTCCCCGGTCGTCGTGTGCCTTGTTCAGATGACATGGAAATTTGGAGAGAAATTGACGCTCCCGTTGACTGTGGCGTACATCAGAAAGACCTCAACCGCCTACCCACATGGTCTGCAGAAGTTCATCTCCCGGTAAAATCAGCTGAGTCTGTATTTATGAGCTTGGGGAAGGGTGCTGATGGCCGGAGCTACACCCTTGACGGCCAATCGCTATTTACCACACCCTCCGTGAAGGACCTATGAGCATTCTCGCGCTACGATTTGAAGTCAGTGTACAATGCGAACAGGCTATATCGTAACGGACTGCGCATGAGTTGGTCACTCAAACGTAGCTTCGGCATATGGTCTGGAGAGGTCGCCACTCGCCTCTTCTCTTCCATCATTAGACCAATGCTAGAGTACGATTCGCCCGCCTACTTTCCGATTACCCGAGGCGAGGTACAAGAGATCAAACAGGTCCAACACGTTGTTACCAGGCTCATCCCGAGTTTAGTTGGCTTGGGATAGGAAGATTGGTGTGTGAAACCAGGACTCTACACCTTGTCCTACCGTCGATTGCGAGTCGACCTCATTAGGACCTACTGTATTCTACATCCCTGTGACTTCCCCATGCTGAGGTCAATGCTGCAATTACAGGGGTCATGCAGCACGCGCGGACACAGACACAAACTTGTGGTGCCGGATGTGAAGCGAGTTCCCCACACACTGTGCTTCGAACGGAGAGTGGCATATATTTGGAACAGTTTACCTGAACATCGGACGGAGGCGACATCTGTGCAGCAGCTCAAAACATTGTTAGGTTTATATTTTACCACTATTCCATTCAGAGAACGATTACACACTTAGTATGATATCGCACATTTGTGCAATACCGTGAGCCCGATAATTTACTTGTCGCATGAGAACGATAACGATATTCACGACTGACGATTTTTATAACGTTCTTCACTATATTTCGAAAGTTATCCAGAATTCATTTCCACGCTCTATAATACAGTATTCAGTATATTATTCAGTACTCACAGCTGCTCCAAGTGTTTTCGCATGTTTGTTGTAACATTGTTTTACACCTCGACGTACTTACATTTATTCGTTGCGGTTTGACAAGCTTCGTCTAGTAGCAGCATCTTCGCTGGAATAAATTCAGCATATATTGCTTCTACAAGATTTATAGCAATTGTGAAAACTTGTGCATTTATTTAATCGCACAATTTCGCTCAGTTACAATCACCCGTCCAGGAATTTTCCCTATTTCGATAGAGGAGTCTCCCAGCTTTGGATCAAGCTTCCATTCATCTCATCCCATCACCGTGTGTAACAACTGCACACCAAACTACGTTTCCAACTTGAAGCATTCTCACTGAAGCAACCGCCAACTGTGCCACTATTCATTTCATTCGGTCAACGCATCCAACACGATAAGGGTCTACACTGTTCGCACTACCCACAATATTATGACCCACTGACTGAGCACAAAAAGCAGGATGAGCCAAGCATATTGTAGCAAGATCGAAGCGACAAGGAATCACCATATTTATGGCATGCGACCACAATTAACCAAGCTGTTACACACGCGCGCATTTATCGGTCATGTTTCCGTCCCACAACGCAACATATATGAAGAAGCACTACATGTCACAATCGTGCGTCGTCTTTCCTCAACTGTGGGGGTTTGGCTGCCTGTCTGACCCCGTATCTTCCTATCCATAACTCCCATTCTGATTTACCTAGTTGTTCCAAGGCTTTTGATGTACTTGATCGCGGTTAAATTATTTGGCTTGGGACCACTCCTGGATGTATTAACAATTGCTTACTCTCCGATTTAATGGCCTTTCGACACATCTGGCTTCTACTCTCCTTGGTTCAGGCCCGTTTCCGATCGTCGCTGGCGATCCCTTGTCTGTTCGTTCTGTGGGGCATGCGCTGATCCGTCGGATGTCGTCCATGTTGCCTGTGCTTTTTTCGGTCCTCGCTGGTTCTAGTGGCTTTCCAGTCTTCCGTATGGTTCTTACATTTTGCGCCACTACAACATAACTTAGACCTGATGATCGGCAACCAGAAGCTAGTCGACGACGAAGCGGTGTTAACCTGCAAAACAGGCAGCGGCCGTTCGGCCACCATGGTCATAAGAATTGTAACCCGCAAAGAAGTGTTTTGTACCAATCAAACTGCGTTTGGGTAAGAAAATTATGGAGCAGATGTTCCCACTGTACTAGCCATTACCATCCGAGGTGTATCAGAATCTGTCGGACCAAAATAAAGAAATGTTGTACTACGTCGGGCCCACTTTTGTGCTGTTCCAAGTGTACAACCGTTCCACTAGTAAAATATCTGGCATCAAAGCAGAAGTAAGATAGTAAAGTTGCCGAAACTGAACCTCGTTTAGATGCGAAAATTGCACCGCTCGAAACAACAATAGCAAAGCCTAAACCTCCCCCATCTCTTCTATTGCTACCTCGAAACCAAGAAAATGGGCCCGGCATTCCCACAGCTAAGCATTACCATAAACCTTGGGAACCAGGAACCAACTTGTCATCGCAAACGATCGAAACATGCCCGACTCTACCACCCACATTCTCTTATCCAATGATTCGATTGATGCAACATCGGTAGCGCCCACCCTTCCGATTGAATGACAAAATCCGAAGTTCTCTAAAGATCGATACACTTATACAACCGTTGCTGCTCGCTATAATCAAACTCCAATTTCAGTAGCTTCAGCTTGTACAGGTACAGTACGGGACAAGGACCAGGTGCAACCGGCAGTGAAGTCCTAAAATCGCCAGATTGCTGTGCTTCTTACATCCTCGAAGACAAGGCGGAACTACGGTACCCTGACACTCATATGCACCAAGGTTCTTGGGTCCAAGGCAAAATAATAAAGAGGTGACCAACTGGAAGATTTGAAACAGTAGCATTTCCTTTGTGACCGAATCGGATTTTGGGCCAAGTAGACCAATGTGATGCTCATCACTTTACATCCAAATCGAATCATTATGGGGCGTCCCGGCTAATGCGAGTAACATTGGGATCAACGGATGATGTCGAAACGGTGCCTTTGTCGGACTGGAGACAGTGGAATACATATATTTCCGGATGTTCCATGGAGCAAACGGCAGCGGGACAAAAATAATTCAAATGCCCATCACACGGAGAGTAGCAAAAGAATTCTTTTCCGTTCATGGCTTGCCCGAGCTACCGACAACCAGCAACGAAAAAGCCCCCGCTAATGACCTGGAAGAATGGCGTTACATTCGTGAAGCTCTCAGTATGGACGACGTCATACTTTAATCGATTACACGGTTACGCGTGTCGCCAAACTACACAGGCAGTGGCCTAAGGATACTGAAACTAACGGTGCAGATACAACAAATGACCGTGAATTTAGTACCTAGCTGGCGGTTACTACGCAGCACACTCCCTTCGGAACTACGAATGTAGCCAACAGTTAGAGAGTCGCGGCCACTCACTGTTCGCAGGAAACCGAAATCACCCGCGACTCAAGATGACCACACCAGCGATTTAGAAAACTGTGCGCCAAGGCTCGTAGCTATCGAGAAGGCTGCCGATGGACTGCATACGGCAAGTGCAAGTGAGAGCAAAAACTGATTACATTACTATCAACATTTGGCAATTCACCCATAAAACGATTCGGTGCCGACCGAAAAGAGGTTGTCACAAATCCACCTCATTCATGTTCTGCTAGTCGACAGCTTTTGACATCCGAGAACCTTTCCTATATGTACACTAACGCTCAAGACTTACCATGCAAGCTTTCCTGAATGCGGCTGTGTTAAGGATAAAAAGCCTGAGACCTCATTACTTTAACGGAGATATGGTTACGATCTGACATAAGTAACATCGAGATCGCACTACCAGGTATTTCCATTGTTTGTCAGGACCGACGCAGCAAATGTAGTAGGTGACTCTGTACTTCCGCAACGACCTCCAATACGAGCCCATAGAGGATCCAGTCAGCAAGGTACATGATTCCCTTTGGTGCTGGCCACGTTTAAAAGGCAATGACACTTGCTTAGTGGCGGTTATTTAACGCCCTCCTTCCATCAGGCCCGAGATGGACATTTATCTGGCATCCACAATAAGGCGGGAGATAAACAAAAACAGCAGTCACATTCTCATTACCGTTGGCTTCAACATACACGCTCTGGAATCCCAGGCATCACCTGGTGAACGGTTTAGGGCCAATCTGCAAGAGTTTGTCTCCAGTTACTCGTTGTATGTCCATATCAGCACTCTCACCCGAATCCGAGAAAATGGATCGGATAATCACCAACGAAGAACTAATAGTCGAGAAGGAGATTCTCAGCATCCCCTTGGGCATCAGCAATAATGCAGTCCCACTCTTCGATACATTTGCTATGCAGAATATTCTGTGAAAATTGCCAATGAAACAAACGCGGTTGTACGCTACGACATAGCTCGACTAGGTGAGACATCCAATGGGCCTTCCTGGTAGGCGAGGCACCAGCTAGTACATGGAAGCATTTCCTCAGGCATTTTAAATCTCTGGTTGCCGAAGCATCAGTGACTGAGACCTTTCGTCCAAGGAACGTGTTATGTCTTCTAGAAAGCAGGACACGCAGGTGTATAGCGGTGCAAAACTCGGACTGGCTTATCTATAAGCTCTTTCCGAGCATCTAGAAGTGGATGGCCTATGCGGCCCGACGTAACCACTGTACTCATCTTGTTCGCGAGGGCAGAATGGCGCACCGTCAGTAGTTGGAATTGCGTATGGCCAAAAATCACAAGAACAGAAAACAGTTCAGGGTTAAGATATCTTTTCGGTAAAATCTCGTCAGACCCCAACATTTATATGACACGGATTATGTGGGGTAAGCGTCAAATCGGGCTGGGATTGATTTCTAAGGTGTTTGAAAGGTCAAGATCGATGACTAAAGGTGGCTGCAGCTGGTAGGAAAAGTGCACCAAAGGAAATTAATACAAGCTTCAGGGCCTAAAGTAAATAGCTAAGGTCACAAAGGGTAGTTAAGTAAACATGTCAGTCGGCCAAGGTAGTTGTATCGGCCGTATGAATCTTTTGTGTACGCATAATTCCGGCTTCAGATGATGGATGTAAATGGCCTCGGCGATAGACAAGATTTGCTTTCGGAAGCCTTGCGATAAGCGTTCAGGTAGTGAGTAGATGACTTTAAAGTCATTCTCAGATGCAGTATGGCCACTTTCGAGGAGGTGCGACATGATTGAGCTGTCTGAGGCCCTCATTTCGCCTTTGTAAAACCACGCCGGGATGTGCTCGCGAATCCTCTGGGATAGACGTCTCGTAAGAGAGGGGGAATCCCTCCTCTTCTAACAGTGGACGGACCCACACGGATCCCGAAGGATGCGACCACAACCCTGCGCTTGCAATATGCTGCAAGATTTCAGTGCGATCACTGGCCATTTAAAACTAAGCTAATGGTTATTTCACCTCAAAAACTCACTCACACATGCTGCACTACAGAAGCTGTATTAAAAACGTTGTTGAGTATGCGCAAGCACAGCTCTCCTGAAATAGATAATATACACACGAAATCGCTTGCAGCGTTAGCGGAGAGTTTAGCTGAGCCTTTGCCTCGATTCTTCCAACACTGTTCTGACGAAATGTACGTGTACGAAATATGGAAACACGGGATGATTACTGATAATCACAAGGGAGGCAGTCATTCCAATCCAGTTAACTACCGTCCCTAATCTTTTCACCGTCTCTTTCAAAGCTAATGGAAGCCATTATTGCCGTTGCGCTACCGGCCTACTTGGAAGAAGGTAACTACTTCTCACCGGAACAGCATGGCTTCGGACCAAATCGATCGTGCACTGCAAATCTACTGCTACCACGGTCCAGCTGTACTAAAGCAGTAGACTCTAGCACTGGAATTGATGTATTCTTTCTCAACTTCTCAAAGGAATAGTCTGATTCCATTCTGCTCTTCAAACTTCTGACCCCGAGTATTTGTGATCATCTCCCAGGATGGATCAAAAGCTTTCTTCTACACTGTGGCTTAGAGATACGAGTGCATGATTCTCTGTCAAATCCAATCTGAGTTAAAGGCGAACTACCACAGGGATCGGTGCTAGGACCGCGATTAGTTCTGGCCTCATATGCTCGAACTGCCTGATTTATGCCGATGACATCAAGCCGTGGAGGGCAATCAATCCTCCAGAGGATATCACAGTATTTCAAGCTGATCTATGTAGGATATGTGCGTGGACAATCCAGTATCTATTTCGATTCTAGGTGGACAAACGTTGAGTGCTACAGCTACGGCACAAGTTGTTGCACTAATACAAACTCCGCAACCAGGACCTTCAAATGTTTTCTGGGAAGAAGCATCTGGGAGTTTTGGTACAAGTGACACCATACATCTTCAGGGATCTGTTGCTATATCATGTATGCTCAATACTCGAATGTGGATTACCAGCTGTCTTTCCACTTTCAAAAATGGAATGTGTCCTGACTGAAATGGTCCACAGACGTGGTTTGAAATTTATCTCTGGATTTCAAAACCTCTCCTATCCCCTTCGGCTCCTACAGATGAACATTTTCTCGCTGGACTACCGCCGCCGCAGTGGATACCTCAACTTTACCAGGTGAATACTAAGGGGTGGACTTGCAAACGTACCACAACAGTTTTTCCAGCTCAGCACTCAAGGTTCGACATGAGGTCGCAATTGGAAGCTTTCTAATCCTAAGAGGCGCCATGTTCACTCAACTGTCGCTCTATCCACCCGGCTGCTAAACGACTGGAATTGTCTTCCGAAGAACGTTGTCGGTGCTTAGCCTGGAGAGAGTTTCAAGCGATTGTTGGACTCCCACCTGCGTAAAACACCAGAATCGCCTTGTTCTACTGCGACTAGCACAGCACACTACGGATGCTGGTCTCAATGACATGTGCTCCTTTTCTGAACTGGTGGTGATGAGGTTGGTATGGAGACTACCTCTACAACTGCAGGAACCCAAGGAATGAACAAACCAGTTTTTATCGTAGAGGTAGACAGAAAGGAGACATAGAGTAAAATCAATAACACGGGCTAAGGGTTAATCCAATGGACAATATTGGTAGGAAAAGAGAGAGATAGAGATGTGATGACAAGAAACGACAGCCATGATATATCCAAGGCAAAGGGGGAAGTTTAGCAACCTAGGTCAACTGAATTACTACGGTCGTCCGTGGAATCATCTTGTGACACACTTCATGCTGGGTAGGTTCTCTAGAGATTTAACCCGCAACTTTTCACTCTATGTGGTCGTGTGCTGGCGTGGCGTAAAGCAGGTTATCCATAATCGATTTTACTATTCATTTGAGATTTCTTTTACAAGCTGGCCACGTCGAAGGCACTGACGACCTTAATGTTGTCGGTGAATTGAAGCGGTTTCCAACGAGCGTAGATGTGAACAAGTTGCCTAAGTAGAATAGAAGTAGGGGACCGGATCGGTCCCTTGGAAAGCGCCACCAGTTATCTGGTTGTTCGCTCGTATCCACGTGCACCGGCTTGTTGCACCATGATCAAGGTCCGCGTGCACTATTGCGCATGTGAGTGGTGCACGTGCGCGAGGAACCAGGCGTCCTGAGGTAATTAGGCGCTACCGCATCATTCCGCTTGCAGATGTTAATAACACAAAACTAGTTCTAAGACAAATTTGAGGGTCAATTATAGATTACACGTTGTGTGATTAGATTGCGACGCTCAATCTCAATGTATTGGACCGCGATTCGAATTGAAGTGAACCTTAGTCACTGCGATCACTAAGACGGTAGCCGAAGCAGGTGGAAGTTGGGTGTTGCTCGCCCGAAAACACTGCACAACCAAGACGAGTTCCGATGTAATTTCATCTCTTCAGGCGGAGATAGTAGGCCTCGAACCCGCGACCATTGGAATAGTAGCCGAAAGCTCTGCCCCCTTGGCTACCAGGTCACAGCGGGCAACGTTTGTTACAACGGTGAATGACTAATTGGAGGGTCAATTTTGGATTACTCATTGTGTGATTGGATTGCGACGTGCAACCTCAATGTGAATCGCAGTCCGATTTGAAATTGGACAACGTGTCATCCAAAGTGACCATCCAATTATCCATCCACCCTAGTTCTAGGACAGTTGGAATAAAGCCATACATCTAACAAGTTAAAGGTTTAACCTCACCGAACATTGCAGAAAGGCGAAAAACCAGTGTGCCGCATCTGAACAAGACAACCATCCAGTCAAGGGAAACCTCTGATATATCAGAACTCAGCACCTATTTAACCGGATGAAAACAGTTATTTCTTGTCTTTCGACCACGACATTTCTCAGGCAACTTCACCCACAGCGCTTTCAAATGCCTCGTCAAGGAAATCATCTTCCTTCATAGATATTTCAAGATGGTCCAAAATGCTATCAAGTTGCATCAGATGGGCGCAATTGCTCTTAAATAACCGTATTGTTCTTTGAGCGACCAAGCCCCAATGAGCCAACAGTAAGACAAATGAGTAAACAGACTGGGATGCTATTGGTCGACTTGGGGTTGAGGCGATGGCGCACGTTGCGCACAATTTGATGAGTTATGTTGGAACATGTTTTCCTTAAGGCATTTGAAAGCGCTATGGATGCAATTGCCTGATAAAAGGTATGGTTCTACTTTCAGTGAAATGTTTTAATACTACTGCACAGATTATTTATCTACTTATCCTCATCCTCCGGTACAGCCAAACTGTTGTCTCTTGGCATTCAGAAACCAGACCACCAGCTCCTCTATACAGCCATGAGTCAGCGCCGGTTCCATAACTAGCTGGTTGTTATCCCGCGAACGTTGAGTGATGTGAGTGCATTAGAGTTTGCAGTTTAACTGCTTGACCACAACCTAAGTAATGGCCGTAGCTTGCCTCTTCTTCAAGTGTTTTAACGTCAATTGAGCCTTCTCTAACCCAGCGCATAGTATACCAGATCCCACCTTGGTCGCTATGTTGTAGTAACCCTCCGTGATTCAAAAACTGACTCTGGGCCTCGATCAGTATTGTGTTGTTCAAGCAAACACATGCTCATTTTATACCTCGCAATACTTAGAGCCACATACAAGTTGGCGCATTCCATCCGGTCGCTCCTCTAGTGGCATCCACTTGAGTTCTGTTCTCGCCATTCCAGTTCAAATATCCGATCGGCGCCATCGATTGGTGCTATGGACGCGAGTAACCAAGTGGTCGATCTGGGATCATGGCTACTCGCTCGCCAGCTACCAGCACCAGGGAAAGCTAAATTCACTACCCACATACTTACCCATCGGCATATCATCTAAACCTACTTTGCTAGAGTTCAGATTCGGACGGTTTATCTACTTCAACTCACCTGTTCAACGCATTATGTGAATCATATATCAAGAGGAACTAGGCGCGCAAGCTATACCCACTTAACATTTCGCCACAGCTCTAATTTTAATCACATACTTCGGCATCTGGCTCAAGCCGTCTATGTAATTTTGACCAGAAGGCAGGCACAAACGTCAAAACATACCTATGACAGTAGAGTGATCAACGCCACAGCAGACATTTTTATACTTCAGAATTGTTCGCTTTAGGCCAAACGCTCATGAAGTACAATCCCGTCTGAATCCAGTACACAATAATATTGCCATGTTGTTTGGTTTCTAAACCATGAAGTCAAACTTTTTTCACAAACTGTGATGAAGTTTGACCGCTGAAAAGGAAACGAACTCAAACGCGAGTTGTTAATAATAGGTGGTAAAGAATGCAATCAAAGCACGAGACACAGTACGAAACAAAGTGTATCGTGCGAAGCAGTGCGACGTGGCGCACATGGCGCACGAGTTAAAGCATGGATGGGAAAATATTGCTTGATCAGTGCGAGGAAAAGCAACAAGAATACGATGTGGCTGAACTAACTAATCAATATCATCGACGGACGTAACATCCCCTCCTCTCTTGGAGAAATTCAAATCTCAGGAACGAAACGTTCAACAAGTTTTGGTACACGATGCTAAAATATGGAGAGCAATTCGCTCAGCATCCGACCTTGTCTACCTCCAGGAAGATCTGACCCGGATTAACGAATGGGCAGCAAAGAACCAGCTCCCACTGAACCCTGCAAAGTGTCACCTGCTGACGGTGCACAACAGCTTCGTCAACACATACCTTTTAGGGCAACACGTCATGCAACATGTGACTAGTGAACGCGACTTAGGTTTAATCGTGCAAGAGAGTCTTGGAAATTCGCTCCAATGTTCGAAAGCAGCAAGTGTTACGAACTTGAACTTGAGTCTTTTGAGGCGAGCTCTCGGCACTTTTGAGCGACGGCTAGTACCATTGTTGATTAACTCCTACATTGGTCCTCATGTTGAATATGCAATTCAGGCCTGGTGTCCATGGTTAAAAGGAGACATCCGCCTCTTGGAACAGCCCCAAAGAAGAGTCACAAAAGCAACGCGTGGACTATCCGGTATAAGTTACGAAATGCGTCTTTGTGTACTCGGTGTGTTCTTATTAGAATACTGAGAGCTTCGCGGAGATCTTACTCTCACATACCGGATCCTAACCGAAAGTGAGCATCCATGTACATCACTGTTGACTCTAGCCCCTGACAAAAAAATACCGAGGTAGCCACCTGAAACTAATGACGCAGCACTCTCGTTTGAATTGTAGAAAGCATTTTTTTCTCACTTAGAATCTGTTCTCACTGAAATGCATTACCAAACTATGTGGTGAACGCACCAGACATGACGATATTCGAAAGACCCTTCGATTTTCATCTTAGTGATAAACGATACATAACACTTTGCTAAAGTGCAATGATTTAACCACTGATACTTTACGTTCCACTTTGGAACATTTTGATTTTAATTTTCTTTTGCATATCTATTCTGTGGGTCTTGTAAAGTTATGCCTTTTATCCCATCATACACCATTGAACCATTGTACCACTGAACCATTGAACGTTGACAGTTGTGAGGTGGCGGGCATTTCATTATTTGAGTCGTATCCTCAGTGGTTTGTTCCATCGTCCGCCTTACTGAGTCTGTTATATTTTCCTCATTTTCTCGTGTTGCTACGCAATCCAGAATAGGCTCCGACAATATACAGAAAAAACGTTCCGTTCAAAAGACCAACACAGTCTACATGGATGCGCAGCCATAGCATTTCAGGCCAACACCAAGGGTGTATTGCACCTGGAGATTTATTAGACTGGTATTGCTGGCAGAGATCCCAGGTTTCCCGCTAGTTTTCCATTTCGGCATCTAAGCCGGGACAGCAGCAATAGCCACGTGCAAGGGCTTTCATTCGGGCAAAACCTGGATGGCCATTATTCATTAACTATGAAGAAGCGCGCTTTCCACTGTGGAACAAAACGTGAGCCCCAAAATAAGCAACCATCGTGTATATTCAGCACATTTTGCAAAGCCCAAAATGTTCAAACTCAGCCGGAATTGTACTAGGCCAACCCAGTTCCGTGAATTGTATCGCAAATGCTAGTTTGTGAACCTGATCGGTCCATCGACATATGACGTCATTTGTCAAAGCGGTAGTGTCTAAGTGCTGCGTCAAATGAACTACCTCTACCGGTTCACCTAATGGCCCTGATGAGGTCGCGTGCGGTGACCGAGTAAGGGCATCCGCCGTACAACGTTTAGAGTCTTGCATGTAAGAGATTTTGTATTCATGCGCACTAGGGATTAGGGCCCATCGTTGCATTCTAGATGAAAACATTTGATAGATCCCCTTGGATTCACCCAATGAGGATACCAACGGTTTGTGATCAGTTTGGATCGCAACATGACTGACCCAATTATACTGGTGAAATTTCTTGATACCAAAGATAACTGATAGGGTCTCTATTTCAAGTTGTGTAATTTGGTTCAGCCGGTTGTAAGGCACGCGAAGCGAAAGTAATCAGAGGAATTGCACCATTCGTCATTTTACGAAACAAAACTGCTCCAACTCCGTATGGAGAAACATCACACTGAATGGTCAGAAGCTTTTTTCTATCGCAGTGAACTAAAACTGACGCTGATGCTAAACAGTTTTCAGCACGAATGAAAGCGGACTGCAGCTCAATATTCCATACGGAGCGGGTGTTTTACGTAGCAGTGCGTTCAAACTAGTTAAACTAGTTGATGCCCCCGGTAAAATACGACGATAATGTGATAACATTCTTAAGAATGATCGGAGTTCGTCAACATTCTTTGGCTGCAGTGCCTGTATAGTTGGGGATACTTTATCCTGCAAAACATGCAGATCTCTCTTATCAAGTTTGTAGCCATGATAATAAACAGATTCAGATAACAACTCACATCTAGATTTCTTCAGTTTCAATCCATTCGATTCCGAACGTTCGAACACCCTTCGAAGTGTTTTTAAATGTTCAACATCACTTCGGCCAGAAATTAGGATTTTATTCAAATAAGCACAAGTAAAGAGTATATCCTTCACGATGTCATCCACAAACCGCTGGAAGTTGCTGAGGGCTGACCTTGTGCCGAAAGGAAGACGGGTATCCTGAAATAGTCCAAGATCTGTAGTTATGGTGCTTACTTTGCGTGAGTCCTCACCAAATTCAACTTGTGAATATGCGTGATTAAGATAGAGCATGGCAAATTAATCCCACAATAACTAGAGCCAGGTCTCTTGAAGCATAATTACGCCTAGCTTCAAGTATTCATGACAGCAGTTTGTGGTCGTAATCTCTTTCATTTTGCTCAGAATTGATCATATATTTGAACTAAGTATAACAGATATACTCATGATCCGCAATGTTTTTGTTTCTCCGTTAAGCGACCCTCCATCCAGCACGATGCTTTTTGATAAGACTGTTCTGCTTCTTTTAGAATAACGTCACTTTATTTCCTATGGCTTGACCGTAAAAAGGAAGCTTCTATTGGAGTAGGAACAAATGGGAATTTTAAGATATCGCGAGTGTAGG
Organism: Dicrocoelium dendriticum; assembly: GCA_944474145.2. Classification (NCBI taxonomy): domain Eukaryota; kingdom Metazoa; phylum Platyhelminthes; class Trematoda; order Plagiorchiida; family Dicrocoeliidae; genus Dicrocoelium; species Dicrocoelium dendriticum. The sequence continues at coordinate 163,584,350 of OX104064.1, read as the reverse complement.
TTATCATGATCTAGCTTATCGTATGGCTTGGTGTAGAAAAACGATGGTAATTGTTGACGAAAGCATGTTTGTAAGTGATCCCGCGGATGAAACAGAAAAGCACGACAAGTTTGAAGGTGCCGCCATGGTCTTAGCGACCGTGTAGTCACATCTAACCATTTGCGTTATGCGGAGTATTCTACTAAACATACAGGACTGGCACATACAATCACACGCTACCATCCTTTGAAGGAATTCGATAAGGCAATTACTTGGGAGATCTTGAACAAGCTTCCCCTTGGGTCAGCTGGTGACCGAAAGTACAATGCTTTGCAACCCAGTGGTCGCTGGTTCGAGTCGGTGTGAGAGACCGGGCAACCCTCGTGCGACTAATGGTAGTTGCGTGGATGCGAAGCGTCGGCACGGCGTAATGCTGATAATCCGTTGACAGCATTTGGACAGAGTTCATCGATAGGTTCAGTGATATGATAACTAAAGCATCTGAAACCTGGCCACTTCGTTCTGCAAAGTGCCATCAGCTCTCAGAAGCAGTACACAAAAGTGCATGACAATAAGCGATGCAGCATTGCATTCCTACAACCCTAACCCCGAAGTCTAGCCCACTGCAGCCATTGCACCACAGTTCTGTGAGGACAAATTTATCTACCATCAATGCTTGACTAAACCCTTTCAGCTCAACAACAAACTATTTTACAAGCATGTCGGCAGCTTTCGTAAACTATGGCATCCCCCAACTTTTCCCAACAAACAACAGGACACAAAGGGCCGGCAAAGCAGCTCATGTCCTTTGACTACAATACGCTCTGATTTTCGAGCTGTGCTACGATAGTTGCTCTTATTGTGCGATCTCCGGGAAAGCCCAACATTCAACCTAAGTCACTAGGCTAGCCGAGCCTCTGTCGCGGTGCTTTTAAGGACTCTTCGATGAACTACAATTCCCGACTGTGGCATCATCACTCCAATTTTTGAGAGCGGTAGCCGTTCGGATCCTGAAAACTATCGCCCATTGTCTCGTCTCTGGGCTGTCGAAGGTGATGGAACAGTTCGTTACTGAGGCTTTAGTGGAGGTATGCGACGTCATGGCACCGCAGTAGCATGGCTTCCGTCAACATCGGTCATGCACTTACTGATGGCACAAGGTGGTTGGAAGACCACGATAATAAATGACAATATCTTGAATTATATTTTCGAGCCGATCTGGAATTTGGACGGAAACGGATGGTGGCGGGCGCGGGGTCAACAGCATCTAGCTGGACTTTTCCAAGACTCGACCGTATGGATCACCGCATCCAGCTTCACAGGCTACAAAGCTATGGAATCAGAAATCCCGTCCTTGGGGTAGATTGGTAACTTTCTTCAGCAACGGAGGTTTCAAAGCGTGTTAGGCGATCACTCTCGAACCCGATCGGGATGAAATTCGGTGTTTCACAATGTTTGGTGCCGGGACCGCGCCTATTCCTATTCCGTGATTCAGTCAAGCTTTTGGATGAGTATCTGAAGTTCAGTGCTCGGTATGAAGAGGCTGAGATTGAATTGAAATTCTTCAATGAGTGCTTACAGTCATGCCGGTATCTAAAACACATTTGGAAAGATATACGCCGATGTGGTCTGTACCCTAATGTGCGCAATTTGATGCGGCACACTCTCAACTGTATGGATAACATTCGCACGAAATTATCTTACCTGGAAAGATTCATCTCACAACGAATGCATGCCGTCATGGGCTTATCGGAAGAGTTACGAACATCTTTTGAAGCATGCGTAGAAAAAGTACGAAAACAAAGGGGTGCACAGAAAAGAAAGAAGTTGCTTAGCTCGCTAAATAGTCAAGTGCCGCAACTGAACTTTCCGGGTAACCCGGAGCGGTACGTGTTTAACCTTTCTAGTATCGTGCTTAGCCCAACACAACTGAATGTGTTGTCATTAGGTCCTAAGTTTTGCATCCCTTGTAAAAAAAGTTGATCAGGCTGTATTAGAGGTGCTATTTGAGAGCTTAATAGTGCAGGCGCGCGACCTGTCATCAAATTCACCAGGGGATGTTGAGAACATGTTATCTAGCTTGGTAAACACCTGTCATGATTACATTAAGGCTAGACCAGCCAGTAGTGGTTTTCTTACAAGCGAACATATGCAGTCACTTAGAGAGTTATGGTTAAACAAAGAGTTAATTATCTCTAAGCCGGATAAAGGTTCTGGTATAGTTCTAATGAATAGAACTGATTATGTTAGTAGGATTCAACATATTATTAGTGATGAACGTAAGTTTCAAAAGCTAACATTAGGAAAGGATAATACAGAAGAGTTAGAAAAACAACTGACTGATTTGCTCCGACGAATGATGAAAGATAATGTTATCACAAAGTGCGAATTCGAAAAGTTGAGACCATCAGGCGGACATCTGCCACGGTTGTACGGCCTCCCTAAAGTACACAAGAAGGGCGCTCCAATGCGTCCCATACTGGATATGGTTAGCTCTCCGCAACTTTTGATAACTCAATGGATGGTTGAGAAGCTGGAACCGCTGCGTAAAACGGTCTGCACTTATTGCGTGAAAGACACTTTCGAGTTCATTGAGAAGATAAGGGACGTGAACCTTAACAACAAATGGATGTCGTCATTTGATGCGCAGTCGTTGTTCACGAATATTCCGTTGTTGGAAACAGTAGAATGTCTACGAACTAGTACGGCAACTGAATGTGCCTATAAATAGCCCGGAATACCTCCTGAAGGAATTGTTACTCAGATGCACCTTAAGCGTGCAGTTCACCTCTAACGGGGAGATGTATCGTCAAATTGATGGAGTTGTCATGGGCTCACCATTGGGACCCTCTCTAGCAGATGTCTTTATGGCAAAATTAGAGCATAACGTACTAGGAACGCACATCAACGAAGTCGAGATGTATATACGTTATATAGACGATACATTTATACTCTGCAAATCGAAAGCGCAGACTGAAACTGTTGGAAGCTTTTAATGATGCGCATCAGCATCTACAATTCACCTTTGAGCACGAATCCAGAAACCGGCTACCGTTCCTGGATGTTGATATCATCAGAAACGCCGATGGATCGTGCAGCAGACGGGTGTATCGAAAACCAACTTGGACTGGACAGTACATCAACTTATATAGCGCGGTACCCATACAGTACAAACGAACCCTAGTCCGCACTCTTGCGTTCCGGGCACATAGAATTTGCACACCGGACACAATCACCAAGGAATTGCAGAGGATCGGCGACGCGCTAAGAGCGAATGGGTATCCAGATAAATTCATCCTCAAACATTTGAAAGAACGCAAGATAAAACCACCGAGGATGAACGTACCCAAAAAGTACTAATTGTGCATATTCCTTTCAAAGGCGACAGTGCAGCTGATGCCCTGTCCAAACGCCTGAAAGACGCTGTTGAAAAGACCTACTTCGCGGCTAGCCTACGCATAGTATTTTACAACAAGCCTTTATTCGCAAAACCTTTGAAAGATGGGCTGCCTACGGTGACTCGATCAATGGTTGTTTATCTTTACTCGTGTTACTGTGGGGCACAATACGTGGGTCGTACCACGAGGCGCCTATCTCATAGGATTCGCGAACACATCCCAAAGTGGTTTTACAAAGGCGAAGCGAGGTCCAGTAACAGTTCCATCTTGTCTCACCTTCTAGAGTGCAATCACGCAGGGACGGAAAAATAATTTTAGAGTCATCTATACTGTTCCTGAACGTTTCACGCGCGGATTCCGGAAACATCTTCTGTCTACTGCGGAAGCTATCTACATCCGCCACCTCAAGCCAGAACTGTGTGTACAAAAACAGTTTGTACGTCCTTTAGTTCTACCGTGGCCTGCAACTTCAGCTGTGATTTCCCCCGTACATACTTAACACTTTCAATGACCCCATGAGTTATTGATTTATACCCGTGAAATTAAACATTCTGTTCAATACGCAGCCCAATCCAACACATTTAGCACTTTCGCCTCATCATGTAATGTTTGAGTCCGATGAGAATTACCGAAGAGAATTCTTTACTCAGATTCTGCCTCCCTTGATTCATTCTAATAAACGGGAATTTTTGGATTGCTGAGGATCAGCATTCCCCGTGATTCAGTCAAGCTTTCGAAGGTCCTCAACAGATAGCATCCAAGAACCTTAGGGGCATCATCTATCTGCACTACTAGCTTATATTGAAGTCTCTTTTAATGCATAGCACTCGATATGGGCGCATGCGAGGGGACCTCATAATGGTCTCTCAAATCCTGAACAACCCAAACAACATTTGTCGCCCTCTGCTGAAACCGAGTCATAACACCAAACTATCATCATTTAAAGTTGACCATACAACATAGCCAACTTGGATGCCACCTCAGTTTCCTCACCTTTCTAGTGTGTCCACCGTGGGACGCTGTCTCAGGTTACCTTGTTTCCACCCTCAATCTAACGATTAAAATACTGTTTGATGAAGGAGTGTACCTTTCGCATTTCTGTTTATGACTTTTGTCAGCCAAGAGACTACATACCGCAAACAAACGGTGTGTTCCAAAATCCAACCAGGTAGGTTTATACTTATTATCACTTGAGCACCTTGGTGAGTCCACCTGTGCGCACTCAATCATATTGACACACTCCCCAGTAGCTTTTGATCTCTATTATCCTACATGACCTGTCAAACATTCGCTTTTACACCTGTTATATGCCATTGTTCCACTGTCCCAATTAGAAACGAATTCTATGACAACTCGACGGAATGCTTCGAGACCCTCATCGATGCCATCTCATCTCCACATGACAGCCAGATGTTTGTGACCATGAGTTTTCGGTCAGGGGTAATCGCTTTGCTATTGTATATTTACTCACGAAGTTTCTGTTTCAGTTTACGTTTATATCCCTACTTCCGCGTTAATTGAGTCATTTTGGGGGATAACAATGCATCATTGTCAGAAATTCACTGCTGTGGACGGTGAGCTTGACCGTGTTCTTGACTTGCGGGTACCTCAATGCCTGAAGATTGTAGCTCGAGTTTTATTTCCGTCTACCTGATCGCATCGCATCTTGTGTGAGTAAGTGAACACTCCACATGCTTGCCTACTGAAGGACGTGGTATATCGTGCCATGGCTGTGCGGACGTCAGTGACTACCTTGCTCTCATTTCCATAGGTCTTGCTTACTAATCGTTTCGACTCTGAGCAGCCTCTGTGTTGTCATTGCGGTCCATCGTGCTTATTATTGACTTACGTTTCATTCGGTTTTGTTCACTCTAGGCAAATGGCGCCGCTGCTAAAGGGGAGTTCACCATGGATATGGTCTCTGGCGCTGGTGATAAATCTCTTTTCGTTGCCAACCATGCGTATTGAAACCAGCTTACTCTTGACTTTACCGATTACGTTCCTTTTCCCCTGTTGACTTGTAATCGTTATTTTTCCGGGTTAATGTTACTTCCCTATTTCTAGAATTCGGTCACTGCATGTCTTCGCTTCCTGATTGAAAAGCGATGTATTTTTTCTACCTTTGCTCTTAATCTCGTTATCTAGTCAGCGTACTTTAAATATATTGCCAATCCCATAATGCCTTTTGTTTTGAAGACCTTAAAATTCACGGATATCATACTTTATTGACTGATGCACTTGAGAGCCGAATTATTGAAAACCAGGCTAGCTTCCGCTCTGGTCATGGTTGTATCGGCCACGTATTTATTCTTCATCAAGTGTTAAAGCAGAGGCACCTTTACAGCTAACCGACTACAGTCATTTTCCTTAACTTGGAAGCCGCCTTCGACTGTTGATCGTGTAAGCTTGTGGCGCTATCTATCCATGAATAGTGTGAGATGAAAACTCTTCCATTCTGAAGTCCACCGTGGCTGCTGTGTTCCCCATAATAAGTGGAGATCATTGTGGTTATCCTATTCATCCTTTCCCGTTCAACTTTGCGATCAAAACAATCGCAAATCACACTGTTATCGGCCTCTTCCGGAGTGGAAGTTCTACACTAGCCAAATCAAAATAGGTTTTATCCACTACACTATCATTGGGCATGGAGAAATACATGAGATTTAATAGACAAAAACAAGTAAATTGTGTAATGCAGAATTTTTTTGTATTAAACAAACAACCAACTGCGTATCATGCTGATAAGTTTCGTTTAGTCCACAAATAGTCGTGAAAACCACGGTAGGATAGAATTGTAGTGAGAAGCCGTACGAGAAAATAAGATTCCAAATATTTTAGCGGGAGCTTGCATGATTGGAAAACTCATCTGGGACTGGCTATCGGTTGGCGTTTAGGTTGCACTTTCCGATCATTCAACTGACCTCTCATCGTGAGTGCTCGTACACAGAATCATGTACTCGGAAGACCCGGAGACTATGAGCACTCTCATACCCCTGCTAATGTACTTACTTTGGTAACTGTCCAATTCTTCCTACCCTCACACTCTCGTCCTGTGGTTTAACTTCATTCCCTCATTTAACGATAGCAGATTATTTGATTTTGCTTCTTTGGTACCAGACGTCTCCTGCACTATGTATGATGTCGCTATATCCATGGCATTGTAACCTAGTTACCGCTTTCTCTGAGTGATGCTCAGGCCGTCAACTTCGACACCATGTTTACTTGTGTGTGTACTTTCGGTAATTGGGGCGTCGATCACTGACCAATGCCCTTGCAACTACTTCCACACGTCTGTGATGTGCTCACTTGTGGTCTGGCTATATGCTTGAACAGCGCTTTCATTCCCGTTGTGTAATTGCATTTTGTTGCTGACGGTGATACACCGGGATCCTGAACAATTGAGGTATGCTCGATTTACTTAAATGCATTACTTGGTACCGTAGCTATTGCGATTCAACTGTCCTGTTTTGGGATCATTGGCTACGCGTAATTCATCGTTCGACCGATGAACGTTACAAATTTAGTGCGTGTAGAAGAACCAGATAGCACTTTCGACAGAGCTTCATGCAGTGGATAGAACGGTCGTTTAGAACTTTAAATGAAAAGCTAATGCAACCATTTACATGTTTGTTGACAACGAAATCCAGTGCCTCTCTAGACAATCCACTGCATGTAGAAATACGAAAGTTTTTCTTAATAGCCCAGGAAAAATTACTGGTGAACAGTAAATTCAGTGATGCAGAATGCATGCAGTAAACTTTAAAAATCAAATTACGATGTGCAGAAAGCATTCTAATTCTGAGGGCATTAAAAGGTAGCCTTCTAATATGGTTAAATGTTTCAGCGACATGGGTAGACAAAGATAGGTTTTGGGATTAAAAAGGCTCTAAACTATTTGACAGTCGATGTCCTGGGTATGAGATGATCACCCGTTGCCATTGAGGAAGTAGCATTCGAAACAGCTTATCAGCCCGAAAGAAAGAAAATGTTGGATCACGGCATTAAGAAATGTTTAGTATGAGAGACCGGGTCGATGACCGCAGCATAAACTCATCCAGACCACTATGAACGGTTGGAGATTTGCGTAACATAACGACAGCATCCTCATATTTGCATCCATTAAAATTTGGCTGTATAGGAAGGTCTTCGAAGTATAGAGAAATCATCGGGAGGAGAATCGCCTCTTTTAAAGCACCACGCTCGAAGCAGTGTAAAGTGTTTTGTTCCGTTAAGCTGGGTGAAGTGTGTACGGTTGGTAGTCTTTGATCACGCTACAGACATTTGTGTGAACCCCACTCGTGAGCATCTGCTTTAGTAGGGTTGATCTGTTGACGCTCCCAAAGGCATCTGAATAATCGAGAGAAACAGCAGGCGCACTGCTTCGCATTTTTCCTTCACTGCAGGTGGTACCGGATGTACACGATACGATGTAGTGTGGAGCGGTTGGGTATTAAAGCAATCAGGTATACATCGTCTGCCTGGGTGTACTTGAAGATCCGAGGTGCAAGTGCTTTCTCAACGACTTTCAATATCACCGAACTACATGCAATCGTACGATAGCTTTGACATTACTTCTTGGACACAGGCGTCAACATTACAGGTCTCCAAATGTAAATATAGTGCTACTCATAAAACAGCGGTTGAATAGGCCGGGTGAGGCTACCGCTACATAATCCGCGCACCCTTTTACAACGACTGGGGATAACGCAACAAGTCCAGTTACCTTAGGAATCTACCATTTGGTTTCTTCTGTAGCGATCCAAGTGATCAATGGTGACTGGGAGACCAGTGTTGGGGAAGGAGCGCAGGGAACACATACCCTGTGAGGATAAACAAAACTCGTCATTGAGTCTGTCCACATCTACGTTATCAAAACGCTTCAGGGAAGTTTTGCCATGCGGCAGCTTTGAAAGCCTCCGAAGGTCACGGTAGTCGCGATTACCTAGCACAGTTTCAATATACAAACTTTTCATTCGCATTACCTCTGATTTTATTGCCAACGTTAGCCGCTTAACTTGGGCAGATATTTCGAATTTATACACCCGTTCTTTCTTTCGCCTGCATTGTTCCAGTAGTGGCGAAAGAAAGATAGTTTCAGCGGGGCAACATAGATCAAACCTGAAGTGGATATATTCTGTAAGATGTTCACACTTAACGAGGGGTCTTCGTCCGTGAAAACTGTCTACTCAGTTAAAGCCACTACCACTTAGAGTTTTGCAATGATTTCTTTTGTACAGTTTTACTGTTTGATACTTTTGAAGGGCTTTTTCTGTCAAGGACACCATTTGATCTTGGTGTAAATAATTGGACTCATCTTCAATACACATTGGTCTGAGTGACTGAGATGTGCTCTCCTTAAAGTAGAAAACAACTGAATCTTGTGTGTGAAAACAAAATCAAACTGTGCATCAATTCCGGTTTCGAAACATACCGTATCTTTAGCAATACATGTTTATTAACGTTGTATCATCATTGTTAAAGCCGCCAGCAACGATACAGACAGAGTACTCAATTCTAGGATGTAACACTGGTGAGAAATGATGCGCAGAATTTTTAAGCTCAGTCCATCTCTTGTCGGGGGCCATGTAGATGTTTCCGATGACGACGGAAATAAATACTCAGAAATTTCAGTATACATTCGACTATATGACAGCTAATTTTTGATTTGTTGTATGTAGAGAGCAAGCCAGTCAGAGTACACCATGATTAGTTCACATAAGTGGCAACACTTCCTCCGCGATCCTGCGGCTTGTAAGACTAGTGAATACTAGTCCGAGACGGTGCGCGAAATTAAGCACGGCTATCAGAAGACACCTGGAGTCGGACACAGCGGACTGTATTCGATGGACTACAAGAAGACGCGGACGGATGAAGCGAGACAAGAGCAAACACATGAGCGCGGGAACTTACAAGACAGACAAGTGTCGAGCCCGATGTAGGTCAACATGAACGTAATGTAAAGGAGATTGTGTTACGTCAGTGGTTCATAAGATTGCTGGTAGTGCGAATAGTGTAGACCCTTATCGTGTTGAATGCTTTGGCCGAATGAAATGAGGAGTGGTACAGTTGGCGGTTGCTTCAGTGAGAATGCTTCAAGTTGGAAACGTAGTTCGGTGTGCAGTTGTTACACACGGCGATGGGATGAGATAAAAGAAAGAACGGGTGTATAAATTCGAAATATCTGCCCAAGTTAAGCGGCTAACGTTGGCAATAAAATCAGAGGTAATGCGAATGAAAAGTTTGTATATTGAAACTGTGCTAGGTAATCGCGACTACCGTGACCTTCGGAGGCTTTCAAAGCTGCCGCATGGCAAAATTTCCCTGAAGCGTCTTGATAACGTAGATGTGGACAGACTCATTGGCGAGTTTTGTTTATCCTCACAGGGTATGTGTTCCCTGCTCTCCTTCCCCAACACTGGTCTCGCAGTCACCATTGATCACTTGGATCGTTACAGAAAAAACAAAATGGTAGATTACTAAGGTAACTGGACTTGTTGCGTTATCCCCAGTCGCTCTAAAAGAGTGCGCGAATTATGTAGCGGCAACCTCACCCGCCCTATTCAACCGCTGTTTTATGAGTAGCACTATATTTACATTTGGAGACCTGTAATGTTGACGCCTGTGTCCAAGAAGTAATGTCAAAGCTATCGTACGATTGCATGTAGTCCGGTGATATTGAAAGTCGTTGAGAAAGCACTTGCACCTCGGATCTTCAAGTACACCCAGGCAGACGATGTATACCTGATTGCTTTAATACCCAACCGCTCCACACTACATCGTATCGTGTACATCCGGTACCACCTACAGTGAAGGAAAAATGCGAAGCAGTGCGCCTGCTGTTTCTCTCGATTATTCAGATGCCTTTGGGAGCGTCAACAGATCAACCCTACTAAAGCAGATGCTCACGAGTGGGGTTCACACAAATGTCTGTAGCGTGATCAAAGACTACCAACCGTACACACTTCACCCAGCTTAACGGAACAAAACACTTTACACTGCTTCGATCGTGGTGTTTTACAAGGGTCGATTGACGGGACGTGTCAAGCACTTGCTTTGATCCCGTGATAAATCCTTTTTCATTGTTCATTGTTCTCTCCCCCGATGTTTGCATTATATATCAAAGACCTTCCCATACAGTCCAATTTTAATGGATGCCAATATGTAGATGGTATCGTTATGTGACGCATATCTCCAAACGCTCATAGTGGTCTGGATGAGTTTGTGCTGCGGTCATCGACCCGGTCCCTCATTCTAAACATTTTTAAATGCCGTGATACAAGGAATCTGTCCCATACTCTGCATTGCCTCCGAGCCAGATGTCTATATTGCTTGTCGAACCAATGAGGCTTAATCGGTCCAACCTTCCCTTAAAATGATGTATACACAAATGTCCAACAAATAATCGTTGGCTCCGTGTGTCTTATTGGGTGGGAGTGCACAGACGAAGAGCGCCGATAACTCGAAAAAATGGAAGTCGTGCCACGCAAATGATAATTGTGAAATATCTCTGCATATAATTAATGGATACACATGGTTGTGTATTTACCCAAGTAGCTGGTCAAATATGCGATTGGCGTTATGTGAAAATAATTGTTCGGTTTCCTTTTTACGCAATATAAAAAAGGCGTCAGAAATACGCCGGTACGTATTACCGACGCTTAGCCGCTGCGCAACCTCCACCGGTCGCATTTGGGCTATGAATACTGCGAGAGTCGCTCGTTCCATACGCAGGCTGGAACCCACGACATCAGGCTTGTGACTTTTAAGTTAAAGGGGCCATAAATTTCCTCGGCTTGCGACTGCTCTATCCGTTTTACAGAGACGCTTATATATGCATATATAAATATATTTATATACACATATACTTATAGTTATATATACACTATAACACTTCGGGTTATTAAATCTCAACTGACGGTCGATAATTGCAACCCGAATTTACTTAAACTATTTGTGATGCTAATGTGGATAAGGTGGAAAACTCCGATACTCTACCGCAGTTCTGGGCCAACACGGTGGGCTCTTGGTGTGGCTGCTTATTTGAGGTCCACTAACTGTTACATCAGTCGGTGATATTGATCAGTTTGTTCAGCCACACCACGTTCTTATTGGTGTTTTTCGCACTGATCAGTCAATAGTTCTTCATTCATGCTTTAACTCGTGTGCCATGAGAGTCATCTCGCACTGGTTCGCCCGATACACTTTGTGTCGTACTGTGTCTTGTTCTTGCCTAACTGCGGTCTGGGGGAGTGATTTGCTTGAATTCGTCACTACATATTATTGGCGACGGGATCCAAATGAACTCTATCATTCATCCACCTGCTAACTCTTAGGCTTCCGCTGATGACAAACCAACCTTATCAAACTGGATGAAGTGAAAGAAGTCATTTATTAACTACCTGGCACTACTACCTTTTTGAATCCTATGATTCCACTTTCGGAGTCCCACAAAATACGGCTATTCAGACAAATTCCGGGAAATGAAAGAGAGCGAAATTATGATGTACTACATGTAGAAAATTGTGACATGATTACATCGGCCTTGCATAAATATACCACACTGTAGGTATTGAAACAGAATGTGTATACTGCAAGAGACTGCTTTTCAAAGCTTGTACAGAAACCGAACGAGAGCGTCAACCACTTCATTGCACACGTCTATCAGTTTATTCGCAAGTGTAAATACAATGAAATTCCGCCCAACAAATTTGAAGAAGAACTGAAAATACAATGCTTAATTGCGGGGATTTCGGGAGAAAATGCACGGGAAAAATTATTATCTCTGAACGAGTCAGATACCACGTTGGATAATGCTTGTCTAATCGTTCGCTAATGGGAGAATATCTCGTACCAGCTACGTGAATTCACAGCCCAGCCAGTCGTCGATGCTGTTTACGCAGTTGCTAAACCACGAACTCCAGGTGAACCTCGAAAACAGTTCGTGTACTATCGTTGCGGGATGCAACATGCTCGTGTTTCTGAGTGTCGCCCCAAAGAAACCATCTGCCGAAAAGGTGGTAAAATAGGCCGCGTAGCCCGCGTGTGCAGATCGGAATCCGCCCCACTGATTAATCTCACTCAATCGAGGCGTCACAATAAGCTGCCGCTTACGGAGAAAAACGTTCTGGTAGACCCAGACAACGATCTAAACTACGTCTACTTGAATACCCAGCAAATGCCCTCCATCTACGATTCGTTTGATGATCGAAAATGAACCGATCGATTTGGAACTGGACAAAGGGACTGCAATCACCATTATAAACAGTGATCCAATTAAGAGTCTGCCGCCCTTCCAACAACATCTGACTCCAAATTGCAATCCTACACGAGAGATCCGATTAGGGTCTTGGAATGTGCATGGTTAAAGTCAGGCACGGCGAACGGGAATTAACTCTACCTTCGATCGTGGTACCTGGGTAAAGGCCAAATTTCTTGGAGAGGAATTGGATCCGATACTTTCGTGAAACGATGCAGATTAATGAGGTTGTGAGAGATGATAGCAGTCTAAGCGATCTGTTGGATCAATTTTCTTCTTTATTCGAAAATAAGTTGTGCAAGTTGAAACATTTCAAAGCTTTCATAAATCTACGGGAGAACACCAATGCCAAGTTTTACAAAGCACGAACATTACCGTACGCTATGCATCCCAAAGTTGAAGTAGAACTACAACGGTTTCTTGCCAAACGCCTAACCAATGGATTTATGGATTTATACGTTTGATATGCGAACATTTCCTCTATTCCACATAAGTCTATGGTGAGTCCACCACAACGCTTTTCACTTTATTATGCAATTGATTTTCGCAATAATTTCCATCCCACGGGACTTGTCCATTGTCCAACGGCTACAATCCGAAGACGTAATCATACCCGTACAACACTCGGATTGGGGTACCCCAATTGTTCCTGTACTCCAACCCGACGGTAACGTTCGTACCTGTGGAGACTAAAATTTAACTCTCAATCAAGCTACCAAGGTGGAAAGGTATCCTTTGCCACGCATCGAAGATTTGTACTCTGGGTTATCCGGTGGTCAAAAGTTTTCCAAGCTCTATCTTAATCACGCATATTCACAAGTTGAATTTGGTGAGGACTCACGCAAAGTAAGCACCATAACTACAGATCTTAGACTATTTCAGGATACCCGTCTTCCTTTCGGCACAAGGTCAGCCCTCAGCAACTTCCAGCGGTTTGTGGATGACATCGTGAAGGATATACTCTTTACTTGTGCTTATTTGAATAAAATCCTAATTTCTGGCCGAAGTGATGTTGAACATTTAAAAACACTTCGAAGGGTGTTCGAACGTTCGGAATCGAATGGATTGAAACTGAAGAAATCTAGATGTGAGTTGTTATCTGAATCTGTTTATTATCATGGCTACAAACTTGATAAGAGAGATCTGCATGTTTTGCAGAATAAAGTATCCCCAATTATACAGGCACTGCAGCCAAAGAATGTTGACGAACTCCGATCATTCTTAAGAATGTTATCACATTATCGTCGTATTTTACCGGGGGCATCAACTAGTTTAACTAGTTTGAACGCACTGCTACGTAAAACACCCCCTCCGTATGGAATATTGAGCTGCAGTCCGCTTTCATTCGTGCTGAAAACTGTTTAGCATCAGCGTCAGTTTTAGTTCACTGCGATAGAAAAAAGCTTCTGACCATTCAGTGTGATGTTTCTCCATACGGAGTTGGAGCAGTTTTGTTTCGTAAAATGACGAATGGTGCAATTCCTCTGATTACTTTCGCTTCGCGTGCCTTACAACCGGCTGAACCAAATTACACAACTTGAAATAGAGACCCTATCAGTTATCTTTGGTATCAAGAAATTTCACCAGTATAATTGGGTCAGTCATGTTGCGATCCAAACTGATCACAAACCGTTGGTATCCTCACTGGGTGAATCCAAGGGGATCTATCAAATGTTTTCATCTAGAATGCAACGATGGGCCCTAATCCCTAGTGCGCATGAATACAAAATCTCTTACATGCAAGACTCTAAACGTTGTACGGCAGATGCCCTTACTCGGTCACCGCACGCGACCTCATCAGGGCCATTAGGTGAACCGGTAGAGGTAGTTCATTTGACGCAGCACTTAGACACTACCGCTTTGACAAATGACGTCATATATCGATGGACCGATCAGGTTCACAAACTAGCATTTGCGATACAATTCACGGAACTGGGTTGGCCTAGTACAATTCCGGCTGAGTTTGAACATTTTGGGCTTTGCAAAATGTGCTGAATATACACGATGGTTGCTTATTTTGGGGCTCACGTTTTGTTCCACAGTGGAAAGCGCGCTTCTTCATAGTTAATGAATAATGGCCATCCAGGTTTTGCCCGAATGAAAGCCCTTGCACGTGGCTATTGCTGCTGTCCCGGCTTAGATGCCGAAATGGAAAACTAGCGGGAAACCTGGGATCTCTGCCAGCAATACCAGTCTAATAAATCTCCAGGTGCAATACACCCTTGGTGTTGGCCTGAAATGCTATGGCTGCGCATCCATGTAGACTGTGTTGGTCTTTTGAACGGAACGTTTTTTCTGTATATTGTCGGAGCCTATTCTGGATTGCGTAGCAACACGAGAAAATGAGGAAAATATAACAGACTCAGTAAGGCGGACGATGGAACAAACCACTGAGGATACGACTCAAATAATGAAATGCCCGCCACCTCACAACTGTCAACGTTCAATGGTTCAGTGGTACAATGGTTCAATGGTGTATGATGGGATAAAAGGCATAACTTTACAAGACCCACAGAATAGATATGCAAAAGAAAATTAAAATCAAAATGTTCCAAAGTGGAACGTAAAGTATCAGTGGTTAAATCATTGCACTTTAGCAAAGTGTTATGTATCGTTTATCACTAAGATGAAAATCGAAGGGTCTTTCGAATATCGTCATGTCTGGTGTGTTCACCACATAGTTTGGTAATGCATTTCAGTGAGAACAGATTCTAAGTGAGAAAAAAATGCTTTCTACAATTCAAACGAGAGTGCTGCGTCATTAGTTTCAGGTGGCTACCTCGGTATTTTTTTGTCAGGGGCTAGAGTCAACTGTGATGTACATGGATGCTCACTTT
The DNA here is from genome assembly GCA_944474145.2 of Dicrocoelium dendriticum. NCBI lineage: Eukaryota > Metazoa > Platyhelminthes > Trematoda > Plagiorchiida > Dicrocoeliidae > Dicrocoelium > Dicrocoelium dendriticum. The sequence goes on along the minus strand of OX104064.1, from coordinate 163,568,880 downwards.
AGGTTAGGATCCGGTATGTGAGAGTAAGATCTCCGCGAAGCTCTCGGTATTCTAATAAGAACACACCGAGTACACAAAGACGCATTTCGTAACTTATACCGGATAGTCCACGCGTTGCTTTTGTGACTCTTCTTTGGGGCTGTTCCAAGAGGCGGATGTCTCCTTTTAACCATGGACACCAGGCCTGAATTGCATATTCAACATGAGGACCAATGTAGGAGTTAATCAACAATGGTACTAGCCGTCGCTCAAAAGTGCCGAGAGCTCGCCTCAAAAGTCTCAAGTTTAAGTTCGCCACACTTGCTGCTTTCGAACATTGGAGCGAATTTCCAAGACTCTCTTGCACGATTAAACCTAAGTCGCGTTCACTAGTCACATGTTGCATGACGTGTTGCCCTAAAAGGTATGTGTTGACGAAGCTGTTGTGCACCGTCAGCAGGTGACACTTTGCAGGGTTCAGTGGGAGCTAGTTCTTTGCTGCCCATTCGTTAATCCGGGTCAGATCTTCCTGGAGGTAGACAAGGTCGGATGCTGAGCGAATTGCTCTCCATATTTTAGCATCGTGTACCAAAACTTGTTGAACGTTTCGTTCCCGAGATTTGAATTTCTCCAAGAGAGGAGGGGATGTTACGTCCGTCGATGATATTGATTAGTTAGTTCAGCCACATCGTATTCTTGTTGCTTTTCCTCGCAGTGATCAAGCAATATTTTCCCATCCATGCTTTAACTCGTGCGGCATGTGAGCCACGTCGCACTGCTTCGCACGATACACTTTGTTTCGTACTGTGTCTCGTGCTTTGATTGCATTCTTTACCACCTATTATTAACAACTCGCGTTTGAGTTCGTTTCCTTTTCAGCGGTCAAACTTCATTACAGTTTGTGAAAAAAGTTTGACTTCATGGTTTCGAAACCAAACAACATGGCGATATTATTGTGTACTGGATTCAGACGGGATTGTACTTCATGAGCGTTTGGCCTAAAGCGAACAATTCTGAAGTATAAAAATGTCTGCTGTGGCGTTGATCACTCTACTGTCATAGGTATGTTTTGACGTTTGTGCCTGCCTTCTGATCAAAATTACATAGACGGCTTGAGCCAAATGCCGAAGTATGTGATTAAAATTAGAGCTGTGGCGAAATGATAAGTCGGTATACCTTGCGCGCCTAGTGCCTCTTGATATATGATTCACATAATGCGTTGAACAGGTGAGTTGAAGTAGATAAACCGTCCGAATCTGAACTCTAGCAAAGTAGGTTTAGATGATATGCCGATGGGTAAGTATGTGGGTAGTGAATTTAGCTTTCCCTGGTGTTGGTAGCTGGCGAGCGAGTAGCAATGATCCCAGATCGACCACTTGGTTACTCGCGTCCATAGCACCAATCGATGGCGCCGATCGGATATTTGAACTGGAATGGCGAGAACAGAACTCAAGTGGATGCCACTAGAGGAGCGACCGGATGGAATGCGCCAACTTGTATGTGGCTCTAAGTATTGCGAGGTATAAAATGAGCATGTGTTTGCTTGAACAACACAATACTGATCGTGGCCCAGAGTTAGTTTTTGAATCACGTAGGGTTACTACAACATAGCGACCAAGGTGGGATCTGGTATACTAGGCGCTGGGTTAGAGAAGGCTCAGTTGACGTTAAAACACTTGAAGAAGAGGCAAGCTACGACCATTACTTAGGTTGTGGTCAAGCAGTTAAACTGCAAACTCTAATGCACTCACATCACTCAACGTTCGCGGGATAACAACCAGCTAGTTATGGAACCGGCACTGACTCATGGCTGTATAGAGGAGCTGGTGGTCTGGTTTCTGAATGCCAAGAGACAACAGTTTGGCTGTACCGGAGGATGAGGATAAGTAGATAAATAATCTGTGCGGTAGTATTAAAACATGTTTCATTGAAAATAGAACCATACCTTTTATCAGGCAATTGCATCCATAGCGCTTTCAAATGACTTAAGGAAAACATGTTCCAACATAACTCTTCCGTAACGCCATCAAATTGTGCGCAACGTGCGCCATCGCCTCAACCCCAAGTCGACCAATAGCACCCCAGTCTGTTTACTCATTTGTCTTATTGTTGGCTCATTGGGGCTTGGTCGCTCAAAGAACAATAGGGTTATTTAAGAGCAATTGCGCCCATCTGATGCAACTTGATAGCATTTTGTACAATCCTGAAATATCTATCAAAGGAAGATGATTTCCTTGTGGAGGCATTTGGAACCGCTGTGGGTGAAGTTGCCTGAGAAATGTCGTGGTCGAAAGACAAGAAATAACTGTTTTCATCCGGTTAAATAGGTGCTGAGTTCTGATATGTCAGAGGTTTCCCTTGACTGGATAGTTGTCTTGTTCAGATGCGGCACACTGATTTTTCGCCTTTCTGCAATGTTCGGTGAGGTTAAACCTTTAACTTGTTAGATGTATGGCTTTATTCCAATTGTCCTAGAACTAGGGTGAATGGATAATTGGATGGTCACTTTGGATGACACGTTGTCCAATTTCAAATCGGACTGCGATTCACATTGAGGTTGCGCGTCGCAATCCAATCACACAATGAGTAATCCAAAATTGACCCATCAATTAATCATTCACCGTTGTAACATACGTTGCCCGCTGTGACCCGGTAGCCAAGGGGGTAGAGCTTTCCGCTACTATTCCAATGGTCGCGGGTTCGAGGCCTAGTATCTCCGCCTGATGAGATGAAATTACATCGGAACTCGTCTTGGTTGTGCAGTGTTTTCGAGCGAGCGACACCCAACTTCCACCTGCTTCGGCTACCGTCTTAGTGATCGCAGTGACTAAGGTTCACTTCAATTCGAATCGCGGTCCATTACATTGAGATTGAGCGTCGCAATCTAATCACACAACGTGTAATCTATAATTGACCCTCCAATTCGTCTTAGAACTAGTTTTGCGTCATTGAAACATCCGCAAGCGGAATGATGTGGTAGCGCTTAAGTACCTCAGGACGCCTGGTTCCTCGCGCACGTGCACCACTCACATGCGCAATAGTGCATGCGGACCTTGATCATGGTGCAACAAGCCGGTGCACGTGGATACGAGCGAACAACCAGATAACTGGTGGCGCTTTCCGGGGAGCGATCCGGTCCCTCTACTTCTACTCTACTTAGCCAACTTGTTCACATCTACGCTCGTTGGAAACCGCTTCAATTCACCGACAAACATTAAGGTCGTCAGTGCCTTCGACGTGGCCAGCTTGTAAAAGAAATCTCAAATGAATAGTGCAATCGATTATGGCTAACCTGCTTTACGCCACGCCAGCACACGACCACATGGAGTGAAAAGTTGCGGGTTAAATCTCTAGAGAACCTACCCAGCATGAAGTGTGTCACAAGATGATTCCACGCATGACCGTAGTAATTCAGCTGACCTAGGTTGCTAAACTTCCCTCTTTGCCTTGAATATGTCATGGCTGTCGTTTCTTGTCATCACATCTTTACCTTCCTATTTTCCTACCAATATTGTCCATTAGATTAACCCTTAGCCCGTGTTATTGATTTTACTCGATGTCTCCTTTCTGTCTACCTCTACGCTAAAAACTGGTTTGCTCATTCCTTGAGTTCATGCAGTTGTAGATGTAGGCTCCATACCAACCTCATCACCACCAGTTCAGAAAAGGAGCACATGTCATTACGACCATCAGCCTTAGTGTGCTGGCATAGTCGCAGTAGAACAATGCGATTCTGGTGTTTTACGCAGGTGGGAGTCCAGCAATCGCTTGAAACTCTCGCCAGAATAAGCGCCGACAACGTTCTCCGGAAGACAATTCCATTCGTTTAGCAGCCGGGTGGATAGGGCGACGGTTGAGTGAACATGGCGCCTCTTAGGATTAGAAAGCATGCAATTGCGACCTCATGTCGAACCTTGAGTGCTGAGCTGGAAAAACTGTTGCCATACGTTTGCAAGTCCACCCCTTAGTATTCACCTGATAAAGTTGAGGTATCCACTGCGGCGGCGGTAGTCCAGAGAGAAAAGGTTCATCTGTAGGAGCGAAGGGGATAGGAGAGGTTTTGAAATTCAGAGATAAATTTCAAAGCACGTCTGTGGACCATTTCAGTCAGGACACATTCCAATTTTGAGAGTGGGAAGACAGCTGGTAAGGCATACTCAAGTTTTGAGCATACATGAGATAGAAACAGATCCTTGAATGTAGCTGGTATCATTTGGGAGGAAGCCATTCCTATGGTGATGCATCCCTGTTATCTGCGGCCACTCTCCACCGCGTAACCTCGGTGGTCTTTAGATTAGTGTGTATTATTACACCTATGTCTTTCTTTCCCTGGTATGCTTGCGCTTGATGTGTATGTTGACATGTTGCCTACCTGTCTATTACCCACTACATCGCTCCTACTGGCTGCAGGAGACAGTTGATCGTTGCTGGAGGTGACGGGGTGCACGGTTCTTGTGGCCGTGCTAGGCTCAAAGAGCGGTTCCATGCACGCAGTGTGGAGCGGACTACGGTCCAGCTACCGCCTTGTGTGCGCTTGATTCCCCAAATACAGCGTGCTTGTGTTTGCCTGTGAGGGAGTGTGGGCCGGCTCCGTTGATGAAACGTGGCTTCCATCCGCATGCCTCTCGGTCTTATTCCTTTGAGTTTACACTGGATATGGGGTGTATGGATGGAGCTGTGGGTGGTTCAGCGCAAGCTATGAGTGGTCCGTCTGTAGGCGCAGGCGTCCTGTGGCTTGCCACAGGGACAGGCAAATCCGAAACCGGATGCCGCCAATCATGTCTTTCTCTCGAGCAGTGTTCTTGAGAAGGAATGTTGCCGATTTATCGGATTTTTTTGGATTTTTCTTTACCGTGCTGGATCCTACTTTTGCTTTGGAAATACTGTTTTATACTTGCTTGCTCTGTGTGGATTTTGCACCGATAATTTGCTTTTGGTGAATTTTTCTATCTGTGCGAATTTCGTGTATATTCTCCGGCTACTGTCGGAGACCTCACTGATTGGCCCAACTGCCGCCTGTGTCCCCCATCTTGGATTTGTTCTACAGCAATCGAAAAGATGTCTGCCAGACCATCAGCTTGATCGACGGCGTATGGATTCAGCATACCAGTGCAGACGTTGCAACGAACTGCTTCCAAAGAGCTTACAGTCACAATGGCACGTACTGGCTGGCCACGGAAAGTTAAGCCCAAAGCTTCCGAAATGAACGTTAGTTATGGCGCAGACAGCTGTGTAAACCTTGTGCGATTTGGAATGAAATGCAGAAACCGTCGAAAATACTTCCATTCTCGATATGCTCTCCTTAGTCTCAGCCAGATGAAAAAGCTTAATAGTACGACTGATTCTCTCTGCTTCGGCACTGAATGTACGTCTCTTCCACTCGTCACTAGTATATCTGTGTTGGCGCAGAAGTACGATAGGTGGACAAAGAGTGTGGAGAATGCAGCAGCCGTGAAACACACCCACGAACCAGACAATTCAGTGCCTCGAGCTCGATGCTCAACATCAAGCCCCAATTCAGCACAGTGTAAGATGAACGCTCCAGAGTTAGCCACTGCGACACTAGCGTCTCCTTGTAACGATACGTTCACCACACATTCCTCAACAGAATCCGCCGGCATACTAAACACTGTTAGGGGACCAACAACCTACGCGTCCGTTGTTATGCAAATGACGAAGGCAAATCCCATTACAACCCCGTCCGCTGCCAAACGAGTTACTACTGCCAATACAACCACGGGACTCAAAACCCCATCAGTTTTCCAACTGAAGAAAGCAGCCATTGGTCCTTCCAAAAAGGAGAACATGGAACACTACCACAATTCTCTAACTGTTATATGCTGAATCCGGAGCGAACTCAATAAAAGATAAAATACTAGACGACAAAATCAGTGGGACTCCCTGTGTCAGCTAACAGGGGTTCAAGCTAATTCAGTCAGTGTGATGCGTATCGTCCGTCACCCACACTCCTTACACTACGGTGAACCGCCGTTACTGCAGGTTACACTTCAGTCAGGCAATGATGCAGAGGCAGTTCGCTTATCAGCCACTCGCCTCCGTACCACCGCATGCACCGTTCGAATATTTCCAGCTGTTCCTTGGAGCGAACGCCGAAAATGCAAACAAAATTCACATGACTTCCATAAACAACAAGACGCAAAATCTATTCCTGTTCACGGTGTCACCGTGCTACAGTCACTAAGCGAGCTAGAGGTCAAAGTGCTTGACTGGGATGAATGGCGTTTTATTCGTGAAGTACTCTCACTCGAAATGGTTATCGCTAATTCGACATCAAGGTTACTGCTATCACCTTCCTACAAAGAGTGTGGTTCCGGAGTGATGAAAGTGTCATTGCACTCTGAACTGATGGGAGAACATGTGATCAAAATGCGACACAACAAGCGTAAAATTATGCCATCCGAAATACGTGTAAAGGCAATAGGCACCGGGCCACAGATAGAGATTATAACATTGAGCAAACAAACTACCATTACAATTCTGTCACCGTGTAGCTCAGCACCGGCAGCTGAAGGAGGACAGGATGGTCACCCTCTTGTTGGTGCTGAGAGCTCTATACAACAACCTGAACTGGCCCTAGTGCCTGCTTTATCAGTGCTACATAAGCCACCGGCACGCGACCCCACGAGGGTCAACATAGACCCTCACCGGAAACCAGCATTCACAAACACGCTTCTGACCACCGATGCCCTCAATTGCTTGTATACCAATGCACCAGGTCTTCTCAGCAAGCTAACCGAACTTCGTATTCGTCAGTTCTCCATGCCTTGGGACCTAGTTATGGTCAGCGAAACATGACTGAACACGGAGATCACGGATGCTGAGATTGCACTACCCGGTATGACTTCCATACGAAACGATCGACCTAGCAGAGGAGGGGAGTGCTCCTGTATTATCGATCCGACCTGCATCTTGATATCATTGAGGACCCAGAAACGCAAGTCGTCTACGTCCTTTGGTGTCGTATGCACCTAAGACGTGATGTTATGTGTTTACTAGGAATAGCTTATCGCCCTCCATTGTCCACCTTGGAAATGGATGGATGCCTAGCTTCTGCGATGAAACGAATCCTGGCACGATCATACAGTCAAGTCCTTCTGGTGGGAGACTTCAACCGGCACGCAATCAAAGTTCCAGCATCGTACTGCAAACAATTCAAGGCGGATTTGCAAGAGGTGATCGCTGATGTACCTCTGTACAACCATGTCACCAAACGGGTGACACCCTCTGTTTTGGACCTTGTGCTCTCCAACGAGGAACTAATGGCGGACACGGTGACATAAATGCACCACTTGGCCGTAACTATCACGCGATGTTGCCCTTTCGTTACACCTGTTACACGGACTACATCAGTGAGAACAATCTGGAAACCTAGGTCGTTACACATTACGATAAACTGTCCAACTTCGTTCAAGAAACCGACTGGTCCTTCCTGACCGAAAAGCCGCCCAATGTCCCCTGGATGTTGTTCGTCACCCAATTCAGTGAGCTGTTGACAAATGCGTCCGAAATCAAGGTCCTTCGTCCGAAGCAAGTGAATTCGTTCCTGAGGAGTCCTACTAGAATATGCATGGTCGTAATGGATTCAACCTGGCGGGCTTACAAAGCCTGTCCAAGTAACCTGAACTGGGGTGCTTACACAACTCAAACAAACCACTGTGTCAAGTTGAATCCAGCACCAACAGAACTTAGTGTCAAAATTCAGTACAAAGTCCAAGTTGCTGTATAGACACGTCAACAAGCTCTGCAGAGTGCAGCGCGGGATCCTAGTTTTACGTGCGACAGATGGTCTTGCGCAACCGCAAAAGATGCAGCCAACGTGCTTCGTCAACACTTCATCCATACTTTTCGGAGTGAACCATCATTTCATCCGCTTTTTACACAGCTTCCATCGACACCAGAGTTAAACCAGGTATCGTTCACGGCAGCCAATGTGACGAAAACGCTAATGTCATTGCGCGTGCACAGCTCACCTGACGTGGACGAGATCAAACCGAAGGCCTTGGAGACAGCGGTCATGAAATTCGCCGAACCATTAGCTCGGTTCTTTCAAGGTTGTCTTGACAAAGTGCAGGTTCTGACAATGTGGAAACATGGACTAGTCAATCCCATTTACAAAAGTGGTAATCGTTCGGAGCTCTCGAACTACAGTCCAATCACTCTTCTCCCAGTTTTATCCAAAGTAATGGAACGCACAATTGCCGAGGTGCTCCTGGGATATTTTGAGAGTAGCAACTTCCTAGTGTCACAGCAACATGGATTCCAAAAAAATCGATCCTGCACTACAAACTTGCTGCTAGCCCGAGCAAGCTGGACAGAGTCAGCCGATGCCAGAGTGAGAGTCGACGTTGTCTACCTGAACTTCTCAAAAGCGTTTGATCGTTTGGACCACTGCATTCTTCTGCACAAGCTTCGAAGCTATGGAATCGTTGACCCTATACTCGGTTGGATCGGCAACTTTCTCTCTCAACTTCAGCTGAATGTGAGAGTCCGCATCTCCATTTCCGACACAATTGCCGTCCAGTGTGGCGTGCCTCATGGATCGGTACTGGGGACACGTGTGTTCCTCACCTTCAATAAGGATGTTGCCAGTGTACTGCAGTCGAATTTCTTACTATTTGCAGATGATATCTAAATTTGGCATGATATCATGACATCAGATGATCACAAGGCATTGTAGAGCGATCTCGACAGGGCTTATGCGCGATCATCCGACAACGGGCTGCAGTTCAACGTGAACAAGTGCAATTTCGTAAGCATACGCCATCAGCTTATCTATGAATATCGACTTGGGGACCCGCAGTTACAACATACTTCCCAAGAAAGTGACCTCGGGGTGATCGTGCAGGACGATATTGCTTGCTCGAGACAGGCTGAAAAGGCATCTAATTGCGCCAATCAACTTCTTGGACTCTTACGGTGGACTTTCGGCAATTTTGAGCCAGCAATCTTTCCGCAAATGCTGAACACCTACGTGAGACCTCGCGTGGGATATGCGATCCAGGCCTGGCATCCCTGGCGCAGGCGCGACGTCAATGCACTTGAAGCCCCGCAACGTGGAGCGACCAAACTCGTTAGCGGATTCTTTCATCACTCGTAGCAACACAGACTGCACTCCCTGAGATTACACAGTGGTAAATATCAATGTCAGCGAGGAGACCTAATCCTGGTTTACTTAAAACTAACCAACCCAACTCACCCATCTCGCAATCTGCTGCACCTGAGCCGAAATAGCAACCTGAGAGGTCATTAGCTCAAACTGGCTACGCACTACAGTCCACTTGATTGTCGACGCAACGTTTTCTCCCTCCGAGTGTCCTGTGCCTGGAATGCCCTTCCGACTCACGTTATCATTGCCCCTACATTAACGCTTTTCAAAAGGCGCCTAGATGAAACGTTTTCAAACTTGCATTACTTAATATAGTCCCACTTGGAGGACGAAACAACGCAAACCTAACCATGTGCTTAACGGCCTTCTCCGTAACGTGGCGGTGAGGATACGTGCAGAAGTGTCATGAAATTAGCCTGGATGTAGCTAAACTGGGTTAACCTATCACATCTGTCAAATGAAGAAACAAACGAGTGTGCGTTGTCGTTTCCTTTTTTATTTCTCACGCACATACTGAACTGTAACAGCTCTCTAAAATAATTTGCTTGTGCACATCCCATTCTCACTTTAAACTGTCGTCATGTAGTAATGCATTTAACTCGGTGGACGCTTGAAATAAAGATTTACTTATTCGATGGCCCTACAAATTTCAATTTTTACTCCATCCATCCTACGGGACTTGTCAATCACATGCGTTTTTACCCGTGATAAAACATTGTTCATTGTTCAAGCCACCAACACGGTAGGTACCGAGTGGCCCAGACGCATCAATCGGAATAAGGCAACATTTTTCATAATTGCTGTGCAAGCCCAATTAGTTTGACCAATGGTGTGGTAGATCTAGCGAGTCTTACAGTCTATCAGTTGCATAAAGGTTGGGTACCACTGAATATAGCTTAAGATGGTCAGCTTAGATTAGACATTCATTTTGTAGTGTTCCAGGAAGTCATTAATGAAGAGCCTGAAAGCTTCAGGCCCAAGTACAGAAGCTTGCGGAGCTCCCCTGGACATATGTACTGGCTGAAAATGTGTCTCCTTTAGCTTCACTTTCATGGCTCTTCCAACTAGAAAATCCGCCACTCAAGAGTACAAGTTGCCACTGACACCAATTACGCATAGTTCGCAGAGTAGCCCTTGATGTGGGAACTTTTCGAATGCTTTGATTAAGTCAATGAAAACGATATCTAATCCTTGACCGGCATCGATTGATTTTGTCCATTTTTCTCGCGGTACGTAGGTTAGGGAAGTCAGATTAGTGTTTTTAAAGTCATGAGGTATAGAAGATGTGATGTTTAATTCATCACAGTGCTTCTGGAGTGGGTGTTGCATAATCATTTCTATAATATTGCAGCTTATCGATGCCAAGCAGTTACGACGTTAATTTGTAGGATCTCTTCTTAGTTTCTGATCGTTGAACTAATGCCCCGTCTCTTTTGGACGCCATGTAGAAGTAGCAGGATGCATTCCCCATTGATGTATTTTAATGGTCCCACAAATTAATAGTGGAAGAAAAAGAGGAAACTTGCGGAAGAAGGCTGCGAGTTGTTGGTACGCCTTGGTGTCAGTTGTTCCAAATTGGTATGGATTAAGTATTGGTTGGACTTATAAAAGATGGTCGATACAGCTGGTAAAAATGTCAGCTGAGTAGGGGTGTTGTCCTATCAATGTTTGTTGTGGTTAAAGGTTGAGGTTACTACATACCTACCTACCAGTGTACTAGCCGCACGATGTTCCAGCGACCAGGAGTAAAATCCCCAGTGGGAATAGCCTGTAAAAACCGACCTCTATCTGGTACAGTTTAGTGAGAAATGTCCAAGTCTACAGCATGAGAGAACAATGAACAATGAACAATGAATTTAAACGGGTTAAGAAGCGTTGCTTTACAAGTCCCGTTGGATAGTTGCAGGGGATATCAACATAACAATAATGAGGATAATGATAGTAAAATAGTTAATACTTTAAATACGAAAATAAGGATTTATCGTTTGCTTCGCTGCAGTCCTGCGATCCTCTTAGATTCACAGCACCCACAGTTAACAACAAATAATTCCATGCTAAACTCCAGGTGTAGGATGGAGACGTAGTGTTAAGTAACAAAGTGTAAGTGGATGAGTGCATCGTCCAACCGTCTTTTAAATATTGTTAGTGTTGGTGCAGATACTATCGATTCTGGGAGAGCATTTCACGGGTGACAGACACGAATGTAAAAGAACTTTCTGCGGCACTCTAGACGACTGTATTGTTCTGCGAGTTTTAATGAGTGGCCCCTCAGGTTTGTATTGCTGCTGAGTTGCAGTAAAGGGCGGCACACATGATGTGGGTCTCGTAGAATCAAGTATGCCATAATCAGGTCGCCTCGTAGTCTGCGATAGCTTCCTCTGAAAACCCCCAATCGATGCGCCCTCTCCTCGTATGAAAGATTGCGCATTCCAATTACGTTCTTAGATGCCCGGCGTTGTGGCCGCTCCAGTGCATTTAGGTCATGTTTCAGCCATGGATACCAGGCTTGAATTGCATATTCGACATGGGGGCGAACATACGCACTGAGCATTTGTCGAAATATGAAACCGATTATTTGTCCAAACGTCCGCCTCAACAACCCAACGTGTTGGTTCCCGGTCTTCCAGGCATTTTCGAATTGCCTGGAGCAACTCAAGTCATATTGAACATTGGAAACCCAAGTCACGTTCGAGAGTTGCTTGTTGCAGTACATCCGTTCCGAGTCGGTATGAGTAGCTGCTTTGATGTCGGATGGAAAGCACCTTGCATTTACTGACGTTGAAATGCAATAGGTTTTGGGTCGACCATTGATACACTGTATCTAAGTCACTTTGAAGCACATGTTTGTCGGCGTTCGCCTGGATCCTGCGCCAGATCTTGATATCGTCGGCAAACATTAGGAAGTTTGAAGCGATTCTCTGTGCAAGGTCATTAATGAACACCAAAAACAAACGTGGACCTAGAACCGAGCCTTGCGGCACACCACACTCGACTTGTATGGGGTCCGATAAAGAGATCCGAAATCTGACCACTAATTGCCGTTGAAGTAGAAAGTTGGTGATCCAGCTTAAAAAAGGGTCTCCAATCCCGTAATGATGCTGCTTGGATAGTAGTATCCGATGGTCTAGACGATCAAAAGCCTTGGCAAAATCAAGGTAGATCACATCAACACCTTTTCCAGCGTCCGCTGCCTCGGTCCAACTGCTGCGTGCAATTAGTAAATTAGTTGTACATGACCGCTGTCGACGAAAACCGTGCTGTTCAGGAGTGATGAGGTTGCAGTTTTCCAGATAGTACACCAGTGCATCGGCAACTATGGATTCCATGACCTTGGAGAGTATAGGAAGAAGCGTTACTGAGCGGCAGTTGGAGGGATCAGTTCTACTTCCACCCATGTGAATCGGGGTTATTATTCCAAGCCTCCACATGGCGGGAACTTGGTTCTGGTCTAAGCAGTGCTGGAAAAACTGAGCTAAATGTCCTGTCAGTTGGTTTGCTGCTGCTCCCAATGCCTCTGGACGAATGGCGTCGATACCCAGCGAGCTGTGTTTGCGTAGAGAAGTCAGCTTTTGCAATACAGCCTCCGCGGTAAAATTGATGTGGGTTAGTCCTGGTGAGCGGAATACACGGCTTTGTAGATCGCTTGGTGGCATGACTCTTTGAAATGCGGGGGCGTATTGCATCTGCAGCGCGTTTGCAGCTTCCATAGCCTATCTTCTTGGGCCATCAGCCGTCTTGAGTGGAGGAAATCCTTGTCTCACTTTCGTAGGCTATTAACGTGCTTGTGCAGTAGTTTGTGATTAGCACTGAAGGTTTTAGCGATGTTCTGCTGATAGGCTGCTTTGTCTTCTCTTAACAGTTGAGTGCAGTGGTTAGGTTGGGCTACGTAGTTGGCCCAAGTTTCTGGTGCCGGAGCTTCTCTGTACACTCACCATGCTGCGTTGCGTACTGTCATCCATTTTCGGGTTCTGCTCCTAACGAAAGAAACTGATTTGCACTTATTGCAAGCTTTTATCTCTGAAGCCTTTGCAATCAGCTGACTGAATTTGTTGACGAACTCGAGCCACGCGACTGCCGGAGGTTCTTCTTCGAGGAAAGACCATGTTGTGGCGCTGACTAGCTGGGCGAGTCGGTCGTACCTTGTGAT
>OX104064.1:163503375-163555401 GCA_944474145.2 Dicrocoelium dendriticum | reverse complement strand
AGCTACAGCTTTGATAAATGTTCGCATGCGTGCGGCAAACTAGGATAGGGTTAATTAAATAAACAAATCGCATATTCTCGACAGCGAGGCACGCCTAAATAGTGTGGTGCACTACTAATGAGTAGAATGGTGAACTGGGCATTGTTGAACTACGCGAATAATGGATCACCGTGGGATCACCGGGCGAGAAGGAACTCCTCCCGAAGTGGAAGGGACGATATGACTTAATCGATCGACGAGGCCCCGTATATACCATCGCTCGATGGGGAGCTAGGCGGAGAGTTTTTCCCTCGCGAATTGTAGAAGTGGTACGAGCCAGGAAAAGAAGATGCTACATGCATGTGGCAGCCCCGAAGGTCAAAGCGACTGCGTGTGTGGTCGACGGCCGCGGAGGATTTAGATGGGAAGGGTATGGTGCTCTACTAATGACTAGTATGGTAGAACGAGCAGGCGCGTTGAACCCAGCGAATAATGGACCACCGCGGACAACGGGCGCGTAGTGCACGATTCAACTAGCCCTGAAAATGAATGGTGCTGGTGCGTTGAACCTATACCGTATGGTCCCGACAAGATGAGTTGCTAGCACAAGGCGCAGCGTGGAATGAACTGGCACCACGAATGATGTACGTAAATGAGTCCGACTGTTCTATGTTGGAAATGTGTTACTATGTATACGTTCGTTGTCTAATACATACCTCGTTCTCACCGCCACGCCTTCTCCATATTTGGTACCGTGGCCAGCCAGACGTGGAAGATGAAGATCCCGTGGCTGGAACTATTTGTGGAGGGCGATGTACGGCGAAGATATCGGTGAGGCAATCAGGATGAAGCAGGATCAAGCGAAATTGGTTGCTCTGCTGAGTCTACTCAAGGGACTGGCCAAGACGATCATGGAGGCAGCAAGAAAAGGCCCCGTCAAGTTAGAATGGGCCGCCGCTAAGTAGGCGCTGCTCCTATGGTTCGACAGTCCGGCCGACCGCCAGGATGCGCTAGGAGCGGATCCGGTCGTGTTTGCGGTGCATCTTGGCAGTTTATTGGATCGTTCTCATCGCCGCGCATACTCCAACCAATAATTAGCACAGACAATAATGCTGCAAGGTTAACTAGCTAATGGGATTTGTGGGATCTATTTGTGGGTACGTCGTTATGGATGTATTAGCTGTGTTGCTTGAATTTGTAGAGGTGACGCTGTAATTGTGAGTGTGTTCTCTCTGGCCGTGTGCTTGTGACGGGGTGGAAGGGAAACTTTGTACTGGATGAATATGGAGGAACCGATAAAGGAGAATGCCCAGTCAGTCAGGTTTACCTCACATATAAAATGTCCTGATACGCCTAAGCGTGGGGCGAACGTAGATCGTGAAGTATGCCGAAGGGTATATGTACGTAGATTCCGATCGCGAATCGAGCAGGCAGCGGTGCGCACAATGACAACAATCCAGTGGCAACCAAGGTAGAACCATGGAAGATGAGCTCGAAACCAATCGTTATATTTGTAGTTAATTAAAACAAAGTTGTACAACAACTGCAGCGAAATAGGTAAGCGTGAAAATAAAAAAATAAGCAAATTATTTGCAATCGATACAGCACTCCGCTCCCTAGAATGTGAACTAAGGAAATGCTCGACAAGGTACCTATGGAAGGTGCTGAGCAAGCTTATGAGGAAGAGAAACAACACAACCAGAACGTGTGTGGTGTGGCTCGTAGTCGGAGGGCACAGAGGACTCCGTGTACTGGCGTCAGTGTGTTGTTGGGTAGGGGTTAATGAGTCGGGGGCGGGAGTATTCTGAGGGGAGGAAACGGGGTCGGTACTATCGACTGCAGGTTCAACGTAAGCTGGTTTGAGTCGGTCGATGCTCACGGTTCCTTATGATCCATTCTTATACAACACGAAATACTTGGGTTTCCGTGATAAGACCAGGAACGGGCCTTCATAGGGCGGAGTTAAAGGTCTTCGGATGGCGTCGACGAAGGATGAAAACGTGCGGACACTTGTGCAAATCGGGGTGGATTTGCTGTTTACGTATGTTAGGTCGCGTAGACGTTGGTCGAATGGATCGAAAATGGTGTTTGAGACGTTCAGCTTACGACTAGGTGTCTAGTTCTCTGGTGGTGCGAGAGTCCAGTACCATCTCGCGAGGTAGTGTGACGGTCCTGCCGAACACGAGTTCTGCAGGGCAGCACCCAATGTCCTCTTTAATTGTATTGCGAATGCCAAGGAGGATAGCAGAGAGACGCTCAGACCAGCGTGAATCTGATGAACTAGCCATAATAGCAACTTTTAATTGTCGATGAAAGCGCTCGACGTGGTCATTGGCAGCGGGGTGGTACGTGGTTGTTCTTATGTGTACCGCCTAGTAAGCGACTCAGACCACGGAACAGTGTGGAACTGAACTGAGTCCCTCTGTCGGTAGTGATGGTGACTGGAACACTAGACAGAGATACCCAAGATTCGACAAAAGCACGGGAAACAGATTCGGTAGATGTATCACGTAAAGGAACAGCTTGTGGCCAACGGGTCAAGCGGTCAACACATGTTAGAAGATGAGTAAAACCGTTGGAAGGAGGTAAAGGGCTAACAATAGGTACGTGAAGGTGTTTAAAAAGTGCGGCAGGGAGTGAAAATGTACCTGGGTAATGACTGAACTTTACTGGTTCGCCAATCAAGACGATGTTTATCCCAATGTCTGATATCTGAACGCATATTGTGCCAGAGGAATCGGCCGTTAATGAGCTTTACGGTGGAGCGAATACTCGGGTGTAACAGAGTGAAAAAACTCAAAAGTGGCTCGACGAAATGATCGTGGGACAAAAGGTCTAGGCTTAACGGTTGAAAGGTCACAGTAAAGTCTTATGTCAGAGTTAAGTACGGGCAACTGTGTGGCTTTCAATGAGGGGTTTGATCGAAGTTACACAAGTTCAGGATCATTGTTTTGAGCGGCCGCTATTCTCTCCAGGTCGATGGGTGTCGATGACAGTTGATTCATATGAGCGGGGCATAATGCATCGGCGACAGCGTTGTTAGGACCGCCGATATAACGGATATCAACACATAACTGCGAATGATAGTCCAGATGGCGCGTTTCTCGGGGCGAGTAACGATCCGAGGCAAAACGGAAAGCGTACACCAGTGGCATGTGTTCTGTCAAGAGTATGAAATGACGTCCTTCTAAGAGGTGACGGAAATGTTTCGCAGCCAAGTACATGGCGGGCAGTTCACGACCCAAGTTGCTGTACCTGACCTGAGCAGGTTGTAGCTTCCGTGAGAAAAAGGAGTGGTTGAAATTCGTTATCGACTAACTGTTGCAAAACTGCACCGACAGCGGAACTTGAAGCATCCGTCTTAAGGACAAGTGTAGCGTCCTCGGTTGTGTTCAAGTGATGGAGAGATGTGACCTCGCTAAACTTCAGCTTGACGACAGTGAAGGCAGCTTTAACTTCTGGGGTTAACGTGAAAGTCTTTGAATTTCCATTCAGTAAGTCGATAAGCGGATGAAGTAAGTCAGCACAGTTGGGGATGAATCTGCCGTGGTAGTTTCTAATACCGAGAAACCGGCGTAGGCTTCGGACAGATTGAGGCATCGGATAGTCGATGATCGCTTGAGATTTATCCGGAAAGATTTAATACCATCACCATCGCTCCTGTGACCGAGGAATTCGACGGTGGGCTGACTAAATATGCATTTACCTGGGTTGA
Source organism: Dicrocoelium dendriticum (assembly GCA_944474145.2). NCBI lineage: Eukaryota > Metazoa > Platyhelminthes > Trematoda > Plagiorchiida > Dicrocoeliidae > Dicrocoelium > Dicrocoelium dendriticum. The sequence goes on along the minus strand of OX104064.1, from coordinate 163,551,707 downwards.
TGGTTATACCGTGGAGTTCAAAACGTTTGAAAACCATTCAGTGTGATAAGTGCTCGTCAGGTGTAACGCTTTCGATCAAAACATGTCAATGTTAACGTAGACGAAATCAAGGCCACAGAGGACCTGATCCATAAAGTGTTGGAAAGATTGCCACGTTTCGGAGGCCGAAAGACATACGAAGAAATTCGTAAAGGCCAAACGGAATACTCACAGCGATTTTTGCGATGTCTTCCTCCGCCATTGGGATTTGATGGTAAGCTCTGACTGGGTCGAGCTTGGTAAATATTGACTTTCCGGCTAGTTCAATGGCGAAATGGTGGATATGGGGAATAGGAAACCTACCGGAACAGTGAGGTTGTTGCGAGTACGGTAGTCACCGCATGGTCGCCAATGGCCTGACGTTTTAGACACCAGATAGAGGTGATGCCCAGCAGCTGTTTGAAGGACGAACGATGCCGAGATCAAGCATGTGTTGGAATTCCTTTTTAGCTACCTGAAGTTTGTCAGGGCGCAAGCGTCGAGGTTTAACAGTTACTGGTCGACTGGTTCTAACGACGTGATGGCGTACATCGTGTTTAGAGTCGGAAGTATCGTTACTTGTTCGAATGAGCAACGGAAATTGTCGGAGCAATGAACAGTACTTTGAGTTGTCTGGTATGAGAATACGAAGCCCGAGAGAATTGACTGAGGCAAGTTTGCAGGGTATGCTTAAAGACATAGTATCGTCTCTTAATTTCCCCCAACGTAGGTCGACCACAATACCGAACTTGCTGAGGGAGTCGATTTCGTTGATGGGCTTTTGCACATTGGCGATGGTAAAAATGGAAGGGAAGTTACACCGTACTCCCAGACTTAAAGTAAGTAATTGCTGGCCGTAGTCGAGATTTCCGTTTGGTTGGCTGTCGTTAGCATTGGACCAGCTGGTTGTAGGGGGCGTTTTTCCAGAGAACAGAAGAGAACGCTGACTTCTGCATCTGTATCAACGAAGAAGTGAAGTCTGGTTGTGGAGTCAACTATGTACAACAGGCGACTGATAACCTGGCCAGCGACGGGCGCCGCCATTAATGGTTGGCCATGTGGTTTATCCACGTAGGAGTTAACAATGTTTTGGACTAATATCCTGGCCAGCGACGGGCGCTGCCATTACTGGTTGGCCATGTGGTTTAGCGACGTAGGAGTTAACAAGGCTTTCGAATGTTTACACTCTGGGCGGCAGTTACGCGCTGGGTCTCCGAAGCGGTGGTAATAATAACAACAGCGGTGTGACTGTGGTGTACGAGAGTTGCTAGGACGTCTGGATCGAGAAATGGATCGTCGCGTAGGAATGCGGTCACGTCTGAGGTGGGACAATGTGAGCTCTAATTTAAAAGTCTCGTTGATTGTATCAAGTACCGTGGTTTCGGAGGTGGTGCCTGAGCTAGTCTCACTGACATAGGATACCGACGTTTTAATAAAGCGTCCGTGAACTTTATCGGCAGCTTCTGCCAGTTTGTCTAGCGGAAGATCGTCGGCTGGGACATCTGAAATAATCGTCGTATTCGCGGGAAGACAATTGCTTTACAATTTTCGGAGAACGGAACCATCTAATATGGAAAAGCCGACGAACGAACGAATGTGTCGGAGTAGCTGAGACGGCGTTCTATCTCCAAGCTCAACGGCAGAGAGTAACTGCTGAAGGCGTGTCTCATCTGAGGCTGTAGTGCGCTTTAATATGGCTGCCTTAAGTTTATCGTAGGGAGACTCTAGGGGCATAGGATCAAGAATATCGACGACCTCGGAGGCGATATTGGACGGTAATTGAGCAGTCACATATGAAAACATAGTGGACTGGGATGTAGTCTTACGAAGACGGATAACAGCTTCTACTTGAGCGAACCAAATGCGTGGGTTAGAAACGTCAAATGAGGGTAAAACGCGTTCAAGGGAATGTTCCGACGCATTAATGGGGGGCGCGTGATCAGACATTGTGAAGAAAGAATAGTACACACAAAAATAAATAAAAATGTGGGGTCACCAGTAATTTTTATGAACCAGTAAAAGAGAATACACAGTCATATAAATGCAGTCATATAAAATATCCTGATGCGCCTAAGCGTCGGACAACCGTAGATCGTGAAGTATGCCCAAGTGTATATGCACCTAGATTCCAATCGCGAATCGAGCAGGCAGCGATGCGCACAATGACAACAATCCAGTGGCAACAAAGGGAGAACCACGGAAGACGAGCTCGAAACTAGTCGTTGTATATGTAGTTAATAAAACAAAGATGTACACCAACTGCAGCGAAATAGGTAGGCATAAGAATAAAGAAGCAAATTGTTTAGGATCGCTACGGGACTGGTTTCCGTGGAGTGTGTATGGCGGTTAGTTTATTTTGTGACTACTCAAATCCGCCGGTTGATTGTCGGTTTTTTGTCGCACTCTTTTGTGTGAATGAATTGCGACACGCGAATAACCCGTCGTTAAGCTCTGTCACTTGTTCGTTGTTTGCTACAACCTGTTGATCATCTGTCCCCACTTTTATTTAACAGACGACTGGTGACAGGCAAGTGTCATCGGCATTTCTGATCACCATTATCTTTAGACTGTTTGCGATATTCATACATTCCTACTCACTAATCCTCCTTATAGCCGGGTAAGGTTCCATGAGTTCGCATAAATGCAGCATCTATTCCGAGTCTTACTACTATCTGATGAGAAGTCGTCTTCATTGATCAGACGAAAATAGTGCTTGGTCAGTGTGCAATGGATTCGTGTTTTCCCGAAGAACTCGTACTGAAACGTGTACTCGCAACACTTCATTTCATCATCGTATCCTTCCAGTCATGCACTCTTTCGATCGGCTCAAATTCACCGTAAACTTTCGATCGACACAAGTTGCATACATAGCTCCGCTTTTTTCCACACTCGCGAGACAGCTACAGTGCGGTTTCAATTATGGTTGTTTGTCTACCTGTATTTCCTCGCTGAGCTTGCTGCACTGTATGTGAAGTGAGGGGCATTACACTGTGTTCACCTCCACAATTCAGCTCTTTGCTATAAGCATCCTGAGCTCGCGTGAGCACTTACACGCTCGATGGTCAATGGTATATTGCGGTTAAAAGAAGCAGAAGCTCGACATGTCCTACAGAATGTTGAGGGTTTTCAAACGAAAAGCAATAATAACTATAACAGCCGGCCTTGCTTCTGAACGAGGATCACTTGGGAGGAAGAATCTGGTCGACTTTCCACTTGAGCTTGGCCGATTAGAGCGCGACATAACTGCCCCAACTTCGTGTTGTGTGAAAAGAACACGAGGCGTGTTTTTTGCGTGGGATTCGAAATCGCATTTATAACCCGACTTCCCATTCACTTTTTTGTGATCAGCTTATTCTGCTACTTCAATTTCGTTGGCACCCACATGCTGCATCTCCTTGCTTGAGTTGCTTAGCATTTCTTCAAGCATTGAATACAGAACTAGGATTCCTCTAGCACACATCACTCAGAGCTTGAACACAAACGCATCTTTCTTAGTGCCTAGATAAATGCACTTGCCCCACAGGCACCTTGCATCATCACGTTTTCTTTTTAATCTCCTGACTTATCGGTTTATTACTACCGTTAAGGTGCATTTCCTGACTCAATACGGTGTCGAATTCGGTTTCATACTCCGTCTGTGTCTGGAGTTATTGCCTTGCCAATATGCTCTGCAACTGTGTCATAAGTGTCGAAACTCACTTTTTCAGGGATAAGCAATTTACTCAGCCAAGGCGAACAAACGAAATGGCAGCACATTTGTCGCCCCGGACGCCTTTATAGGTATTGTTCGCCCATTTCCTGCCGCATTCCTCACTGGCTCGGTTAAACAAACAACGAATATGGCCAGTTAACCAGCGGAACCTGCGTGGACTTGCGCCTGTCTGCTTTGTCCACTGACTTAATTCGTCAAATCCACTTCCATATATAGTGTGACTAGTTCCTTGATCACATCTGATCCATCATAACCACTACCACAGACCGACTATTGTCGTGTTCTTCGGTTTTAAGATCACGTTCGATTCTTTCGTATACTTGACTGAAATGTGTTTCATGAAACAGGTGAACTTTTCACGTGCTCTGTGCTGGAGTATCTCATACAGTGTCTGAGTTTACGGGTTTTTGGTGGGTACCTTCCCGACAGCAAACACACTTTGTCGTTTTTATCCCATGTTCCCATTTCTGATTAATCCTATCGCACTCTGCATCACGGACTACGTCCTGCGATGCAAGCATTGAGGTTACTCCTTAGAGGAAACTGGCTTTGCCAGACAGCGTGGATCATCTATCACTGTTTGAAGGCCACAGGATTTACCAGTTAACCTGGAGTACTGCTCAGTCGTCCCATCCTTCACTGCGATCATTACGCAGTCTACTTGTTAGGTGCTGTTGTAACGTTGGTAACCGGTTGCTAAATGCTTGTTAAAGCGGAACTGGATATAGTTGACCAGTGCACTTGGCAGATGTGTCAACAGACATGAGCATTCACCTGCTGCGACAAACGCTGATCTTGCGAAAGATCTTCAAGAATCTTTAACCTTTCTGACATCAGAGGACCTATTCTTATCTTTAGGTCTCATACAGTGCGGGCTGTTGTGTTCTAGGGCAAGAAAGTTTCTCGGCTCTGGTCCGACGTTTAGAAGCGCTGTATATTATTTGAAAATCTCTACGTTTGAAGCATCACTCGCGTCGTTTTTGCACATGCGATGGCGAGTACCGAGCGATTTTGATCAGGTTAGTTCGCTGAATCCACACATAGGATCGAATAGCTTTTGTTTACTCGAGCGCGAGCCTACCCACCACTCGTTTTCTTATTGTTGAATGCAGTGCTGCTCAGTGTTAACATTCCTCGTAGTTGTCGTTTATTGCACCCCCCCCCCCCGGAAATGGATTCTTGTTTGATACTCACCCTAAGCGGGGTAACACACCCCGGGGACAGCCATATCCTCATCTCAGGTGGTTTCAGGGAACACGATCTGATGGTTTCGGCATCCCCAAATGAACAGCTTACAACCGGCTTGCTTGAATTTATTGCTTACGTTCTCTTGTACAGGCATGTCGTACTACCCACAAGATTTCGGGTAGTAAACAGACTGTCCCTACTGGTTCTTGTACTCACAAATGAGGAGTACATGATCGACAAGATATTGATAGATGGTCCATTAGGTCTTATTCACTACACTTCAAGGGTGAGCTTTCTGCACCCAGTTGGGTGCCGACGCCTTCGGCATCGTAAAAAGAATTCACCTAGACTTAATAAGCAGCAAAGACAGCAATGTTACTACAATGCAAATATGCTTGTAAACTCCATAACTGCTATTGGTTGCACAAAAACGCGCCAAATATGGGACTATGGATGAGTGGGAAGCCATTGTCCGGATGTAAATGGATATGTACTTTTATTTGGTTCAGGAATTTGATAAACAGTCAGACAGTGCACCATGAAGAGAGTGCTTATTTTTGAGGCAAGCCCTTTACATGAACTGGTGTGATTAGATACAAGACTGTTAACAAAGATGTGTGTTGGAATGACAATACGTAGAGACAGTTGCGTCCATGACCTATGTACAATTTTAAAATGTTTCCTTAGAGAACCGGAAAATGTCAGTGGTAAGACACAAGCGGTGATAAATCGCAGTGTTAAGTAGCGTGGGACAGAGACGGATCGCAAACATACAGCGTGGAACAAATCTCTTCACTTTTATAAAAACTACATTCACTTAGCGTGGCCAAAAATGCTCACGGCTAAATGTGACACCTAGATACTTCACAGACTCGGTTGCGTGCAACCTCTCACCATCTGTGTGAAGTTCGGGGCGATCCATGGGAATTTGCTAATAGTGACGGTCTTTGTGAAGGGAAAAACGTCATTGTGCTTAATTGCATTAAGCGATAAAATGTAAGCTCTGGATCAGAATGCAAGGTTGTCCAGATAGGCTTGCAATTTGATTGATGAGGCTGCTGTCGCATGTTGGTTGGATACCCCAAATCACATCTGCATATTTCAGCAATATCACTTCGTCTGGGTAGGCAGACGGTTGCTTGAGGAACCCCGGTGTCTGTAGTGAGTAGCGATAAACTTTTACCCCAAAATACAGGAAAATGAGCACGCCCAGTGAAATATTCCTTGGACAGGTGGACGGTAGTAGGTTTTGTTCCAGAATCATGTCGATCTCTCAAAAGAAGCTCACGATTTACACTTCCAAAAGCACTAGTGTAGTCGAGGTAACCTTGTTGTCTACTGACGCCGGCACTAAACCTACAAGATAGGCGAATGTGTCCTGAGTAAACCTAAAACTACCATAAGCAAACTGGAGTGGGTCATCTGAATGAGTTTAAGTCAGTGACTTTTCAAGAATAATCTTTTTGAAGAACTTCAGGTTTACTGAAGTGCAGGCAATTCTCTGGTATTTCTAGCACTCTCCAATACTCAGCAATTTTACGTTCCTTCATGCACAACGTGTACAGGACAGCAAGAGGTTGGGCCAATGAATCGATACACATTTTGAGAACAACGGGAGATAATGCGTCCGGGCTACTTGTTCTGTTGGAATTAAGCTGCAGCAGTTTATTAGACACTGTATTTCTGTCAATGGCAGATATAGAGATGGTGGGACTGTCTAATCGGGAGGAGGACGACTAAAAAGTTAAGTTAGCATTGAGGCAAGCAAAGTTGCGATTCAACTCTTCAAGGTCCACGACTGTATTTGTTTATTTAAAGTTGTTTTAGCATTCGCCAGACCTCTCGACAGCCCTCATTCCCGAGTATGATCTGTACACCTTTTGTTTACACTACGCAACTCTACATTGATAGAAATAAAAAGGTTTCACAGCAACGTGGTCTTTTCTTTTGCACGCTTTTTCTTTGACCCTACGGATGCGTTTTAGGTACGTAAATGAAAACCGATCCGCACTGATGAAAATGGTTTCCAGTGGACAGCACATATCAGAACAGAAGTTGTGGTAGCTCCTTAACCGATCACAGTACGTAGGTATATCAGTGTCAAGGAATATACTAAAGTCTTCGGACGCAAGCACTTCCCGTAGTCGCGATATGTTCTGAGATGGACATTGTCTTCTTTTAGGTCTGTGATCTCTACTGCGATAAAGCTTACTGCAGACGGCAGAAGATAACTTGACATTTGACTATTCAGGGCTACCAATCGGCGCCTTATTACACACAAAGGCAATTTCGCATTGTTAGCAAATATACTAAGGTCTAGAATTACTACAAGTCTGATGGGTGAGTTTACAACACCAGCAAAAATGCAGAGAGAATAATCAATGTGGTCGATGATGGTTGAAGTGAACTGGTCATAAAATTCCTCTACTTTAGAGGTGTAATAGTCTGGGGGAAATGTTGATGTTTGTCAGTAAAATCAATTATGGGGCAGCGGTGTATTACGAGCAACAAAAGCAATGCTTAACAAGTCCTGTGGGATGGAAATTCTTACGAAAATAAACGCTCCTGATAAAGTGAAAAGCGTTTTAGTGGACTCACCATAGATGTATTTAGAAGAGCGGAAATGTTCGCGTATCAAAAGTATACATCCATAAATCCATTGCTTTGGAGTTTGGTGAGACACCGTTTGATTGCGTTTTGTAGCCCTTTGGCTAACAAGTTATAAATGAAATACAGATGAGGCACCTCTTCTACAAGTCTTTTTTTATATCGCCAGATTGGGGACCGAAACGACAATTTAAGAGAGGGTTCCACAGCCGACACACTCGGACGGGAAAGAAATTTCTACGGCATTCTAACCGGCTATACTACATTGTCCGTTTCAGAGGATGACCTCTTAGGTTAGTGTTGTGGTTCAGTTCCAACAGGGGACGGCAAATGTGGTTTGGGTTCTACAGAATTTGGTAAACCATTATAAGATCATCCCGCACAAAAGCTGATATCGATTGCTGTACATTCTTAGGGACTTCAGTCTAAGCTGATAGGGCAGATGCAAGTGCCCTCTGATGTTCTTGGTTGCCCTTCGTTGAGGAATCTCGAGAGCCACGAGATCCTCCTATGATTGCTCCGTTTTAACATCATGGTTTACATTTCAAAAAGAAAGGCGAAACATACATTTCGTTGACGTGCACCACGAGAGATTAATATGAGTGATAACACCACCTTCGCCACGATTCCGACATGTACATGGTTGGTTGACACGATGGCAAATGAATCCCACAATCACTAGAGCCAGGTCTCTTGAAGCATAATTACGCCTAGCTTCAAGTATTCATGACAGCAGCTTGTGGTCCTAATCTCGTCCATTTTGCTCAGAATTGATCATATATTTGAGCTAAGTATAAATGATATACTCATGATCCGCAATGTTTTGTTTCTCCGTTAAGCGACCCTCCATCCAGCACGATGCTTTTTAATAAGACTATTCTGCTTCTTTTAGATTAACGTCACTTTATTTCCTATGGCTTGACCGTAAAAAGGGAGCTTTTATTAGAGTAGAAACATATGGGGATTTTAAGATATAGCGAGTGTAGGTTATCATGACCTTGCTTATCGTATGGCTTGGTGTAGAAAAACGATGGTAATTGTTGACGAAAGCGTGTTTGTAAGTGATCCCGCGGATGAAACAGAAAAGCACGACAAGTTTGAAGGTTCCGCCATGGTCTTAGCGACCGTGTAGTCACATCTAACCATTTGCGTTATGCAGAGTATTCTACTGAACACACAGGACTGGCACATACAATCACACGCTACCATCCTTTGAAGGAATTCGATAAGGCAATTACTTGGGAGATCTTGAACAACCTTCCCCTTGGGTCAGCTGGTGACCGAAAGTACAATGCTTTGCAACCCAGTGGTCGCTGGTTCGAGTCGGTGTGAGAGACCGGGCAACCCTCGCGCGACTAATGGTAGTTGCGTGGATGCGAAGCGTCGGTACGGCGTAATGCTGATGATTCGTTGACAGCATTTGGACAGAGTTCATCGATAGGTTCAGTGATATGATAACTAAAGCATCTGAAACCTGGCCACTTCGTTCTGCAAAGTGCCATCAGCTCTCAGAAGCAGTACACAAAAGTGCATGACAATAAGCTATGCAGCATTGCATTCCTACAACCCTAACCCCGAAGTCTAGCCCACTGCAGCCATTGCACCACAGTTCTGTGAGGACAAATTTATCTACCATCAATGCTTGACTAAACCCTTTCAGCTCAACAACAAACTATTTTACAAGCATGTCGGCAGCTTTCGTAAACTATGGCATCCCCCAACTTTTCCCAACAAACAACAGGACACAAAGGGCCGGCAAAGCAGCTCATGTCCTTTGACTACAATACGCTCTGATTTTCGAGCTGTGCTACGATAGTTGCTCTTATTGTGCGATCTCCGGGAAAGCCCAACATTCAATCTAAGTCACTAGGCTAGCCGAGCCTCTGTCGCGGTGCTTTTAAGGACTCTTCGATGAACTACAATTCCCGACTGTGGCATCATCACTCCAATTTTTGAGAGCGGTAGCCGTTCGGATCCTGAAAACTATCGCCCATTGACTCGTCTCTGGGCTGTCGAAGGTGATGGAACAGTTCGTTACTGAGGCTTTAGTGGAGGTATGCGACGTCATGGCACCGCAGTAGCATGGCTTCCGTCAACATCGGTCATGCACTTACTGATGGCACAAGGTAGTTGGAAGACCACGATAATAAATGACAATATCTTGAAATAAATTTTCGAGCCGATCTGGAATTTGGACGGAAACGGATGCTGGCGGGCGCGGGGTCAACAGCATCTAGCTGGACTTTTCCAAGACTCGACCGTATGGATCACCGCATCCAGCTTCACAGGCTACAAAGCTATGGAATCAGAAATCCCGTCCTTGGGGTAGATTGGTAACTTTCTTCAGCAACGCAGGTTTCATAGCGTGTTAGGCGATCACTCTCGAACCCGATCGGGATGAAATTCGGTGTTTCACAATGTTTGGTGCCGGGACCGCGCCTATTCCGTGATTCAGTCAAGCTTTTGAATGAGTATCTGAAGTTCAGTGCTCGGTATGAAGAGGCTGAGGTTGAATTGAAATTCTTCAATGAGTGCTTACAGTCATGCCGGTATCCAAAACACTTTTGGAAAGATATACGCCGATGTGGTCTGTACCCTAATGTGCGCAATTTGAGGCGGCACACTCTCAACTGTATGGATAACATTCGCACGAAGTTATCTTAGCTGGAAAGATTCATCTCACAACGAATGCATGCCGTCACGGGCTTATCGTAAGAGTTACGAAGACCTTTTAAAGCATATGTAGAACAGGTTACAAAGCAAAGGAGTACACAGAAAAGAAAGAAGTTGCTTAGCTCGCTAAATAGTCAAGTGCCGCAACTGAACTTTCCGGGTAACCCGGAGCGGTACGTGTTTAACCTTTCTAGTATCGTGCTTGGCCCAACACAACTGAATGTGTTGTCATTAGGTCCTAAGTTTTGCATCCCTTGTAAAAAAAAGTTGATCAGGCTGTATTAGAGGTGCAATTTGAGAGCTTAATAGTGCAGGCGCGCGACCTGTCATCAAATTCGCCAGGGGACGTTGAGAACATGTTATCTAGCTTGGTAAACACCTGTCATGATTACATTAAGGCTAGACCAGCCAGTAGTGGTTTTCTTACAAGCGAACATATGCAGTCACTTAGAGAGTTATGGTTAAACAAAGAGTTAATTAGCTCTAAGCCGGATAAAGGTTCTGTTATAGTTCTAATGAGTAGAACTGATTATGTTAGTAGGATTCAACATATTATTAGTGATGAACGTAAGTTTCAAAAGCTAACATTAGGAAAGGATAATACAGAAGAGTTAGAAAAACAACTGACTGATTTGCTCCGACGAATGATGAAAGATAATGTTATCACAAAGTGCGAATTCGAAAAGTTGAGACCATCAGGCGGACATCTGCCACGGTTGTACGGCCTCCCTAAAGTACACAAGGAGGGCGCTCCAATGCGTCCCATACTGGATATGGTTAGCTCTCCGCAACTTTTGATAACTCAATGGATGGTTGAGAAGCTGGAACCGCTGCGTAAAACGGTCTGCACTTATTGCGTGAAAGACACTTTCGAGTTCATTGAGAAGATAAGGGACGTGAACCATAACAACAAATGGATGTCGTCATTTGATGCGCCGTCGTTGTTCACGAATATTCCGTTGTTGGAAACAGTAGAATGTCTACGAACTAGTACGGCAACTGAATGTGCCTATAAATAGCCCGGAATACCTCCTGAAGGAATTGTTACTCAGATGCACCTTAAACGTGCAGTTCACCTTTAACGGGGAGATGTATCGTCAAATTGATGGAGTTGTCATGGGCTCACCATTGGGACCCTCTCTAGCAGATGTCTTTATGGCAAAATTGAAGCACAACTCATTAAGTACGCATATCAACGAAGTCGAGATGTATATACGTTATATAGACGATACATTTATACTCTGCAAATCGAAAGCGCAGACTGAAACTGTTGGAAGCTTTTAATGATGCGCATCAGCATCTACAATTCACCTTTGAGCACGAATCCAGAAACCGGCTACCGTTCCTGGATGTTGATATCATCAGAAACGCCGATGGATCATGCAGCAGACGGGTGTATCGAAAACCAACTTGGACTGGACAGTACATCAACTTCTATAGCGCGGTACCCATACAGTACAAACGAACCCTAGTCCGCACTCTTGCGTTCCGGGCACATAGAATTTGCACACCGGACACAATCACCAAGGAATTGCAGAGGATCGGCGACGCGCTAAGAGCGAATGGGTATCCAGATAAATTCATCCTCAAACATTTGAAAGAACGCAAGATAAAACCACCGAGGATGAACGTACCCAAAAAGTACTAATTGTGCATATTCCTTTGAAAGGCGACAGTGCAGCTGATGCCCTGTCCAAACGCCTGAAAGGCGCTTTTGAAAGACCTATTTCGCAGCTCGCCTACGCATAGTATTTTACAACAAGCCTTTATTCGCAAAACCTTTGAAAGACGGGCTGCCTACGGTGACTCGATCAATGGTTGTTTATCTTTACTCGTGTTACTGTGGGGCACAATACGTGGGTCGTACCACGAGGCGCCTATCTCATAGGATTCGCGAACACCTCCCAAAGTGGTTTTACAAAGGCGAAGTGAGGTCCAGTAACAGTTCCATCTTGTCTCACCTTCTAGAGTGCAATCACGCAGGGACGGAAAATAATTTTAGAGTCATCTATACTGTTCCTGAACGTTTCACGCGCGGATTCCGGAAACATCTGTCTACTGCGGAAGCTATCTACATCCGCCACCTCAAGCCAGAACTGTGTGTACAAAAACAGTTTGTACGTCCTTTACTTCTACCGTGGCCTACAACTTCAGCTGTGATTTCCCCTGTACATACTTGACACTTTCAATGACCCCATGATTTATTGATTTATACCCGTGAAATTAAACATTCTGTTCAATACGCAGCCCAATCCGGCACATTTAGCACTTTTTCCTCATCATTTAATGTTTGAGTCTGATGAGAATTGCCGAAAAGAATTCTTTACTCTGATTCTGTCTCGATTCTTTCTGATAAATGGGAATTTTTGGATTGCTGAAGGTCAGCATTCCCCGCCATTCAGTCAAGCTTTCGAAGGTCCTCAACAGATGGCATCCAAGAACCTTAGGGGCATCATCTATCTGCACTACTAGCTTATATTGAAGTCTCTTGTAATGCATAGCACTCGATATGGGCGCATGCGAGGGGACCTCATAATGGTTTCTCAAATCCTGAACAACCCAAACAACATTTGTCGCCCTCTGCTGAAACCGAGTCATAACACCAAACTATCATCATTTAAAGTTGACCATACAGCGTAGCCAACTTGGATGCCACCTCAGTTTCCTCACCTTTCTAGTGTGTCCACCGTGGGACGCTGTCTCAGGTTACGTTGTTTCCACCCTCAATCTAACGATTAAAATACAGTTTGATGAGGGAGTGTGTCTTTCGCATTTCTGTTTATGACTTTTGTCAGCCAAGAGACTACATACCGCAAACAAGCGGTGTGTTCCAAAATCCAACCAGGTAGGTTTATACTTATTATCACTTGAGCACCTCGGTGAGTCCACCTGTGCGCACTCAATCATATTGACGCACTCCACGGTAGCTTTTCTGTTTTGATCTCTGTTATCCTACGGGACATATCAAACATTCGGTTTTACACTTGTTATATGCCATTGTTCCACTATTTCAATTAGAAACAAATTCTATGACCACTCGACGGAATGTTTTGAGGCCCTTATCGATACCATCTCATCTCCACATGACAGCCAGATGTTTGTGACCATGAGTTTTCGGTCAGGGGTAATCCCTTTTCTATTGTATATTTATTCACGAAGTTTCTGTTTCAGTTTACGTTTATATCCCTACTTCCGCGTTATTTGAGTCATTTTTTGGGATAACAACGCGTCGTTGTCAGAAACTCACTGCTGTGGACGGTGAGCTGGACCATCTTGACTTGCTGGTATCTCAATGTCTGAAGATTGTAGTTCGAGTTTTATTTCCGTCTACCTGATCGCATCGCATCTTGTGTAAGTGAACACTCCACATGCTTGTCTACTGAAGGACGTGGTATATCGTGCCATGGCTGTGCGGACGTCAGTGACTACCTTGCTCTCATTTCCATAGGTCTTGCTTACTAATCGTTTCGACTCTGAGCAGCCTCTGTGCTGTCATTGCGGTCCATCGTGCTTATTATTGACTTACGTTTCATTCGGTTTTGTTCACTCTAGGCAAATGGCGCCGCTGCTAAAGGGGAGTTCACCATGGATATGGTCTCTGGCGCTGGTGATAAATCTCTTTTCGATGCCAACCATGCGTATTGAAACCTGGTTACTCTTGACTTTACCGATTACGTTCCTCTTCCCCCTGTTGACTTGTAATCGTTATTTTTCCGGGTTAATGTTACTTCCCTATTTCTAGAATTCGATCACTGCATGTCTTCGCCTCCTGATTGAAAAGCGATTTATTTTTTCTACCTTTCCTTTTAATCTCGTTATCTAGTCAGCGTACTTTAAATATATTGCCAATCCCATAATTCCTTTTGTTTTGAAGACCTTAAAATTCACGGATATCATACTTTATTGACTGATGCACTTGAGAGCCGAATTATTGAAAACCAGGCTAGCTTCCGCTCTGGTCATGGTTGTATCGGCCACGTATCTACCCTTCATCAAGTGTTAAAGCAGAGGCACCTTTACAGCTAACCGACTACAGTCATTTTCCTTAACTTGGAAGCCGCCTTCGACTGTTGATCGTGTAAGCTTGTGGCGCTATCTATCCATGAAGGGTGTGAGATGAAAACTCTTCCATTCTGAAGTCCACCGTGGCTGCTGTGTTCCCCATAATATATATTTGCAAAAGTCTACGAATAGACATAATGCCATCAGAAACCGTGGGATTCAAACGAAGGTACAGAAATAGTAAAGTAAAACACAACACAACAACGTCCATGGTTTCCTCAGAGGGCGAGATACTACCCGGTTGCCCAAGCCAAAGTAGGGTGTTGACTTAGGGGACACCACTCCGAGCCTTTGGCTGAATAGCCTGTCCGCAAGGCAGCGGAGCGAATTCAGGGAATCGCGCCCATTGGGAGCCGGTGACTGATTGCTCAGTTCATACGCCTTTCGTTTGTTCTTTTGTCAAACAGGGGCCCAATGCTCCCCAGAAGTACAGCATGATGTTGCTGGAATACAATGCTTCGCCAGGATGAAGCAAGGGGCAGTGACTTTATTTAGTGGCGAGTCACGTCCGCCACGTCACAGTGTTGTTAAACAGACATGTGGCTTTTTATAGGGAGAACGCTTGCCAGGCGAAAACCCACCACGTCCTGGAACACTGCCGCCGAACCATTTGCTGGAACGGGAAAATCCCGAACCACCCAGCTGGCACCACGAGGAGGTTGTTCGGCAAGTGGGGTTCATTGAGGTTATCCTATTCATCCTTCCCGTTCAATTTTGCGATCAAAACAATCGCAAATCACACTGTTATCGGCCTCTTCCGGAGTGGGAGTTCTGCACTAGCCAAATCAAAATAGGTTTTATGCACTACACTATCATTGGGCATGGAGAAATACATGAGATTTAATGGATGAAAACAAGTAAATTGTGTAATGCAAAATGTTTTTGTATTAAACAAACAACCAACTCCGTATCATCCTGATAAGTTTCGTTGAGTCCACAAATAGTCTTGACAAGCACCGTAGGATGGAATTGTAGTGAGAAGCCGTACGAGAAAATAAGATTTCAAATTTTTTAGCGGGAGCTTGCATGATTGGAAAACTCATCTGGGACTGGCTATCGGTTGGCGTTTAGGTTGCACTTTCCGATCATTCAACTGACCTCTCATCGTGGGTGCTCGTACACAGAATCATGGACTCGGAAGACCCGGAGACTATGAGCACTCTCATACCCCCACAAATGTACTTACTTTGGTAACTGTCCAATTCTTCGCATCCTCACACTCTTGTCCTGTGGTTTAACTTCATTCCCTCATTTAACGATAGCAGACTATTTGATTTTGCTTCTTTGGTACCAGACGTCTCCTGCACTATGTATGATGTCGCTATAGCCATGGCATTGTAACCTAGTTACCGCTTTCTCTGGGTGATGCTCAGGTCGTCAACTTCGACACCATGTTTACTTGTGTGTGTACTTTCGGTAAGTGGGGCGTCGATCACTGGCCAATGCCCTTGCAAATACTTCCACACGTCTGTGGTGTGCTCACTTGTGGTCTGGCTATATGCTTGAACAGCGCTTTCATTCCCGTTGTGTAATTGCATTTTGTTGCTGACGGTGATACACCGGGATCCTAAACAATTGAGGTATGCTCGATTTACTTAAATGCATTACTTAGTACCGTAGCTATTGCGATTCAACTGTCCTGTTTTGGGATCATTGGCTACGCGTAATTCATCGTTCGACCGATGAACGTTACAAATTTAGTGCGTGTAGAAGAACCAGATAGCACTTTCGACAGAGCTTCATGCAGTGGATAAAACGGTCGTTTAGAACTTTGAAGGAAAAACTAGTGCAAGCATTTACATGTTAGTTGAAAACGCAATCAAGTGCCTCTCTAGACAGTCCACTGCATGTAGAAATACGAAAGTTTTTCTTAATAGCCCAGGAAAAATTACTGGTGAACAGTAAATTCAGTGATGCAGAATGCATGCAGTCAACTTTAAAAATCAAATTACGAGGTGCAGAAAGCATTCTAATTCTGAGGGCATAATAAGGTAGCCATCTAATATGGTTAAATGTTTCAGCGACATGGGTAGACAAAGATAGGTTTTACGACAAAAAAGACTCCAAAATATTTGACAGTCCATGTCCTCGGTCTGAGTGGACCATCAATGCCATTTGAGGAAATGGCATTCGAAACAACTTGCAGCTTATCAGCCCGAAGGAACAAAAATGCACCAAGGCATTTAGAAATGTTTAGAATGAGAGGCCGGGTCGATTACCACAGCACAAATTCATCCAGATCACTATGAACGGTTGGAGATATGCGTCACTTAACGACATCATCCTCATATTTGCATCCATTAAAATTGGACTGTATAGGAAGGTCTTCGATATAAAGAGAGAACATCGGGGGGAGAATCGCCTCTTGTAAAGCACCACGATCGGAGCGGTGTAGAGTATTTTGTTCCGTTAAGCTGGGTGAAGTGTGTACGGTTGGTAGTCTTTGATCACGCTGCAGACATTTGTGTGAACCCCACTCGTGAGCAGCTGCTTTAGTAGGGTTGATGTGTTGACGCTCCCGAAAGCACCTGAATACTCGAGAGAAACAGCAGGCGCACTGCTTCGCACTTTTCATCCGCTATAGATGATACGGAATTTGCACGGTACGATACATCATGCAGTGTGGAGCGCTTGGGTATCTAAGCAAACTGGTATACATCGTCTGCGTGGGTGCACTTGAAGATCTGAGGTACAAGTAGTTTCTCAACGACTTTCAATATCACCGACCTACATGCAATCGTACGATAGCTTTGAGATTACTTCTTGGACACAGGCGTTAACATTACAGGGCTCTAAATGTCAAACATTGTGCCATTTGTAAAACAGCGGTTGAATAGGGCGGGTGTGGGTACCGCTACCTAATCCGCGCACCCTTTTACAGCGACTGGGGATAACGCAACAAGTCCAGTTACCTTAGTAATCTACAATTTTTTGTTTTTTTCCGTAACAATCCAAATGATCAATGGTGACTGCGAGACCAGTGTTGGGGAAGGAGCGCAGGGAACACACACCCTGTGGGGAAAAACAAAACTCGCCATTGAGTCTGTCCACATCCACGTTATCAAGACGCTTCAGGGAACTTCTGCCACGCAGCAGCTTTGAAAGCCTCCGAAGGTCACGATAATCGCGATTACCTAGCACAGTTTCAATATACAAACTTTTCATTCGCATTACCTCTGATTTTATTGCCATCATTAGCAGCTTAACTTGGGCAGACATTTCGAATTTATACACCCGTTCCTTCTTTCGCCTGCGTTGCTCCAGTAGTGGCAAAAGGAAGATAGTTTCAGCGGGGCAACATAGATCAAAACAGAAGTGGGTATATTCTGTAAGATATTCACACTTCAACGAGGGGTCTTCGTCCGTGAAAACTGACTAGTCAGTTAAAGCTACCATCACTTGGAGTTTTGCAATAATTTCTTTTGTACAGTTTTACTGTTTGATACTTTTGAAGGGCTTTTTCTGTCAAGGCCACCATTTGATCTTGGTGTAAATACTTGGATTTATCTTCAGTACACATTGGTCTGAGTGACCGAGAGGTGCTCTCCTTAAAGTAGAAAACAACTGAATCTTGTTTGTGAAAACAAACTCAAACGGTGCATCAATTCCGGTTTCGAAAGATACCGTATCTTTAGCAATATATCTTTATTAACGTTGTATCATCTTTGTTAAAGCCGCCAGCAACGATACAGACAGAGTACTCAATTCTAGGATGTAACGCCGGTGAGAAATGATGCGCAGAATTTTTAAGCTCAGTCCATCTCTTGTCGGGGGCCATGTAGATGTTTCCGATGCCGACGGAAATAAATACTCAGAAATTTCAGTGTACATTCGACTAAATGACATCTGATTTTTGATTTATTGTATGAAGAGAGCAGGCCAGTCTGAGTACCACATGATTAGTTCACATAAGTTGCTTGTAGGACTAGTAAATACTAGCCCGAGACGGTGCGCGAAATTAAGCGCGGATATCAGAAGGCAATTGGAGTCGGACACAGCGGACTGTATTCGATGGACTACAAGAAGACGCGGACGGATGAAGCGAGACAAGAGTAAACACATGAGCGCGGGAACTTACAAGACAGTCAAGTGTCGAGCCGGATGTAGGTCAACATGGACGTAATGTAAGGGAGATTAAAATATGAAAGACGAGTGTACAGTTGGTCATCAGTGGAATTGTACACAAAAGATAATAGTTATCTTCTTGGGCGCTGCAGGCTTTACAGGGCGGTTGGACCTCACGACACAGTTTCCATCGCGTAGAGTAACCTCATCGTCCACATCAACATATAGTCAACTTTTTGTAGCATTCGATAGCTGCGTTTGCATATTCCTTACGCTGCATAGTGGCACTGACTTCGCTAAAGTTACCAAGGAGAGAGCGCCCATTGCTAGAGATAATTAGCGGAATTTGCGCTTTATTAGTTGGACCGCATCTAAGTCCGACTTGCCGACCAGCACGGTGCTTTCTCATTTTACCAACGCGTTGTTTCAGAATTTCCTTTGTTGGTACTTCTGACTTTGTGACCGCATGCTTCATAAGGTGCGTTTTTCGCAGCGCCTCTGAACAATTTCAAAAAGTCAGCAGAGTAGCATAACATCGATGACCTCAAAATGATCTAGAGAAACAAAACTGCGAGGATAGTAAGACAAAACTGGTGAATCCGCCGTAGATAGCCTACTCCAAGGAGAAAACAACAACGGCCGATTTGAAGGTCCCGCCAGACTGATTTGTACTGCTGCACGCTTCTGCTTGAGCTCTGCAGCCCGTCTAATGCGTTTTCGTGCAAAGTAATGGTCACCTTTCTGGTCGACAAAGCTGTCAGCGTAACGGGTTCGATTGACGATAAGTGAACGCACCCTTCGAATCTCTCTACAACTCTGTCCACCACTCCTTGGTACACGTCGGAATTATCTGCGCTAGCTTCACACGAATGAACAAAACGTTCATGGTTAAAACAAACAAAACCAAGTGTCTGGATGAGATCAACGCTCAGAATGTGAATGAGGTCTGTTGACACTATCAGAAACACTAACTGGTGTTCTACTCCGTTCTTTGGATTGATTGACTTCAGCGTGATGCTACCCTTTCTTTGTAGCTGCTAGCTTTCCCACATTCGGACAATACTGCTTTCTGTCACGTGGCACTCCCATGCAGTGCTTCTCAAGTAGCATGTTGACAGTGGATCCTGTCCAGTTGCAAACGCACAGGTAATTCTCAAATCAAGTGTCGCACAGCTTATTCTCCACGGTTTCCCAAGCTGTTTATTGAAAATTTCTGCATCTGTTCCTTGACGGCCTCTATCACTGCACTGCCCTCGGCGGATCTGCAACAACGAGCATTGATTTTCCCCCGAACATTGGGTGCAAGTCTGACCACAATTTGGGCAATTCTCTTTTCTTCTTAGATGTATGCGGCCACAGAACTGAGAAGTCACTTCCTGTTATTCGGATGCCTGGGGTAGACCGCTGGTTCGGGGTACTGCGCACAAATCCGTGTTTGTCTTCGCTCTCAATTGCACAAACTGATGAGCTGTCCTTGCTTCACCGAGGCAGACGCCCACAAATTAATCCAAATATATCTTACATTGTTTCCTTAGGCGGCGAGTATACTCGTCATTGCTTATATCGAGTAAAATGCGATCAGGTATCAGTAATGCGATTTTCGACCGACTCGCCAAGAGACTGACTGTGATGGATTCCTTTAGCCCGACCTTTGTAAAGCTCACCGAATGTCTTCAGCTTCTCCGAAAGTTCCGCCACCTGATTCGTGTCACTGAGCTCAAGTATTTCAAACACACTCCTGGCTTCATCACCGACAGCGTGAATGAATATGATCAGTTTGTAGGCCATCGGCTAGGGATCTAGCAAGGTCAGTGTCGCAAATCCATCCACTTAGACTTCCCCCAAAAGCTCCGAGTGGAATCCTTTCAATGAAAGTTCTACGTGCCCCACTGCCTTGTGGTTCATAACGCTCAGCCACAGGCTAGAGCTCGAGAACCTCTAACAAAACCCCCTCTCAGAATTGGCATCCAGGGCGTATCATCAGTTTTCTGGACCCCACTGATACTACTACCACTTTTTTTCTTGTTTTTCTCGCTTCTCAACTATCTTCCTCGTCGGTTGAGCAAGAGGCGGATGCAGATCTCGCAGCCGCTTCCATCTATGTATGCAGCTCTCCGATCAAACCTAGCGTTTCATTTCACATTGGTTCTTCTGACGTACACACTCTAGGTCAGATCGACCAGCAGGCAGCACTGACTCTCACTCTTCACTCTCTTGGAATTTATGTGTACTGTCTCCGAAAGACATACTACGTAACAACGTCGTGACGAATCCTCGACTCCTTGGTTTTGAAGATGTTGACGATGACTACCCTCTTCGCGTTTCTGACGATACCGAGTCAATCCTTCAAGGTAGTGATGGTCTTGGTGTCGCCTTCAGCAAACATGATAACAGCAATCTACTCAACTAGATGCCAGCGATCAGTCTCTATTGGAGTTAATAATCACCCTCTGGAGTCAAGGTGCCTTTCCATCGCCTCCGTTTATGCCCCGGCTGAATGCAGTTCAGAGGGTAACAAAGACGATTTCGTTCAACAGCTTTCATATCTTCTTCGCATTGCGTACAGTACTGACATCTTGATTGATGCTGGTGATTTGTATGCCAAGTGGGTCGTCTTTCAGAATCTGAACAGCAACTTGGAGGCCCCTTCGGAGTTGATGCCCGCCGCAGACAATGGTGATCGATTTTTGCAACTGTGCTTCGACCCCAACTCTTATATCAGCAGCGCTGCTTTCCAGCACAAACTTTCACACGGCGTCACCTGACCCACTGAATTCCCCAGTGCCCTTGACCCAAATAGTCCATTTTATCGTCCGCCACTGATGGCGCACATCAGTCTAAGACTGTCGGTCAATTTGCAGCGCATGCTTGGATCCCGACCCTAGTATAGTGCGCGCCCGCCTGACGCTCACTCCGCTTCAAGGAACCGCCTAGCTTGTAAGCTGCTTACGTGTAACTTGAGCTCGCATTTTACAAGTCAACAATATCATTAGAAACTGGGTCACCAGTTGTCAGTGATGAACGAGGTTGGTGAGCCAAATGATCGTCTCAAGTGTGCCGTGAAGAATGTCTTTGCCGCATGCCGTGCACCCAACTTTAGTCGTCATAACTGTGATTGGATCTCTGAGGTGAGCAGTACTCAGATCCGCCAGTTGGTTTTTGGCAGGAAGCTTTCTGGTGCCTCACTCGAGTGTTTGTTGAATTTTAATTGCTTGCCTTGGCTGGTCATTCCCTCCGTAAGCCCGTTGAATGGCATCATCGGCGTTCAGTACACGCCTTAACCGCACCAAGTTAGGTGAGACCGCTAGGTCGCCAGTCCATAACGTGGCACAGGAGCATGAAAAAATTGACGGAGCTATTTGGTCAGGCTGGTGTGTGCCGTTTTCCTGGATGGGTGGTTGGACACCCTTTCAGTAATTGCGTACTTGCGCAGTCAGCGGTGTTCCTGTATTCGGTTTCTTGTACCTAGGTGTTAATTCTCTTTCCATCCTGATTAGTCTGGGTCTGATCAATGAAGTTGGTTTTCCACACTTTTAATTTGTTCGGCAGCACACTTTCCGTCATCTGCAGCAGTGAAGGAAACGAGATTACTTACTGTCCAACAAAGGAAAGCTTTGTTCTGGCCATCGTTTTCTTCTTCTCTTTTGTCACCATGATAAGTAGCCCTCTGGAAACCGAGAACAAAGTGTGGGCGGCGATCCCAAATTATTATTAAGAAGATTCACACTTATTTATAGATTACACACACTCGTGTACTGAAATCCGTTTCACTGGCTGGCCCTGGTTAACTGGCGTGTGTCGTTGGCTACGTTCCGTTAGTTAGTGTTCGTTCTCCGGATGGGCTGATCCACATGTGCCGTGTCTAGAATTACATCAGGCATCGTTGCTGCCACTCCGGAAAGCCTACACAATCGGCTCTGACTGGTCATTCGTCCATTTTGTTGATGCTTCTTCATTTGGGCAGCTGCCACGTCAGAACTGTCCCCTGGCGCGTGCATTCTGCTCACCACTCGGCAGACCAATCAACTCAGCTGTCCGAAAGTACGCTCTTTCCTTTGCGCTGACCCGGTCCTGTCATGCGTGCTCACCTCGACTCCGTGGCACCGGTTTGGCTCCCTGTCCAATGGTACGCAACCATTCCATTCGCCCTTGGTCTCAGTCATCATCACACCCCGATATATTAGTAGTAGTAGCAATCTCACTGTGATTCCATCATCTGCAGCTATCGTCCTTCACCGATCACTGGAAGACAATTGCCAACACCCTATTATTAGCCCACACGGACCCTTTTATTGGCGATGTTCAGTGTTTGCACTTTAAGACAAGCGGCTGCATCCGCACGCACGTTGGACACCCAGTTTAACAACGTCTCTTGTGTGTCTGAGACTAGGATCAATGGCCATCAAGTGGTCGCCGGACGAATTGCACCCGCTTTATCCTCTCACGATTAGTTGCACGCATCTGAGAGCACTGTTGCGAAAAGGTAATCAAGCTTGAATGGACATTGTTCTCAGTTCTAAGGCGGATGCATCACTAGATTCTCCTGAATAATCATTTGTGTGCGGACCGTTTGACGACATCAACTAAGTTTATCCACAAAGTACCACTAAACGCGGTTTGTTTGTGTTTCCTGTTTACGTCCCCACCAACTGCAGTTGTGGTGCTTCCATGCACATCTACCCCGAACAGGTAACTCTGCTTTGCGGCGTTGTAATCATGCGCAGAGCACTGACTATTCCTTTACATCCCCGCTTTTCGTCAGGGCGCACACCAAAGTACTGCTTGGCAACACAAGTGTCCCCAGCGAAGGGCCTACATATATCATATTAACATAAGCTTCAGGTGGTGTGGTCAAATTCTGAACTGCTATTCGTTCTGGACTATGTGAGTCAATTCCGAGTAGACGTTGATGCGCTGTTATTTTTCTATGAACTCTGCCGCGAGACATAACAAACATCTGCCTCGACTGGCAACCGAAAATTATCCCGTTACCCGATCAGGCAGTCTAGCAGGTTACGCGACCACCGAACTTTCACTCTCTCGTCCTATCGACCGTAGTCCCTTCCACACTGAGTGCATGGAACCACTCTTCGAGCCTGGCACGGCCAAAAGGACCGTGCACCCCGTCCCCTCCAGCAACGACCAACTGTCTCCTGGAGCCAGTATGAACGAGATAGTGGGTAATAGACAGGTAGGCACATTGTCAACATGCACATCAAGCGCAGCCACACCGGGGATATCAAGCAACAGTCAACCACTTGAAATGACAAGACGAAATAAAACAAATCCAATAATGCACACAGATATGGTGGCATAACTCTTCGCATAATTAGCATATGAAGTAAGTTGGTTGGCAACGAATCCGCGATAAGGAAAAATGTTCACAAGTTACTTAAAAATGCTACAAACGCAACGAAGTTATCAAAGATGAGCGCAATTAGCGTTAGCAACGAGGTCAGTTAATAGAACAATATTCAGGTAGGCAGAACAAACCAAATAAAGTGGAATGAAATTTAGCCAGTTTAAAAAGACCTAGTTTAGGTGCAAGTTGCTTTAAGCCGACTGCAGTGAAGAAGCATCAAGAATACAACATCAGCCTCAGCATGGAACATATATATATATATATATATATATATATATATATATATATATATGTATACATATATATATATATATATATATATATATATATATACTCGCGTCTGTACACAGACAAATGTGACATACGAACCATGGCGGTAGGGAAAGGAGAATATAGGATTAAATGAGGAGAGAGAATAAAACGTTGGAGAGATTTCCCCGTTCCACACACACCGTTTTGGGATTCGATGTTTTTTGTTGTCATGTTTTGTTTAAAATTAAAAGTGATGATGATCAGATGGTAGAACAGTATTGACGCCTCTGACTGCTACTGCGGGCCATGTCCTCCAAGACTTCCAACCATTGCGAATCCGCTTCACGTGGTCCCCAGCCTAGGAGACGCACGGATCCAACTGACGCTAGACACGAAGCTAGAATCTTCATGCTCCTTATCCAGATCATCGGTTGTCCACTGCGGCTTTTTTTCCATTCGCCTCCAGAAAGTGTAAATAACGCGCGACGTATATTGCGGTGGGACGGCCTGCGCAGTACGTGACCGAGCCAACGCAAGCCGTGCTGGATGAGTATGCTCTGGAGACAAGGACTGTCCGTTCCCATGATTCTGCTTCTGACTTCCGCGTTGCTCACCTGGTGCTGCCACCACACGCGAACGATCGAACGCAAGCAGTGATTGTCGGAACTAGCCTGTCGTCGCAAATCTTCCGATAGCACAGGCCAGGTCTCGCAGCTTGAGACTGACAACGCCACAAGTGTCTCAAGTTAGTAAATGCAAGGCGAGCTTTGGCAATTTGCGAAACGTCCTCGCCAATACCGCCACCAATCGGGATGCAACTCCCGAGGTAAGTAAAGCTGTTAACGAGCTCTAGGCTGACACCCGAAATGGTGAGCGTATTCACAGTCGCCTGCCATTCTTGGAGCAAAGCTTTACACTTGCATGGTGCAAAATAAAACCATACTTAGCTGCATCTATCGCTAAGCGGTTCAGAATGTTATGAACAGCCTGCGAGTCGTCCCCCAGCAAAGCGATGTCATCAGCATAGTCCGGATCCACGACTCTGGTCCGGAGTAGAAGCTCAACGCTGCTTCTCTGGGCTCCTTCCAGTGCGCGATGTAGGACCCTACCACGGTAAAATTGAACAGGAACGGCGAGATAGGACAACCCTGGCGCACTTAATTGATAATGAAATGAATGAAATGTGTCAGCTTATACGCCGTAACGGCGCTTCGCTGCCGCATGACCACCACCAGTCGCGCGCGGGCTGAGTATACCGCGAGGACGCCCACCCCTCGTGGATTCGAACCGGTGACCTTATGGTTGGAAAGCAAACGTGCCGACCACTCGGCCACCGGCCGATAATAGGAAACGAAAAAGAAAGCCTGCAATAAACTCTAACTTTGCCAGTGGTGTGACTATACAGCTCTCTCAAGAGTATGACTTGCATGTTCGGAACGCCGTTCCGTAGCAGACATTTCCACAGTGAGGACCTACCTAATGAGTCCAAAACGGATCGGGTATCCAAAAACACCACCATTGTTGGTCGGTGGACATGACGATGTTCAAGAATTTGACGCAACGTGAAAATTTGGTCAATGTAACCACGGCCAGAACGAAAGCTAGCCTGTTTCTCACGACACAAACTCTCGCGGGTAACTGAGAGCCTACGCAGCAGAATGGACACAAAAGCTTGGAGGCGACAGAGATAAATGAGATGCTTACTGGTCAGTGGTATGTTGTGGATAAAAAAACCAAAGCTTGACATGTCCCGCCCGATGCTCTGTAAGGGTGAGCCAAATGAAGGCGAAATGGCAATAGGAAATATTGAGCAACCGCAAATTGCGAATTTGCCGGTCACATCGTTCGTGTCCGTTTTATCTACTATCCATGATTATCGTCTGTAGTTTCCGGGCAAAAATGGAGGTGGGCTGGTTTGTTTTTCTGCTATTTGTCGTTTGGATTACTTGATATGGTGTAGTACGGCCAGTGCACTGTTCACATGTGCTTTGAACAAGGCCTAACTGTGGGGGCTAAAATCACAACTTCTGAGAAGGTATTCCAAGTGTGGTAAACACACAACGAGAAGTTTCTTCGACAATCCAACTAACTGTATTGTTCTGCCAATCTGAGATGATGACCTCTCAGTTGGTTGTTGTGACTCAGCTTCAATAGGTGATGGCAGGGGTGATTAGTATTGTTTAATATTTGGTAAGCCGTGTTTAGGTCACCACGCAAACAGCGATAACGTCCTCTGAAAATGCCAAGCACTCTGAGGCTCTGTTCGTATGATATGTGGCGCAGCCCCTTGATATTTTTGGTCGCCCGACATTGTGGAAACGAACGCCGTGCGATCTATTGAGGAACTGGTAAATTAGAAAACCCAGTCAGTCAGGTTTACCTCACACCTAAAATATTCTGATGCGCCTAAGCGTCGGACGACCGTAGATCGTGAAGTATGCCGAAGGGTATATGCACCTAGATTTCGATCGCGAATCGAGCATGCAGCGATGCTCACAATGACAACAATCCAGTGGCAACCAAGGGAGAACCACATAAGACGAGCCCGAAACTCATCGTTACATATGTTGTTACTTAACAAAACAAAGTTTTAAAGCAACTGAAGCGAAATGGGTAGGCGTGAAAATAAAAAGGCAAATTATTTACAATCGCTACAGTACTCACCCCTAGAGGGTGCACTGAAGAAACGCTCGGCAAGGTACCTACGGATGGTACTGAGCAAGCTTATGTGGAAGGGAAACAACACGAGCAGAACATGTATGTGTAGCTGCTCGTATTCGGAGGGTACAGAAGACTCGGTGTGCTGGCGTCACTGTGTTGTTGGCTAGGGGGTAATGAGTCAGGGACAGGAGTATTCTGAGGGGAGGAAACGGGATCGGTACTATCGACTGTATGTTCAACGCAAACTGGTTTGAGTCGGTCGATACTCACGGTTTCTTGTGATCCATTCTTATTCAACACTAGGGTTTCCGTGATAAGACCTGGTACGGACCTTCATAGGGCGGAGTTAAGGATTTTCGGACGGTGTGGACGCGGATGTAAACATGCGGACACTTGTGCAAATCGGGTGGATTTGCTGTTTACGTATGTTAGTCGCGTAGACGTTGGTCGACTGGATCGAAAATGGTGTTTGAGGGGTTCAGCGTACGACTAGGTGTCTAGTTCTGTGGTGGTGCGAGAGTCCAGTACCATCTCGCCAGGTAGTGTGACGGTCCCTTCGAACACGAGTTCTGCAGGGCAGCGCCCAATGTCCTCTTTGATTGTATTGCGAATGCCATGGAGGATAGCAGAGAGACGCTCAGACCAGCGTGAATCTGATGAACTAGCCATAATAGCAACTTTTAATTGTCGATGAAAGCGCTCGACGTGGTCATTAGCAGTGGGGTGGTACGTGGTTGTTCTTATGTGTACCGCCTAGTAAGCGACTCAAACCATGGAACAGTGTGGAACTGAACTGAGTCCCTCTGTCGGTAGTGATTGTGGTTGGAACACTAGACAGAGAAACCCAAGATTCGACAAAAGCACGGGAAACAGATTCGGTAGATGTATCACGTAAAGGAACAGCCTGTGGCCAACGGGTCAAGCGGACAACACATGTTAGAATATGAGTAAAACCGTTGGAAGGAGGTAAAGGGCTAACAATAGGTACGTGAAGGTGTCTAAAATGTGCGGCAGGGAGTGAAAATGTACCTGGGTATTGACTGAACTTTACTGGTTCGCCAATCAAGACGATGTTTATCCCAATGTCTGATATCTGAACGCATATTGTGCCAGAGGAATCGGCCGTTAATGAGCTTTACGGTGGAGCGAATACTCGGGTGTAACAGAGTGAAAAAACTCAAAAGTGGCTCGACGAAATGATCGTGGGACAAAAGGTCTAGGCTTAACTGTTGAAAGGCCACAGTAAAGTCTTATGTCAGAGTTAAGTACGGGCAACTGTGTGGCTTTCAATGAGGGGTTTGATCGAAGTTGCACAAGTTCAGAATCATTGTTCTGAGTGGCCGCTATTCTCTCCAGGTCGGTGGGTGTCGAAGACAGTTGATTCATATGAGCGGGGGATAATGCATCGGCGACAGCGTTGTTAGGACCGCCGATATAATGGATGTCAACACATAACTGCGAATGATAGTCCAGATGGCGCGTTTCTCGGGGCGAGTAACGGTTCGAGGCAGAACGGAAAGCGTACACCAGTGGCTTGTGATCTGTCAAGAGTATGAAACGACGTCCTTCTAAGAGGTGACGGAAATGTTTCGCAGCCAAGTACATGGCGAGCAGTTCACGACCAAAGTTGCTGTACCTGACCTGAGCAGGTTGCAGCTTCCGTGAGAAAAAGGACAGTGGTTGAAATTCGTTATCGACTAACTGTTGCAAAACTGCACGGACAGCGGAACATGAAGCATCTGTCTTAAGGACAAGTGTAACGTCCTCGGTTGTGTTCAAGTGATGGAGAGATGTGACCTCGCTAAACTTCTGCTTGACGACAGTGAAGGCAGCTTTAACTTCTGGGGTTATCGTGAAAGTCTTTGAATTTCAGTAAGTCGATAAGCGGATGAAGTAAGTCAGCACAGTTGGGGATGAATCTGCCGTGGTAGTTTCTAATACCGAGAAACCGGCGTAGGCTTCGGACAGATTGAGGCATCGGATAGTCGATGATCGCTTGAGATTTATCCGGAAAGATTTAATACCTTCGCCATCAATCCTGTGACCGAGGAATTCGACGGTGGGCTGACTAAATATGCATTTATCTGGGTTGATGGTTATACCAATGAACGATGATTTATAACGGGTAAAAAAACATATGCTTGACAGGTCCCGTAGGGTGGTGGGAGCAATAGATAAAATGGAAGGATAATCGAACAATTAAATCGTTTTTTAAGCCTCTACAGATTTCAACACACCAATTCATAATGATAGTTTGAAGTATGGACTGGATGTCTGCACCCAAAGTAGAGCTGTTATTACAGCAAATGTGGGAAAAAGAAATCAAAGGAACGGATAACGCTCACTCGTGTGTTGCTTCCGTTGAGAGATGTGGTAGGTTACTCCAGTTTGTATACATCCATGTCGCTCATTGGGACACTTCTGTATGTAACATCACCGCCACTTTGCGGGGAGGGTCAGTAACCTCATGGTTTGGGTCTCGTTATTTCGTCCTCCAAATTAGGACGTGCTATGCCGAATAATGCAAGTTGGAATGTGTGTCATATAGGCGTTTTTTAAATAGTGCCAATGTGGGGGCAAGGACGACGTGAGTAGGGAGCGCATTCCAAGCATGGGACACACGGAGTGAGAAAGAGTTTCGTCGACAATCAAGTCGTCTGTAGTGTGTAGCCAGTTTGAGCTGATGACCTCTCAGGTTGATATTTTGGCTCAGCTGCAAGAGACTGCGACATGCGTGATTTGGATTCATCAGTATTAAGTAGACCATGATGATGTCTCCTCGGTGACGACGATATTCACCACTGTACAATCCCAGAGACTGCATTCTGCGTTGGTAGGGGATGTGAAACAGGCCTCTGACGAGCTTCGTTGCTCTACGCTGTGGAGCTTCAAGTGCAATGATGTCGCGCTTGTGCCAGGGACGCCAGGCCTGGATCGCATACTCCACGTGGGGTCTCACGTAAGCGCTCAGCATTTGCGGAAATACAGATAGCTCGTTATGTTCAAAACGTTTGAAAACCATTCGGTGTGATAAGTGCTCGTCAGGGGTAACGCTTTCGATCAAAACATGTCACTGTGAACCTAGACGAAATCAAGGCCACAGAGGACCTGATCCATAAAGTGTTGGAAAGACTGCCACGTTTCGGAGGCCGAAAGGCATCCGAAGAAATTCGTAAAGGCCAAATGGAATACTCACAGCGGTTTTTGCGATGTCTTCCTCCGCCATCAGGATTTGATGGTGAGCTCTGACTAGGTCGAGCTTGGTAAATATTGACTTTCCGGCTAGTCTAATAGCGAAATGGGGAATATGGTGGATAGGAAACCTACCGGAACAGTGAGGTTGTTTCGAGTCCGGTAGTCACCGCATGGTCGCCAATCGCCTGACGTTTTAGACATCAGATAGTGATGCCCAGCAGCTGTTTGAAGGACGGACGATACCGAGATTAAGCATGTGTTGGAATTCCTTTTTAGCTGCCTGAGGTTTGTCAGGGCGCAAGTGTCGAGGTTTAACAGTTACTGGTCGACTGAATCTAACAATGTGATGGCGTACATCGTGTTTAGAGTCGGAAGTATCATTACTTGCTCAAATGAGCAACGGAAATTGTCGGAGCAATGAACAGTACTTTGAGTTGTCTGGTATGAGAATACGAAGCCCGAGAGAATTGACTGAGGCAAGTTTGCAGGGTATGTTTAAAGACGTATAATCGCCTCGTAATTTCCACCAACGTAGGTCGACCACAAGACCGAACTTGCTGAGGGAGTCGATTTCGTTGATGGGCTTTTGCACATCGGCGATGGTAAAAATGGAAGGGGAGTTACGCCGTAGTCCCAGACCTAAAGTAAGTAATTGCTGGCAGTAGTCGAGATTTCCGTCTGGTTGGCTGTCGTTAGCATTGGACCAGCTGGTTGTAGGGGGCGTTTTTCCAGAGAACAGGAGAGGACGCTGAGTTCTGCATCAGTATCAACGAAAAAGTGAAGTCTGGTTGTGGAGTCAACTATGTACAACAGGCGACTAATAACCTGGCCAGCCATAGCCGCCGCCATTACTGGCTGGCTATGTGGTTTACCGACGTAGGAGTTAACAAGGCTTTCGAATGTTTACACTCTGGGCGGCAGTTACGCGCTGGGTCTCCGAAGCGGTGGTAATAATAACAACAGCGGTGTGACTGTGGTGTACGAGAGTTGCTAGGACGTCTGGATCGAGAAATGTATCGTCGCGTAGGAATGCGGTCACATCTGAGGTGGGACAAGGTGAGCTCTAATTTAAAAGTCTCTCGTTGATTGTATCAAGTACCGTGGTTCAGGAGGGGGTGCCTGAGCTAGTCTCAGTAACATAGGATATCGACGTTTTAATGAAGCGTTCGTGAACTTTATCGGCAGCTTCTGCCAGTTTGTCTAGCGGAAGATCGTCGGCCGGGACAGCTGAAATAACCGTCGTATTCGTGGGAAGACAATTGCTTTACAATTGGCGGAGAACGGAACCATCTAATATGGAAAAGCCGACGAACGAACGCATGTGTCGGAGTAGCTGAGACGGCGTTCTATCTCCAAGCTCAACGGCAGAGAGTAAATGCTGAAGGC
This sequence comes from Dicrocoelium dendriticum, assembly GCA_944474145.2. Lineage (NCBI taxonomy): Eukaryota > Metazoa > Platyhelminthes > Trematoda > Plagiorchiida > Dicrocoeliidae > Dicrocoelium > Dicrocoelium dendriticum. Next base: position 163,520,526 of record OX104064.1, on the reverse strand, counting down.
GTGTCTCGTCTGAGGCTGTAGTGCGCTTTAATATGGCTGCCTTAAGTTTATCGTAGGGAGACTCTAGGGGCATAGGATCAAGAATATCGACGACCTCGGAGGCGATATTGGACGGTAATTGAGCAGTAACATATGAAAACATAGTAGACTGGAATGTACTCTTGCGAAGAACAGCTTCTACTTGAACCAACTAAACGCGTGGGTTAGAAACGTCAAATGAAGGTAAAACGCGTCCGAGGGAATGTTCCGACGCATTAATGGGGGGCGCGTGATCAGACATTGTGACGAAAAAATATTATACACAAAAATAAATAAAAATGCGGGGTCACCCGTATATTTTAGGAACCAGTAAAGGTGAATACCCAGTCATATATATCCAGTCATATAAAATATCCTGATGCGCCTAAGCGTTGGACGACCGTAGATCGCGAAGTATGCCTAAGTGTATATTCACCTAGATTCCGATCGCGAGTCGAGCAGGCAGCGATGCGCACAATGACAACAATCCAGTGGCAACAAAGGGAGAACCACGGCAGATGAGCTCTAAACAAATCGTTATATATGTAGTTACCTAACAAAACAAAGTTGTATACCAACTGAAGCGAAATAGGTAGGCATGAAAATAAAGAAGCAAATTATTTGGGATCGCCTTGGGGCTGGTGCCCGTGGAGTGTGTATGACGGTTAGTTTATTTTGTGACGAGTCAAATCCGCCGGTTGATTGTCGCTTTTTTGTTGCACTCCTTTGTGTGAATTAATTGCGACACGCGAATAACCCGTCGTTAAGCTCTGTCACTTGTTCGTTGTTTGCTACAACCTGTTGATCATCTGTCCCCACTTTTATTTAACAGACGACTGGTGACAAGCAAGTGTCATCGGCATTTCTGATCACCATTATCTTTAGACTGTTTGCGATATTCATACATTCCTACTCACTAATCCTCCTTATAGCCGGGTAAGGTTCTATGAGTTCGCATAAATGCAGCATCTATTCCGAGTCTTACTACTATCTGATGAGAAGTCGTCTTCATTGATCAGACGAAAATAGTGCTTGGTCAGTGTGCAATGGATTCGTGTTTTCCCGAAGAACTCGTACTGAAACGTGTACTCGCAACACTTCATTTCATCATCGTATCCTTCCAGTCATGCACTCTTTCGATCGGCCCAAAGCCACCATAAACTTTCGATCGACACAAGTTGCATACATAGCTCCGCTTTTTTCCACACTCGCGAGACAACTGCAGTGCGGTTTCAATTATGATTATTTGTCTACCTGTATTTCCTCTCTGAGCTTGCTGCACTGTATGTGAAGTGAGGGGCATTACATTGCATTCACATCCACACTTCAGCTCTTTGCTATAAGCATCATGAGCTCGCGTGAGCACTTACACGGTCGATGGTCAATGGTACATTGCGGTCAAAAGAAGCCGAAGCTCAACATGTCCTACAGGATTGTAAGTGAGGATTTTCAAACGAAAAGCAATAACGACTATAACAGCCGGCCTTGCTTCTGGACGAGGATCACTTTTGAGAAAGAATGTAGTCGACTTTCCATGAAGAGAATTAAAGAGAAGTGTCTGATTGAACACGTGTAACAATACTTGTCTGTTGTCAACTTATGCACTCGGTAAACATTATCTACAATTCAGGGACTCTGGTAAAATTGTCACCTCCCGGTCCAAGACCGTCCAGTGCGTTCTCTGTAGGCGATTAGTGCACATAGTGTGCTGTAACACTGATCACCATTTTTACCAATCTCCTCAGCATACTGCTTCCAAAGACGTCTGCTTTCACTGGCACCCGTGTTTAGCAGTGGTTACCTACAAACTACATATAATGAACCTACATCCCTTCAGTACACACATGTCCCCCGCAAAAGCCATGGTTGACGGCGAGACACCTGTGTCATCAATTAACGTGCTTGGATTTGGTTATTCTACACCCAAAGGAAAAAGCAGCCGTGCGTCCTCCACTACGTTGGCAGAAACGCCGCTGTCCAGTGAGAATAATAATGGGCTAAAGGATATGCCCAAGACTGGTGCCACCGTAGCGAGTGCCAGCACATTAAGGACGGTTAGAATTACACCAGTGCAAGAGGAAACGTATCTCAAGGCCCATACCGACGATCCAACCAGATGAAACAGTATCTGCTCTCCTTCTATTACCTAATACGTCAGGCTCAACGACCACAAATCTGAATTTGTAGTCGAAAGCATTCCGATTCTTCCCAAGAGCACTTGCTATCTGGGGAACACAGTACCCAGAGAAAAAAGGATGCCCCCGTCGTGTATCAGAGAACTAAAACAGCAACAGCTGTTTGCAAAGATAAAGCGAAGAAAGCCATTGAATATAAGGTCCAGAAAGACACTGCACGATCACAGCTTAGACTGATCTTAGACAAGTGAAATCATTCAGAGAATATGAGTAAGAGAAATCCGAAACTCACAAAGCCAACGAGTCCTGCAGAAGTTAGCTTTCCTCCTTGAGAGATCTGTCTTATCTTTGTCAATGCCTCGGAATCTGATAAGGAAACACCATCAAAGAGAATACTGGACGACCAAACATTCTGAAAACTCATCGTCTCTCTATTGTTCGACAATTGAAAGCAAGAAGACTGTTACTTTTCTTCCCCCTAGAATCTTCTGTCAAAACGAGGCTGAATGCTACCGTATCCCAAGGCGTTCTTCATGTCTTAAGGGAGAACTGTTCTACATTTTGATGACTCTTTGACCTGAGGACCGGGTTAAAATGAATTTGATGGCCGATGAGCTGAGAACCCGAAGATCAAACGGCGAAGCCGATCTTCGTACTGCGAATTTTGGAGTTGTACAAAGAATTCCAACTGCAGGCGGAAGGCCGATCCTAGTCCTACTCAGAGCGTAAGATCACGGCTGGTACGTGGACTCCGCGTACTGTTTGCCAAGGTGCGCAACATAAGAAACACGGGATGAGATGTTTTCCCTTACCTCGGAGCTACACCAAGATCGGATAGCCTTGACTGAGACTTGGCTATCGCCGAATACTACAGATGGCAAGGTTCTTATCTCCGGAGCTGATGGCCATGGAACGATAGCTGATGATGGTGTTAATCTCTACTAGAGTACAGATTTTAAAGCGCATGAACAGCGATGGCTGCACGGAAATACTCTGGTGTCGAATTCACGACAGATGCAAACCCCCTACAGTCGGCGGGGTGTAAAGAGCCCCTCCAGTAAAGCTAATGGTGTGCTGGACTCACTCAAGACTTATGGGGGTGGCGGACACTGAGTAATCCTGGGTAACTTCAGTACACCGGATGTTGACTGGGATGTGTTTCATTGTGGGCTTCTATCCACACCATTTTATGCTGATCTTCTCGGAGCAGTCGCGGGTGCCAACTTGTCACAACATGTCTCCACGCCTACAAAGATAGTTCCGGGCCAGCCACGGCATATCATCGAACTGGTGCTCACACCGGTATGTTCTGACATCGCGGGACTGATCACTCTGCCGCTAGTTGGTCATAGCGATCACTGTACCCTCACCTTCACGTGGATGTGACGTCTTGTCACTTCTGACTAGGGAATCTATTGCTGCAAGTTTTGGCGCACCGATCCATCCCACCTAAGAGAGGCGGCTCGCCAGCTTGACTGAAACGTTCCGCAAGTTCTGGAACTCGACTGTGTTTTGACTCTTTTGCGCTCCAAAATGAACTTGCTTATTGAATAGGTTGTCATAAACGCCAAATGTCAGCGTTTTATGAGAGGTCTTCCATGGCTCGATCGACAACTACGGCTTCAAATGAACCAACGGCAAAAAACAGTCGGATAGATTCAAGACCTCTCAACTGGTCTCGGATTGTACCAACTCCAAAAAGATTAGAAACTTCTGTTCTCTGGGGAAACACGAAAAGACGCATCATTATGCAGAGTTTCTGGCTGAACAACTCCGGATCAGGCCCAAAATGCTCTATGCGTACATTAATAGAAGGACCAAAGCTCTCTGTGACATACCTGCAAGTTTATCTCATACTACTAAATATATACTGTACGAAAGCGATGCAAAAGCGGATCTTCTAGCCAAAAGTTACTCCTCCGTATACTCGCTCGAAGCTAAGGCCACCGACAACTATGACTATAAACATCCGCAGGACCCGCAAAAGGTCGCAATAAATGCAACAACTACTATAAAACTCTTATTATAACTACCTAAAAACTCATCTAGACCTGAAGGCCTCCATTTCCTGCTCTTCATGATAGTGGCTGCACACGTGACTGCACTCATCCGTTAAGCCCTTCATTTGTCTCTGAAAATAGTCGTCTAAATGTCGATTGGAAAACCGGTAGCCTGATGCCTAAGCACAAATGTGGGAAAATTCATGGTCATGCGCATCAGTGGTAAATTCATCATTTTGAGTAAAACACAGTTTTGCAAAGAGAGCTCTTTTCGATAGTTCACATCAGGCAATTACAACTACAGTACTGATAAATACAATAGTAAGCTGGTGAAGGCAACAAGGAGAACTGATGAGACGATTTGAACAGATCTAGCATGTTCGTTTGATGCTCGAATCGATTTAATCAGGTGACATCGTGATAGGGCTAACCGACAGCAAAATAACTTGTGTAAACAGAAAAGGCACAATTACTAACCATGTAAAATTAGTTAATTACGTAAATAAATAGCACCCGGTTATGCGTGATACTCCGGGGAAACTTATCATCAGGGCCATGGCAAAGTCAAGGGTTGCACAAGCACCCTATGCTTGCATAGCTCTGGTTGTGCTAGCCGGATCGCGATGGCCTCAGCTGTCTGCAGGAGAAGTTTCCTTAGCCCTTTCGGGTATCGGCTCGGTACGGCATAATAGACTTTGAAAGCATCTTTTGTCAAAATCTGATGCCCACTTAGAATCAGATGTTCCATGATCGAGCTGTTGATAAGACAGCACACTTACTCAGATGACTTTTTTGAAAGTCCAATCAATTCCTAATCGATACCAATTTTGAACAGCTGACACCAAGGCGTAACAACAACTCGCAGCCTTCTTTCTCAAGTCTCCTCCTTTACTTTCACTATTAATTTGTGGTGGCATTGGAATACATCAATAGGAAAGCATCCTGCAACTTCTTCAAGGGAACCAAAGGCGACGGGGCATTAGTTTAACAATCAGAAACTAAGAAGAGCTCCTACAAAATTCTGTACCCGACGTAAGCTCGGTGTTTCGGACACAGCATTTATCATTTGTTGAACCGTATACACTTTCGTCGTGTTTTATTACTTCCAGTTATGCGGATATGACCTACCAGCAACCCATAGCTGCTAGTTGTTTACCAGCAATTTGGATACAATATCCCCGGCTTTGCTTTCTTCAGGTCGAGTCATTTTTCGAAATTCTACTCATCATCATGAAATTTCCTCATTCCCACCAGAAGTGTTACTCTTGGCACATGGCATGCTGAAGACAAGCCCTACGTGTCCGCAGCTAAGGGACTTGTTAGTCCGCGAGCTTAGCCTTAGTGAGCGTAATAGAGTGCAAGGTCTATTTACTGAAGAACAATTAGACGATTGCCCCTACGCAACTATTGCGAGCTATGCAAGCTTTGCTAGGTGACAGCCATCCCAATAATTCCATCTTTAATTAGTTATATTTGCAGTGGCCCCCCACACATGTACAACATATATTGGCTAACGCTGATGAGAATACCAAATTGAATGACCTAGCAGTTATGACTTATAGAATGATAGAGATACAAGCGCCAACGATCAAAACTTTATCGCCTCGTGCATCTGATGACCCACACGTAGAGCTCAGCACTATATGCAAGGACCACGGCCCCACCATTGCCATCGCCAGTCGCAGAGACAATCCACGATCTAATCAATAGCGTACTCGACATGTTAGTCGCTCACGTGGCATTTGTGGGTATCACCGAAGGTTTGGTAACAGGACTCAGAAACGCATAAAGCCGTGTCGGTTTTCCAACACGGGAAACGAACATGCCAGCCTGTTATGGTGACGACGAATGTAGGAATTTGCAACACAGGTCGTCTCTTCTACTTGCGCGACGTCAGATCTGGCACGCGATACCACGTAGACATTGATGCAAAAGTCACTGTACCTCCCCCATGTCCGGAGGAACTAAGGTACTGTTCGGTATAAGGCTGCTGGCAGTATTCAATAGTTCAATATAGTTCAATAGTGTATGGTGGAATAAAAAGCAATAACTTTACAAGACCCACAGGATGGCAAATGGAAGAAAACAAAAGTTTCAGGTGTGACACAAAAACATCAGTAAGTTAGACACTGCAGTTTGTCATACCGTTATATAATGTGTATCATGTAAGTGCAAGTCCAGTAGTCTTTCGAATGTCTCGATGTTTGGTGCGTTCACCACATGCGATTCTAATGAATCTGTACCTGTTAGAGAAATTTAACGGCATAACGAAGCCCGGATACCAACTTGGTGATTTTAACCACGAGATCGTTCACAGGAGAACGACAACAGTCCGGTTTGCCATCGACCACGGCGATTAGCGCTCGATAAACGTTCCGTAGCGAAGACCGAATTCGACCCTATGTTACAGATTGGCAAATACATCCATCCAGCATTACATGGGCATCTTCCCTACATATGGTCCCAAAGAACAAACATTGAAATTGGAGACCGTGGGGAGAGGTTATCGTTGACGGAAAGCCATCACCGTCCCAGGCAGGTATCCCACTCCGCATATCTACGATTTCCTCTTCGCGCTGTACGGTAAAATTGGGTTCAGCAAGACTGATTTAGTGCTGGCAAATCACCAGATTTCCGTCCATCCTCAAGATGTTCCTAAGATTGCGGTCACCACTCCCTTTGGTTTATTTGAGTTCTCGCGCATGTCATTTGCTCTTCTCAATGCAGCTCAATCTTTCATGGTTCAGGTCATTCTCGGAGTAGATTTCGTTTTCATTTAACTTGACGACGTCTTGGTGGCAAGTCGTGACCATGAAAAAGACTTGCGTCATCTACGACAAGGTTTGAACGATTTGCACATTATGCGGTAGTTATTCAGGCCACCAAGACTCAATTTGCAGCCGATACGGTAGACTTTCATGGTCACCGTGTTTCCTCCACCTACCAACTACCTAAAAGAGTGACAGTCATCACAAAATACCCCACTCCTGATTCCCTCAAAAGTTACGCCGGTTTGTAGGCATGGTTAACTTCTACAGATGATTCATTCGGCACTGTTGCGAAATGGTCCAGCCACTTACCGAACAACGCAAATTAGATCCTAAATCATTCAGTTGTACGGAATCATCTAAGCGGGCATTCAATGATCTATAACATCAGCAAGCAAGCTCCACTCTTCTCATGCATCTAGACTCTAAGGCCCCTTTACAGTTAAAGGTGGACGCCTCGGATGCAGCCGTTGGTGGTAGGCTGCAGCAAAGACAGAGGTGAATTGTATCCGATTGTTTTTTTTCTCTAAGGAATTACAGCCAACCGAAGGATGCCAGAACACGTTCAATAGAGACCTCCTAGCTATTTACTTCAATGTGCGTCATTTCCGACATTGCTTAGAGGGACGTTCATTCATGATATTCAGCGAACATAAGCCGTTAACTTATGCCCTGCATTCCGCTTCCGATCGTCTTTCCTCACGAGAAACTAGCCTATCGGAGCACATATCCCAAATTACCTCTGAGTTACTGCATTTGTCCAGGGCGAATAATGCCGTAGTAGATGCCTTGTCACGGGCAGAAATCAACGTCTTATTTGAGCATTTCTTCATTGATCTCCAGCGATTGGCCATGACGCAACATCAGAATAATCAGTTCCTTCAACAACTTCAATGAACCAATTTACAGGTGAAACCCATTCCGCTGCCTGATAATTCGGATGTTCTGATGTGTGACGTCTCCACAGGAAAACCCCGTTCTGTAGTTCCACCAACTTATCGGTGAGTCATATTTGATTCACTACATGATCTATCATATCCAGGCATCCGCGCAACTCGTAAACTCATTTTCGACCGTTTTGTGTGATCAGTATTGAACAAAGAGGTGCAGACTATTGTGAGAAATTGTCTCCCCTGTCAGTAATCAAAAGTGCAGCGCCATACATAGACACCACTTGGCATTTTCACCGTTCCTGATGTTTGTTTCAGTAACGTTCACATCGACACCGTCGGTTCGCTACCGCCGTCCAGTGGATATAAATGCTTATTGACTCGTATCGATCGTTGGCCTGTGGCAGTACCCATCACAGACATCACTGCAGAGACGGTAAAACACAACTTTGTGGCTCAGTGGATCGCGTATTACGGTGTACCATCCACCATAACAACTGATCGCGGAGCGCAATTCGAATCGACGTTGTTTCATGAATTAACTAATACTCTCGGAGCTAAGTGAATAAGAACAACTGCGTACCACCCAACAAGGAACAGGTTAGGCGAACGTTTCCATAGCCACCTCAAAACTTCTTTGATGGCAAGTTCTGACACATCGCTTTTCACCGAAACTGTACCGCTGGTGTTATCAGGTCCTCGAATGACACCTAAAGCTGATTTAGGTTGCTCCGCCGCTGAGCTGGCATACGGTATTACGTTAAAGCTGCCGGCTCACCTCGTTCAAGCAATTGACGCGAACGTTCTAGATCCCTCAAGCGTTGTCCATCGCTTACGTTCATACATGACTGAACTGCATTTTAATGCCACACGCGCACAAACTAACAGAGGTAACGTACCAAAAGATTTGACAACTTATTCACACGCGTGGTTACGAAATGATGCAGTGCGCAATTAGATACACCCACCGAACGAAGGACCATATCAGGAAATCTAGAGCCGAAAATACTATAAGATCAACAGGAATGGTGAAGTCGAGGTGGATTCTGTAGACCGTCTTCCGCCAGTGTATACCGAAAATCCTTGCGAAAAGCAATCATCAAGTTCTCAAAATACAACAAATACGCAGTAGTCATCAAAGCTCGTTGAAAGTGACCCCTATTGTTAACATCTAACGTTAAGCCAAAAGAAAATATTATTACACAGCAGACACACTCAAGCAGGAGAGTTGATTTTTTTGGACCACTTAGTGATTTTGCATCTTGAGAGTACCAACTGGTTGTACGAATCGCTTGAGTCTATTGTCCGCTGCTGGATTTCTTTCGGTTGTTGTTTTCCAGCTTCTGCCAGGACACGGAAGAACGTCTCTAACAAGACAAAGTGCAAGAACAGGATGTGCTACCTCACAAAAGTAAGGCTATTACCAATGCAATTACCATTTTAATTTTGCTTTTCCTTTGTACAAACGTTACAAACTGTTAGCCTGCATACGATAACTGTCGAACTCCCATCGGGCGGCATTCTCCCACACTTGACAGCTTCACCTCTCTGCGGGCTCCTGGAGACCGAGAAACTGGCCCGCTTGTATACAAATGCCCAGGGACTTTCTAACAAACTGGCTGAACTGAAAGATCGCCAAGTTTCCGACTCGTATGATGTCATTGGTATCACCGCGACATGGTTGCACACGGGAATGACGGACGCTGAAGTTTCGCTACCGGACATGTCGCTGATCCGGAACGACAGGCTCACAAAAGGAGGAGGGGTAATCCTGTACAGGTAATGGCAGATAACAAGCAGGTAACGTACGCATCGATTGCCTCGACAAACACACCGGGAGCGACACACATAAGTTCATCTTCAGTACCGAGCACGCGTGGCGCAAAGCAGCTTTCACTGTCAACTCCAGTGGTGCCCTCTAAACAACCTGAATTGCCGGCAAAAAGTATAAAGCCAACACTCGCTAGACAAAACCACGCTGCGCTAACTCTCGTGTGCACCAACGTTCCCGAATCCAAATCTGGCACAATAAAAGGCAAGTTGCAAGACGAGCGCAACCAGTGGAGTTCCATCTGCGAGGCGATTGGCGTTCAGGTTGAGCCAGCAATGTTGCAACGCGTAGCACGTCACCCGACCTCAGTGCACTCTGGTGAACCTCGAATTCTTCGAGTAACACTAGACTCAGCAGATGAGACAGAGGCCGTCCTGCTCTCAGCAGTTCGTCTTCGCAACTCACCGAGCGGAGTGCACAAATTACCCGATCTACCTTGGAAAGACCGCGCAAAAGAAGCAGTGGAGCAACGCGGTATTGCTAATAGGGATAGCCAGAAAACAATATTTGTTCATGGTGTTCCCGAGCTCCTGCATGCTTTTGATCACGATGCGCAAACACATGACCGAGAGCAGTGGTGCTACATCCGCGAAGCACTCTCTGTTAACGATGTTATTGCCAAATCCCTAACAAGAGTTCCGTTCTCACCTAACTACAAGGACTGCGGTCCAAGGCTAATGAAGGTAATACTACACTCCGAGGGAATGACGCAAGTTCTGTTGGATAGCTGGTTAAAGTTTCGAGCTAGGTTGTCAACAGAAATACGGCTAAAGGCAGCAAGCGAACGGCCAAGAGTCGGAAGAAATTCGATGGAACTTCCAAACGCTGCAAATTCTTTATTTGCACAGTCCTTCGGAGAGACCGACACAACAGCGCCCACGTCACACAGGAGGACCGAGCACAGCACGAGTGAACCGTCTGTTTAGGAACGCTCAATAATGTCATGTAACACGACTGAAATACACAAACCAAAAAACGATTAATTGCCGGCCATTTAACGGCCGGCTTAAAAACGAACACAAACTTGACTTCCACCAATGAACTCCTAACCACAAAAGCCCTATCTTGCATGTACACAAGCGCTCAAGGCCTTCGAAGCAAGTTGGCCGAACTTAGAGAACTCCATGCCTTCCAAACGCGGGACCTCGTCATGATTACAGAGACATGGTTACATCGTAAGATAACGGACTGTGAGATGAAGATACCCGGTATGTCGCTGCTTCGGACCGATAGAACCGGAAGGGGTGGCGATGTGATTCTTTATTATAATACAAGCCACCGATGTGAATTTATGGATCACCCGAAAATCCGAGCTCCCGATTCGCTTTGGTGCCGCCTTTGGTTGCGAAACAAGGACACATGCCTATTAGCCGTGGTTTATCGCCCGCCAAACTCAACGTCGGAAATGGACTCCAAACTGTACCACGTTTTTCAGTTTGCTTTGAACAAGTCCTACACCCACATTCTTATCGCGGGAGACTTTAACGAGCACGACATAGAAACGCCGGCAACCGACGGTACGCTGTTTGCAAGAACTTATTGCTAGCCACCCTCTTTACAACCACGTAACCTCTCCCACCAGATTTCAAACTTCTAACAAGCCGTCGATACTGGATCTTGTGCTAACTAACGAAGAACTCATGGTTGGCGGGATAGTTACAAGCACACCACTGGGTCGTAGTGATCATGTCGCTCTACTCTTTGATTATATATGCTATGCCGAGTACCCGGAAAAGGAGGAGGATAAAGTGCACACTGTCACGCACTACAATGTGTTGTCCAAGCTTGTTAAGGGTACATCTTGGACTTTCTTAATCGAATGCCCCCCAGATCTGGCCTGGGATTTGTTTACAAGGACTTTGAGCACACTGGTAGCGCACGCATCGGAACAGAAGTCCTTCCAACACAAAAACCAGAGTAAGTCATTTCTGAGGAGCAGAACACGTAAATGTATGTCCCGGAGGCATTTGGCATGGCGAAATCACCAGGGTTGCCCGAATGCCGAAACCTGGACTGCATACGTGACACATCGTAACTTCTGTGTGAAACTGATCCGCGAAGACAAGGTCACGCATCAGCAGAAGTTAATGAAGCGATTCTGTACTAACCACAAACTCCTGTACAGGCACATTAACGGCCTTCGAAAGGTAAAGCGAGGAGTTCCGGCGCTAGTCATTGCTGATGGATGCACGCGGTCAGCAATGGAAGCAGCTGATCTCCTACGGCTTCATTCCTCCCAAACGTTCCAACAAGTGTCGAGCCCAAACATTCACCTCATTGCTAATACTCCACCATCTGGTTTAGAAAACATCACCTTCACTACGGTAGCTGTGTTGAAGAAATTGTTATCCTTGCGTATCCACGACTCTCTTGAAGTCGACAACATCCGATCAAAGCCCTGCAGGTGGTAGCTAGTGATCTAGCAGAACCGCTGGCTGTTTTCTATCAGCGATGTCTAGAGGAAAACCTTATTCCACCAGTATGGAAGCGAGTGCTCATCACTCCTATCCATAAAGGAGGTAGCCGTACTGCTCTTGCAAACTACCGTCTAATAAAACTACTTCCCGTACTATCCAAAGTGATGGAATCAATCATCGCAGATGCGCTGATGGAATACCTGGAAAGCCACAATTTAATAGCCCCAGAGCAACATGGCTTTCGTCAAAAGCATTCGTGTAATACTAACCTATTAATTGCACGTAATAGCTGGACTGAAGCTGTTGATGATGGAGTTGGAGTCTATGTCATCTACCTGGACTTTTCAAAAGCGTTTGATCGTTTAGACCATCGAGTTCTCCTTCAGAAGCTTCGGAACTACGGCATTGGCGACCCAATCCTGAGTTGGATTAGCAATTTTCTACAAGAACGACTGCTAGTGGTGAGAGTCCGAGAATCATTTTCTCATACAATCGACGTGACGTGTGGAGTACCACAAGGCTCGGTTCTTGGACCTCGTCTATTCTTGGTGTTCATTAACGATTTGGCGAGATCAATTACTTCCGATTTCCTATTTTTCGCTGATGATATCAAGATATGGCGAAGGATCAGAGGACCGGATGACCATGAACGGTTCCAGCACGATCTTAACACAGTGTCGAAATGGTCAGTTCAAAACGCTCTACCGTTCAACGTAGACAAATGTCGCGTAGTACAATTACGCCATAGACATAACTACACCTACATACTTGGGACAAAGGAATTGCAGAATAGCTCGCAGGAACGTGACCTGGGTGTGATCGTACAGAGCGACCTCAACTGTTCAAAGCAGGCTGAGGTAGCTGCGAAGAGGCAACCAGCAAGTCGGCATGCTGGGAAGGGCATTCGGGAGATTTGACCCATCAATCTTCCCAATGATGCTCAATTCCTACGTGCGCCCGCATGTTGAGTACGCAATCCAAGCTTGGCAACCTTGGTTGAAACGCGACCTAGAAGCGATAGAGGCACCACAACGAAGAGCAACAAAAAATGTAAAGGGCCTGCGCTATCACTCTTACCACCGAAGGCTGAAGTTGCTGGGAATTTTCAGCGGACGTTATCGAAGGCTGCGCGGCGACCTCATATTAGCGTATCAGATATTTAGTGACCCCAACCACGTATGCCGCCATTTGCTGAAACTTAGCCACAACACGCAGCTCAGGGATAACTGCTTAAAGTTGAAGGAACAATATAGCCGTCTAGAGTGTCGACGGAATTACTTTTCCCTTCGGGTTTGCAAACCATGGAGCGCACTCCCAGACTTAGTAGTATCCTCTCCTACCCTGGATGTTTTCAAAAAACGATTAGATGTTGCTCTCAGCTCCCAACATTTTGTTACCTAAGCTCCTCTGTTGTGGATTACGCCAAGCATGTTTTCAACAGGACTAAGGTATCAAATGGACCTAAGTGAGCGACCATATTTTATTTTCCCACCCCTTACCTCAACTATCACTGCGCCCCAGTGTCTTTCTGAAAGTTTACGCGTGATATTTTTTTCATTTTACACTGATGTTAATTATCAAAGTATTCATCTCGGCAGACGTTCGATAGATGACCCAGACATATTTTATTTGCAACATATTCACCGCAACCATCCTACGGGACGTGTCAAGCACTTGCTTTTATCCCGTGATAAATCATTGTTCATTGTACTACTGAAACGACCTACAGTGCGAAACCGTGGAGGATTCAGACTCGCAGTTCCCCAACTCTCTTTGGTGCCGGTTACAGTTATAAGGCAGGGACGCTTGCCTTATTGTCTTGGTGTACCGCCCCCCTAACTCAACACCCGAAACCGACCACCACCTAATGGCTGTTTTAAGGTGCAGTTTACAACAAAAGTACACCCACATTCTTATCATGAGAGCTTTCAACGTACATTGTTTAGAAGCCCCCGCCACCCTTGTGGGACCGTGTGACCGCGTGACGCGCGCTCCTGGATAATTGTGTTACTTCTCTCTATTCGCCTTCCATTTTGTGCCACATCTTCGGAAGTACACTCAATCGTCTCGGATCGTCGAGACCTATCCAACGGATTCAGTCTTTCTGAAGTACTACTAACGACACACTGGTAAATCCTGAACACCGTCTTTGACAGATCATTCGGTAAGACCTGCTTGTGAAACTGCGTTGTTTTTTATTTTTCCCACTACATTGGGATACTATTCGACGGAGCCTTTTTAAGGCTAATAGACAACACCTTACTTATTGTAGTGCACCTCTAGATACCACAAATAGAGGCTATTTTGTGATCACGCAATTACCGCTGTAACTCCCTTAGCGCGTTTTGCCACGCAAAGCCCTTGTGATATTTCAATGCCAACTGTTCCTCGCGTGCACATGATGGGCCGACGCAGTGTCTCATCTACGCCAATGAACAACAAATCCAAGGTCAATAGTGGTCCAGACACCTCGGTCACCAAATGCTCGCTTTGTTCCAATTCCTTCGATGGGGCCACAACACACTGTATGTCGATCGACGGCTTGTGTGTGCGTGACGCATGTTCAACCAAACCGTTGGCTAGGCTCATTCAAGCGCTTATGGCGAAATGTGAAAGTTTAGCCCTAACGGTCACAGAACTCAAGGAATTGACCTCTAGCTTGGTAAAAAAAAGCACTGAACTTGAGTCGCAGATTAGTGTATTAAGTAGCTCGAATCCCAGACCTGTCAAAAGGCGAGTGCCATTTAGTAAAGAAGCCACACAGTACGGCAAAAATAGCACACCATTGTTGATGGACACCAGCGAAGACAGGCCTGTCGAACGACCTCCCAAGTTTTGTGAAGTGTCTCAAGGCTTAAACAGCTATGCACAAACTGCACGCTCAACCCTGTCACGGGTTGGACAGCAACATTTGACCCCCACAAACAGCACAACAAACGGCGTTCCGCATATGCAGCCATGTAGGAACGCAGGCTCTCCCTACACAAGGGACAAGATGAGTAGTCAACCTAGACAAATGTCCACCAGTAACAACTCTCAGGATAAGCAGTTAGTGTACAACAAAAACGCTCTGACAATTATGTGTTCAAATGTACCAGAGACCACGAGCGAGTCGCTAAAAGGTAGGCAAGTGGAAGAACAAAACCGCTGGGCAAAGATATGCTGTGCTCTCGAAATTAACGTTCCTGCAACTAGTCTTACCCGCGTTTCCCGAAATTCATCATCGCCGCATTTAGGACAACCTCGGTTATTACGAGTAACATTTAGTAACACACGCGACCTGGAGGATGTGCTCCTGACAGGCCACAAGCTAACAAATTCCTCTCTCAGCGCCTGCATTTTCCCAGATAAACCATGGATAGAAAGGCAAAAATGGAAATCCGACCCAGTCGCGTCACGACATGGTGCGACGAAGAAAGTAGTGCTGGTCCACGGTGTTCCAGAACTTAACCATGGCGATATAAATGAACATCAGAAGCACGATATAGAAGAGTGGAGGTACATAACGGAGCTCTACAACATACAAAATATCGTGACTTTCGATGTCACCCGTCTAGCGGCCTCCTTAAACTGTCAGGGTAACGGGCCAAAAATTTTGAAAGTCACCGTGGCTACAGCTGAGATGGTATCAACGGCCGTCCAAGCGTGGCACGACAACAGAAAACGTGGGCCACCTGAACTACGTTTAAGACCGTTCCTAAACAAAGTACGGGCCACAGATACAGACGAACCGGACTCGGTTGTTCCTAAATCAGGTCAGACAAATGTGCAAACGCCTGTGACAAAAAACGTACGCAGACCGGCACAAGCTGTGCCGGTCAACCACAACGAACCGAGCTCCTAATGTGTCAACAGATACAGTGCTGCTACACAAACGCTCAGGGGCTCAACTCTAAGCTACCTGAATTGCGCCATCGACATAACACAATCAATTGGGATATCATAGCTGTAACTGAAACCTGCCTCTCCAATGACATGCTCGACACGGAAATCGAAATCAGTGATATGTCAGTTATTCGCAATGATCGTCCATCTCGCGGGGGCGGCGTTGCTCTGTACTATCGGACTTGTCTGAGATGTGAGGCTATTAACGAACGTCACCTTGCTGTCTCCGACGCTTTGTTTTGCCGAATGCAGCTAAATGTCCGAGGTGGTGAACCTTCGAAGAAGACGTGGGATGCTTGTCTGTTGACAATTGTCTACAGGCCACCGAACTCCACCGCAGACCGAGATGACATTCTCTTAAACGCGCTTCATTATGTAGTTTCTCAAAAGTACTCACATTGTCTAATCATGGGCGATTTTAATGTACCCTCAATTGTCTCAGCGACTTCTAGTGGTCCTTACTTCAAATCAAAGATTCTCGAGTTTATGGATACAGCAGCTCTGTACAATCACGTGCACCGCCCAACTAGACACCGCGGTTCAAATAAGCCATCGCTTCTAGATTTAATCCTAACCAACGAAGAGTTGATGATTGAGACAATTTCATACGATCCACCATTAGGCAACAGTGACCACTCAGTGTTAAATTTTGCCTATGTGTGTTACGCCAAAACTACTGAAATCAGACATGAAAACCGACGAACTATAACCAACTATTCCGTGCTTCACAGCCTAGCGACAACCGTCAACTGGGACCTCAATCTACAGAGCACGGCAGACGACGCGTGGAACGGACTAAAAGACAAAATTAGCTGTGTCACGCAAGCAGCCTCAAAAGTAATACCATTACGAGTGCCGCGCCGGACCAACACCTGGATCCGAAGCAGAACGCGTAAATGGATTAGCACCAGAGACGAGATCTGGAGACAATACGCGCTGAACAATTGCGACGCCACCTGGGAGAATTGCAAAATAGTGAGGAACTATTGCACCTCACTGATTAGAGCCGATAAGTACGAATGGCAAAAAAACATGGTACTTAAATTCACGAACAATACGAAACTGCTGTACAGGTACGTGAACAGCAGAAGGAAAGTTAACACAGGAATACCACCACTCAAGACAGATGGTGGCCTAACGACTACTGCTGTAGATGCTGCGAACGTATTACTTCTGCAGTTTGGCACAGTGACTGCAAACGCCATAG